>CM028377.1:85830328-85902854 GCA_013146195.2 Codonopsis lanceolata | reverse complement strand
GGAGTGCGTGTTGAAGTGGACGCTGATAAGGAGTTAGTTAGGGGTCTGCTCAATCGAAACTTCCAACATGTATAAAAACCTCTTGCCTGGCGAATCAGCATGTTCTTTGGTGTGAGAAAGAAAGAAAAAAGAAAGGTTAGTTTCATTGCAGCCCTGTCAAAAAGCATTTATTGTAATTCATTCTTCTACTTGCCAACTTTCCGGGGTACTTTTAAGCCTTTCGACTGGTATGAAGAGTTAACCGTTTATGAGCTTTCCCCCGCTTTACTGGCTTGGCCACTCCTATCATGCTTTTGCATCGAGAAAAGAAAGAGTTACCTACCAATTATCATCCTCGGCAAAGCGAAGCAGAGCAAGCATTTTCACATGAGCGGAAACCAGAGGAATCACAGTCGATTCAACTAGAGCTATTCCTTCTGTTGTCACAAGAAGTGCTTATTCATTGCCTTAAGGTCTGGTCTTTATTGCCATGAGCAACTCCTAATATATTATACTCATATCAAAACACCTCTCTAAATTTCCCTCTCTCAACTACCGCAAATATTTCTCTTTCTTTTCTTAATTGTTGGTAATAGTTTTCTCCCTCCTCAATACCCTATTTATATAAGTAAAACCATACTATATTTTATAACCTAATGGAGTCATAAAGTTGACTGGACCAAAATTTTATTAAAATTAAAACCAATAAAACTTGTATTTAATTTAAGTTGAAAGTGGGCCAAGCCCAAATCCAATTCAATTAGTTATTAAATAGGTCTAAACAATAAATTTCAACTGAAAACAATTATAATATTACATAAATAGGTCCAAAAGATTAATAATATTAATTAACATGAATTAATATTTTTAATCAAAAATATTGGGGTATTACATTTTGACATGAAAACTAATGGAGAAAAGGAAAATAATAGAGAAGAGGAAAACAATGTAGAAGAGGAGGAAATGGAATATGAGATTTTTCTTTCCAATAACCTAATGATTTCACTACACCGTTGAGACAGTTTAATGTATTTAGTCAAGAGAACATAGATGAAGAGAACAAAGATGAAGATAATAGAGATGAACATTTATCCAATAACTCGAATGATTTTTCTACACACATATGTTTGATGGATTCAGTCAAGACAACAAATATCAAGACAATCAGTTCCCAAGAGATCATTTATTGACTTCTTCGGTTGCAAGTACAACGCGAGTGATATCGGAAGAGATTGATTTGAATGTTTGACACGTATTCAATAACAAAGAGCTTCAGAATGATGTGCACTTGCTTGCATTGAACGACAAGTTCGAGTTGAAAACAAAAAAAAAAAAATCGAACAAGACTGTGTATACTTTAGTTTATGTTGATGATAATTGCAAATGATGTTTGTTTGCAACAAAGTACTCAGAAAGTGATTATTTTCATATTCAAAAATATACACCCGAACATTGTTACTCCCAAAATATGTGCATGGATGATGTGTTTAAAATTTACCTTGCAAGTCCACAAGACTATTGTAGAATAGATATATGGTAGCAAGGGTCGAACCATAGAGATTTGAGTTTTGATTAAAGTAAATTCAACTAATCTAACAAAATAAAGCAATTAATAAAAAGGTTTTGGTTTTATTAAAATAAACTAATCTAACAAAGCATATAAATATGAGATAAGTCAAAGTTTGTAAAAACGCCTAGGAATTAGGTTTCACTTGTATATACATCTTATGTTCGTTTATCATGTATCAATCGATTACGAGTTCGTTCGCTAGGTAAAGGATTGAGACTTACTGACCGAGAATTACAACCCTTAGTACTCCGCTTTGACTGTGCTTTTTGGTCCATCCATACAACAATTAAGAGTCCAATAAGTGCCTTAGGAACTAAAGTGAAAAGGAACAAACTCTATTGCATTCCCCCACACAATACGAACCTAGATCTACTCCTTAGCCTTCGGTCGGGAATCAGAGAGACCTATTTCTCAATTAGGTTGGCCAGTGTAGGACTTAAGTATATGGTCGTGCAGTTCATCATACCCAAGAGCCTACACATTCACTAACGCAACTATTATGCAATAGCTTCAATGTAAACCGATTATAATCTAATATGATAAACAATAATAATTTGAATAGAAATTATTAATTAGAACAAAAGACTTAAATACAAGTTACCTCCAATTCCTAAATTATGAGGTTAGTTCCCCATAATTGAAAGTACAAAATCTTGAACCATTCTTAGAGAATCTTTCTTCATAGGCAAAGAAAAATAATACAGAACTTCGCTCTCCTTTTTCTGACCTAAAAGCGGTCTATTTATACCTAATAATTGTACAACAACTAAGGCAAAGGGGATACAAAACAATTAGGACTTAATCAGGGCACAAAGTAGCTTGCACACCAACCAAGGCAAAGTGAGGCGGCTGATTCCTTTGTGATAAAAACTGATTTTCAGCTTTTGGCTTTAAACTTTCAGCAATTTGCACTTTGGTCCCTGAAGTTCTTCAATTCAGCATAAAGTGCCTAAATTTTGCACAAATCTTCCTCAAGTCCCTGAAACTATAAAACAACACTAAAACAAATATTAGACAACAAAAATCTCGAGAAATAGCAACATTTAAGCCGGAATAATACCCAATAAATAAGTATAAAACTCATTCATCAAATACCCCCAAACTTAGACTTTGCTCGTCCTCGAGTAAACAAAATAAAACTTATAAATACAAAAACTAAAATAAAATAAAATAAAAGCAAAAATATTTTTTTCTTTTACGAGTCATAGCTTTGGCATGGTACCACATAATGCCTCAAAGAATGATAAATAGCAACACATAGTCACAAGTCTAGGCTTTCACTCAATCATCGTCAATATCACTTATAAATCTCCGTGTGTGTGTGCAAACCATTTATTGACTATCTCCAAACTTAGAAAGTTTTAACAAGCTAAGCACAACATTCATTCCAAAAATATTAACGTGTGTATCACAAAGCATGCAACATACCATCAATACCCGGTTAACAACATGAAGAGAGATTATGCTAGCATTCAAGTGCTTATACATCCATCCCATGCACTAACTATGTATGAAATACAATGCTCTCAAGTCTCAATTACTTATAAGAGCTAAGATTATGCAAATAGTGTGAGCTATATCAAGATATGTATATATTGCAAAACAAGGGTCAAATCAACTATGTCTCCAAGCCATGTCAACTAACACAAACACAAGTGGCAACTAGATCAATAGATCTTTATTCAGCTTGTAATGTAAGGCCAAGGTGGGGGTAACAATAAAAAGGATAAGAAATTACAAAGTGAGAGAGTAAGAATATTCTCTTTTTCCCATAAGAATATTCTCTTTTTCCCATACAAATCACTCACATTCCTTCAACAACCCTCAAACTTGGACTTTTGGGTTGCAGAAGGTATCAAATCATCAAAAAATGTTCTTCCTGTGATCTCCTTTTTCCTTGCTTTCTTTCTTTCTTTTCTATTTCGAAGGGCATATGCATTTTTGAATTTTCGCACTCTTTTCATTCTTTTTTTTACATATATATATATTTTTTTCTTTTTCGATACAAAAAATCATTGGGGCTATTTTTGAATTGCATCAACCATCATATAGACAACATTCCCAACCCAATCCTACTTTTTCAAAGGGCAGGCAAAAATGTATAAGCTTTAAGGTTAAGATAATGTGGGTAAAAGAAACGAAATCGAATGGGGGTCGATGTGTGCTTTAGCATACACCATTCTTTTTAATAAAGCTCAAAAGGGGACACTAGTGAATAAAATAAAACAGGGATGGTGAGATGAATAGGCTCAAACGATCCAAAGATGGCCTAAATCATATCCTAACTGCCACAAAGTTCGTGCTTTGTTTTCACAGAAATTAAACAAAGTTTCAAATCATTCCCAACCTCAGAGTTTTAAAAACAATCTCAATAAGTATTTCACATAAGCATTTGTTAGAAAAGAGGTATGGAAAATCAAGATTAAATGCACTCACGGTTCAAAAGTGTGCTTGAGATATATTAGCAAAAGAAGTCCAACATATCTAACTTAACATGTAATTAACCCTAAGTCGCAAATATAATGCAACAATCATGTAATGATGGCTGTTAAAAATGTTCATGACCACTAAAATAGCAAAGTCCAAACGAAATAAATGTGCACTATAAACTCAATAAAAATACCCAAATTCTTTAATAAATCAAATCATGATATTTTTATGCTAAAAATTTTTGGAGATAAAAAGTTCCATTAACTAGACCAAACTAAGGCACATAAACAAGTTTTCATGCATCACTAATAACAAACATGTTATCATTGGCGGAAGTAACCACACCAAAATTAAAGATTCGATTTGTTTTTTTTTTTTGATTTTTTTAATTATAAAATTACAAAACTAAAACTAAAATAAACTAACTAAATAAAAAGAATATAACAAAATTAAACTAGATAGCAAATAAATACAAAAATAGGTAATAGGGTCATTCTCCAAATATAGCATTAAAATCATAAGGCAATTCCATCCCCAAACTTAAATTGCGCATTGTCCTCATTGTGAATGAAATATAGAACACGGGGTAACGAATGTCAACCCAACTCAAAACACCTAACAAATTCAAGAATCCCAACCGACCTTTCAACAATTAGTTTTAATTTAAGTATAACCAGAGTATACTTAACAACATTGCAGCTAATTTTTGACAATAATATTTCCAAACCTAAGCAATTGAACTTACCGAAAAGAGCACCCCTAAAGTTTTCCTTAAATGCCTTTCTAAAATCAAACATATGTACTCAACTAGAAAATCATTTTTAAAAAAAATAATTCTTGATCAAACTTGTTTAGATCATCAAATTCTGACTCAAAATTGTTTTCACAGAAAGAACCCAAAAGATATTTATTTTAAATAATACTCCCCCATTGTAAATCAAACACACCACGCCACCCTTAATTTTACTAAGAATCAAGAGCGCGCAGAGCTGCCCATTAGGACTCACCAAAATAAAAATTTCCCATAGGGAACCAGTTTTTTTTTTTGACAAAAAAAAAAAAAAAAAAAAAAACAGTTACCAGTCATCACTAGCCAATTCACCAGAAAATTGCAACATTTAAATCAAAAGATATCATCAATTTATCTAGGCTTAACCAAAGTATACCAAAACAAGTTTCAGCATAATACTCCCCCACAGTAGTCAATTATACCATTTCGCCATTAGATATAATGTATTTTCATGTTATAATGGTCCATAGTAGTCCATTATACCATTTTGCCATTAAACTAATGTATTTTCATGCTATAATGGTCTATATTAGTCAATTATATCATTTTGACATTAGAAGTAACATATTTCCATGTTATAATGGTCCGTAGTAGTTCATTATACCATTTCGTCTTTAGACGTAACGTATTTTCATATTATAAAGGTCCATAGTAGGCAAATATACAATTTCTCCATTAGACGTATTGTATTTTTATGTTATAATAGTCCGTAGTAGTCCATTATACCATATCGTCATTATCGTAACACATTTTTATGTTATAATGGTCTATAGTAGTCCATTATATCATTTTGCCATTAGACGTAACACAATTTCATGTTATAATGGTCCATAATAGTCCATTATACCATTTCGCCATTAGATGTAACGTATTTTCATGTTATAATTGTCCATAGTAGTCCATTATACCATTTCGCCATTAGACGTAATATATTTTCATGTTATAATGGTCTATAGTAGTCCATTATATAATTTCGCCCTTAGACACAACGTATTTTCATGTTATAATGGTCCATATATAGTAGTCCATTATACCATTTCGCCATTAGACGTAACGTATTTTCATGTTATAATGGTCCGGAGTAGTCCATTATACCATTTCGACATTAGACGTAACGTATTTTCATGTTATAATGTTCCATAGTAGTCCATTATACAATTTCGACATTAGACGTAACATATTTTCATGTTCTAATGGTTCATAGTAGTTCATTATACCATTTCGCCATTAGACGTAACATATTTTTATCTTATAATGGTCTATAGTAGTCCAATATACCATTTCGCCATTAGATGTAACATATTTTCATGTTATAATGGTCCATAGTAGTGCATTATACAATTTTGCCATTAGACGTAACGTATTTTCTAAACATAGAGGTCTACTGGCTGAGGACTTAGAAGAAAACCATGTATCCACTTGGTTTGAAACTGATTCTGATGAGGATGATAGTGATGACTCACCCGAGCAGGCACACATCTGCCTCGTTGCTCTAGAGTCACCACCCACCTATGACTCAGATAGTGAAGTTAAATACTCTCCTTTTCAAGCTAACATCGAACAATCTCTTGAAGAGCCTTCAAAAGAAGAAATCCTCAAGGATGTTCAAGACATGCTAGAGGAATTCAATGAATTTAGAAAGGCCTATGTTAAGTTAGCTAAAAGTCATGAGAAGCCGAGAAATCCATCTTTGGAAGCCGAGCCGAGTTAAAAACTCTCCATGGAGTCCAGCAGGAAAGTATCAAGTTAAAAGAAGAGAACAAGTTTCTCAATGAAAAGGTTGTTTGCCTTATTGATCATGCCAAAAAGTTATCTGCTGAGAAAGAGGAGTTGCAAGAAACCATTAACTCATGGAATAACTCAATGGTAGTCTTTGATCAAATTCTTGGAGATCAGAAGCCCTCAACAGATAAATCTGGGCTAGGATTCTCTAATAACATTTCTGGTGCAACCTCTGAACAAGAAAATGAACATTTTACAGTGAATAGTAATATTCCTGCACAATATCAGAAACCTAACAAGGGTAAAGAAGGAATTGGCTACACTGCTACTCCTTATAAATACCCTAAGGTTCAAATTATCAAGAACAATGAAGCTTTGAAAGCAAAGCAATCATCTGCTGGAGATAAATCTGCCAAAGGTGGTGCAGACTTTCAACAGCCCTCCACCAGCACTTCTGTGAAAGCAAAGGCTGCTGTTCCAGGGCCTACGAAAAGTCTGCTCAAACCTATCAGATTCATCAATGGCACAACAGATGGTGCTACTGCTACACAGAATGTTGATACCAAGCTTAAAGGCAAAATATATGAGGTATCAAAATCTACTACCAGCAAGTACTCTTCTGCTAAAGTAAAGACTGCTGTGTATAGACTCAAGAAACCTCACACAGATGCCCCAAAGCTTACTATTAACAAGACTGTTAAATCAAAAGCTGCTGTTAAGAAAAATGTTCAAAAACCTTCCAACACCCAGCATAATCAAATAGACTTCTGTAATTTCCATCACTGTACATTTTGCAAATGTTTTGGCCACTTGGTCCATGAATGTCTGCTGAAATCCATCATGAAGCCTGTTGGATCCCCTATTCCAAAAATCAGGCAAGTATGGGTTCCAAAAATACGCTAACCATTTGGACCCATAAGAAAAATAAAAGGGGACCATGATTTTCTTACCCTTACATCTCAGGTGTGCTTCATGGCTAGCTCAAATTCAGAGAAGAAATATGTATGGTATCTAGATAGCGGCTGCTCAAGACACATGACCGGAGAATCCTGCCTTCTCTCTAACATTTCTGAAGCTGAAGGCCCTCCAGTCATCTTCGGAGACAATGCTAAAGGAAGAACAATTGGCTATGGATCCATCATTCGAGGAAATCTCTCCATTGGAAAAGTCACTTTAGTAGAAGGCTTGAAACATAATCTTCTGAGTATTTCTCAATTCTGTGATAAAGGGCTTATCTGTCAATTCTCTTCAAACAGATGTGATATCAAGGATCCAGTCTCCTGCTCAACCTTGGTTACTGGACATAGACAAGGGAATGTTTATGTGATAGATTTGAATGCTTACAACAAAGCTGTCAGTCTATGTCTTGTGGCAAACTCTGCTCAAGACAAAAGCTGGCTGTGGCATAAAAGACTCAGCCACTTGAACTTCAAATATCTGGCCAAGCTATCCAAAGAAGGTCTAGTTAAAGGATTACCAAAGGTCTCTGCTGATCATGATCGTGCTTGCAAAGCTTGTCAACTGGGAAAGCTCTCAAAAACGTCTTTCAAGAGCAAACCAGGACTCTCAACATCAAGACCTCTACAACTTCTACACATGGATCTCTTCGGACCAGTCACTACCATTAGCTATGGTGGTCACAGATACACGCTAGTAGTAGTGGATGATTATACAAGATACACTTGGACAGAGATGATGTCTTCTAAATATCACACATACGATCTTCTTACGACTTTGTTCGAGGAAGGCGCAAGCGCAAAAACTCGATGAAATCAGTGACGTTCGATCAGACAATGGTACTGAGTTTACAAATAATGGAATAGCTAAGTACTGTGATGATCACGACATTGGTCACAACTTCCCTGCAGTAAGGACACCACAGCAAAATGGCGTAGCAGAAAGGAAAAACAGAACACTTATCGAAGCTGCTAAAACTATGCTTGCTGAAGCAAAGTTGCCCAAACATACGGGCGAGTCAACACAGCCTGCTTCACTCAGAACAGATCATTGATCAACAAATTTCACGGTAAAACACCCTATGAACTTTGGAGAGGCAAAACCCCAAACATTGGATTTTTTAAAATCTTCGGCTGCAAATGTTTCGTAGTCTACAATGGTAATGACTACAGAGGCAAATTTGATCATAAAGCCGATGAAGGTGTATTTCTGGGTTATGCTTTACACTCCAAAGCTTACAGGGTTTTCAACAAAAGATCATTAAAAATAGTTGAATCTGTTCATGTTTCATTTGATGAATTCGATTTATTAGAGCCACACGTGGCTCCAAATGTTGCTGATGACTTTGTTAATGTTGAGACCGGTACCTCCCAACCATCAACTTCTCATATACCAAATCCATCACCACTAACTCAATCAAATATCCCTGACCATCACTTATTATCAAACGGTCACCAGAAGACTTCAACCCTGCTCAAGAAGACTCAAACCCAGAACCCTTTATTTCTGAACCTGAAAATCCTATTCCTCAACTCACCTATGAACCAAATTCTGAACAAAAGACTCATCAAGACACAGCTGATCTTCCTTCTAGCCCTTCTTCTGAACCTTGTCATGAAGAAACAGCAGCAAATCATCATATTCCTGCTGTCACAAGAACATGTAAAGACCATCCAATTTCTCAAATCATCGGTGACATTCATGTTGGAGTACGGACCAGAAGATCTTCCAAAAATGAATGTATGTTCTGTGCTGCATTCGTCTCAGAAGAGGAGCCAAAGAAGATCGATGAAGCTCTTCAAGATCCAAGTTGGCTAGAAGCCATGCAAGAAGAACTTCAGCAATTTGAACGATGCCAAGTATGGAAGCTAGTCCCAAAACCTGCTGATCATACTGTCATTGACACAAAATGGGTGTTCAGAAACAAGAAGGATGAGGATGGGAACATAGTTAGAAACAAAGCAAGACTTGTTGCACAAGGATATCGCCAAGAAGAAGGAATCGACTATGACGAAACGTTTGCTCCAGTAGCAAGATTGGAAGCTATCAGAATCTTCTTAGCCTATGCTACATACAAGGACTTTGTGCTGTATCAAATGGATGTCAAGAGCGCATTTCTAAATGGTGATCTTCAAGAAACAGTCTACGTTGCTCAACCTCCAGGATTCGTGGAAAAAGGACAAGAAACTCATGTCTACAAGCTTAAGAAGGCCCTCTATGGTCTTAAGCAAGCTCCTTGAGCCTGGTATCAAACTCTCTCAAAATTCCTAGTAGAACAAGGATTTGTACGAGGAAAGATCGACACCACTCTCTTTATTCTTAAGCACAAAGGACACTCTCTGCTAGTGCAAATCTATGTCGATGATATTATCTTCGGATCTACAAATGAGAAGCTGTGCAAGCGATTCGAAACACTCATGACTGCCAAATTCCAAATGAGTATGATGGGAGAACTCACATTCTTCCTGGGTCTTCAAATTCAGCAATCCAACAAAGGAATATTCATCAGCCAATCCAAGTATGCTAAAGATCTTGTCAAAAAGTTTGGATTGGAAATAGCAAACACTTTTGATACACCAATGGCTGCTAAATGCAAACTTACAAAAGACTTACAAGGAAAGAAAGTCGATATCACCCACTATAGGGGGATAATCGGATCTCTGCTCTACCTCACCGCCAGCAGACCTGACATAGTGTATGTTGTTGGGGTATGTGCTAGATTTCAAGCAGACCCTCGTGAGTCATATCTTCTCGCAGCCAAAAGAATCATTAAGTATGTATCAGATACCACCAACTTAGGTATCTAGTATCCAAGGGAATCTTCTTTCAACTTAGTAGGCTACTCAGATGCCGACTATGCTGGTTGCCAAGTTGACAGAAAAAGCACCAGTGGAACTTGTCAATTTCTAGGAGACAGACTTGTCTCTTGGGCTAGCAAGAAACAAGCATCGATTTCCAACTCCACCACTGAAGCATAGTACATAGCAGCTGCTGGTAGCTGCTGCTATCAACTGCTCTGGATCAAACAACAGTTGGTAGACTACGACATCAAAGTAGCAGACTGCCCAATCATGTGTGATAACACCTCAGCAATCTCAATCACCTACAATCCCGTGATGCATTCCAAGACAAAGCAAATCGACGTTCGATATCATTTTCTACGGGACAATGTAGAAAAGAGGAAAATTAGCATGAAGTACATTTCAACCGACCATCAACTGGCAGACATATTCACAAAAGCTCTAGAAGCAGACAGGTTTGCTTATCTCAGGGGAGAGCTTGGTATGCTCGATCCAACTGCTTAAATTCAATTTTAATTAAAAAATTTAATTTTTAATATTTTGAGCAGACTTACCATTTTTTTTTTTTTGCTAACATGACATTGTATTTAAGCAGATTTATTTCTTTTAAGAGAAAAGTCTAGAATTCCTACAGTCACTGGGAGACAAAGGTGAGTTTTCTAAACTCCTAAGTTTAGAAGGTTAGTTTTGAAAATTGTAAGGGACTGATTTTAAATTTGGTTGAGATATTATTTAAAAAGTCACTTTTTCAACAAAAGGGCGCCTGACTTAATGACCTTTCACAAAACTCTATGACTGATGGCACATCCTTTCATTTATAAACCCTCAACCGCCAAAAAAAATTCATTTCACAAAACTGTCTCTTGCTATTCTCTCTCTCTAAAACTTCCTTCTCTCTAAAAACTCCTGCTTCCTTTGCACTGTTCGTTAGCTAAATCTGAAGTATCACTCTTCCATTTTCTGCGAATCTACTGAAATGGTAAGACGATTCAAAACCCTAACTCAGTTACTAAGGTGTAAGCTCTCATTTACATATTTTTCTGTAAATCCGCCATTATTACCTGTTCATATAACTTCGTACTTCACCTGTTTCTTAACCTCAAATTTATTGTTTATTATTGGCATTATCTACATATTACTGTTCATATACTGTCGATTTCAGTATTTTGAGTAATTTTCAGCCTGTATAAGATATTTCATGAGTTATCTAGAAAATTTCTAGGGCTCCATAGTACGTCGTGCTCATATTTCGAGTTCTTGAGATTTTGCCCTAATTTCATTTCCTGAAATTCTTTAGGCTGGAACTTCTTCTGCATCTGCTATTCCTGAACAGGCTCCAAGTACAAATCTTGAGATTCCATCGTTGCCCCCAACTATGTATCATCCGGGGATGTGCATTGACGAACCGTATGTTCGTGCATATGCATTTGGAGTAAAAATTGTAGATGACCTGAACCAGTCCGGCATTCTGCCTCTGTTCATGTTGGAGGATGTCGACTATAGCAATCTTCTAGTGGAAGAATTCTTCCAGAGGGCAATAATCAACGATTCTCGAACTTCTATCACTGCTGTTGTCAGGACCGTCACCGTCACTATCACTGCTTCCAGAATCGCCAAGATTATTGGCGTGGAATTCGATGGCCCCACTTCACTGACAGATGCTGAAAAGGCAACTGCTTGGTCTTATATGCGTGGAGAAAACACTCCAAGGGAGGCTGCTGCTAAGATAAAGAGGATTCTATTTGAAGATGATGTCTACTTTCTCAGCCATCTCTTCGACAAAAGTATGATTTTCAAGAATGGTACTCACGATGTGATGACTTCAGAACAGCTGGAATACACCTCTGCTGTTGTCCTTAACATACGACTCAACTGGGCACATATCTTATTTGAGATGATTTGTGATGCTGTTGATGCTGTCAAGAAATCTCTCAAGCAGAAGCGACCATTTGTTCGCCTCCTCAACTCTCTTCTTCGGTCAAACACGTAATTTCATACACGCATCTTTGCCTTTGAAAAGAAGAAGGTTCAGAAATCCATCCAGTTTACCAGCACCTTCATCATTAACACCCAAAAGCTGAAAAACGAGAAACGAGCTCAGCAAGGTCTCCCTCCTTTGATCATCGTCCATGCCATGAACCCCCCTCCACTTAAAGTTATCAGAATCAATCCTGAGACAACCGTGGATGCCTTCATGGCCAAGCAGCTGAGCAAGAAGCTCTCCAAGGAAGCTGCTGCTGAAGGCTGCTCTAGCAAGGTTGCTAATCTTGCTCCCTCCACAACTCACAAAAAGAAGAAGAAGATCTCTTCTGTTGAGGAGGAGCCCGTTCCCAAGAAACGGAAAATTGCTTCATCAAACACTGCTACCGCCAACCCCGCTGCTGGCCCCCGGCTACAAGAAAAAAAGAAGATGCTGCCTCATCCACTCTGCTCACATTGCCTATTGAGGCCGCCGAACCAGACCTCTCCTCCTCTCGGCGAAAAACCAAACACACCGAACCCTCAGAACCCTTCATCCCTTTCGTTCCACCCTCATCTCCTATCTCTTCTTCCTCCTCTTCCCTTACTTCTTCAACTGACCTAGCTGGCTGTTGGGGAGAACTTCTTGTAACCCTCCTTCTTCCCTACTTCCTCTTCGACCCTGCATTTGTTGTTGGAGGAGGAGCCTTCTTCACCTGCTCCAAAGAAGAAGAAACGCAGACTTCGCAAGAAGTCTGTGGCTCCAACACCATCTTCTCCACCCCTTCACCTATAGACACTATCCCTTCTCTGCCTTCTTCTCCCGCACCAATTACCTCTATTCCTCCTTAATCTTCCCTAGCCATTATTCCTACTTCTTCTACCCCCCTCTACTTCCTTCTCTATGCCAGAACACTTCTCTCCTCTTGCCCCTCACATATCTACTCTTTTCTACCAAACAACCTTTCTTCCCGAAATCTTCCCTCCCATCTCTCAGTATATTACTCCTATTTCTATCTCTTCTGATCTTTACCAAATCCTCTTTCCCTCTATCTCTTCTGCCACTCATTCTTTTCTATTTGATTTTTCTTCTATTTCAGATCTTCTATACCCTTCTACCTCCCCTCCTAACTTCATTCTTCTACCCGACTATCCTTTTCCATCCTACCTTTTAGAAGCCTCTTCCTCCTCTTATGCTTCTACTTCCTATGTCAGTAGCTCCGCCACTGACATTGAAATTGACTCCAAACCCTCTTCTCCTTCGCCTACAACATCTACTGCTTCATCCTCTTCTCCAAACTTTGCTTCTAACCCTTCTGAGACCCATATCTCAGTCCACCTCAACCCTCTTCCCTTCCAATAAACACTGCTGATCCTGCCCTTCTTGATCTTCTCCGAGCCAACAATGACCAGCTCGCTCAACTCAACACCACCGTATATTCTATGGCACAGCAGATCGAGGTGCTCAGCTATGGCCTCAACGCTACTCATGCCACCATCTTCGACATCGGCAAGATTGTTGATCAACTGGTGAACGACACTGCTCAAGCCTTCACTACTCACCGGTTCCTGGTTCAAGATCAACAGCTCGATCGATAGGCATGCTTTGCTCTCAGCAGATCAGCATTCGTGCCCTCTTCGATGAGCTCAAGACCGGCATGGCACGAGCAATTATTCGTAGACGAGAAGTTGCTGATTTCACTGATCTTCGCCTTGTTGAGCAAGCCGATGCCAGAGCTGCTGCTGCTGAACAACGACGAGTTGCTGCCATCAGGGAGGAGAGAGCTACTCACTTTTTGAATCAAGCCCTGATTGAAGAACAGAACCGACTTCGAGAACGCTTGAATGACAGAATCAGAGTCTGGGTTGGAGACTACTTAGAACGACGACGTACTCAGCCCAATCTATTCTAAATCTGTTGGTATTTAGTTCTGTTTCTTTGTTTTTAAACAATGCTGTTTTACCAAAACTTCTGCTGTTAAACAGCTTGTTTAATCACAGATGACTTCAGTTTCTTTCAAAGTTTAAATCACTTTATCTTGATATTATTTGCTCTATTTAAACTTTGTGTTTAAATCTTTATATGTTGCATGTATGCTTATCTCAAGATTTAAACACTGCTCTACTTAGTACTTGATTTTAATGCTTTTCTCTTGTAAGTACTTAGTCTAGTAGCTATCTCTCTACTAAGGCTTCTGCTCTGAGAGGCATGTCTGCTCTTAATAAAAATCTTTAAGACATGTTATTATCTCAGTGCATGATTCAAAGTCTGCTCATAGCTGAGATGATGACATCAACCAAATAGGATGAGATTGTTGATTCCTAATTCTAGATTTGGTTGAGTCATCCTCTGATTCTATTGAACAATGGCTAAAAGGTTCGTTTAGATGTGGCAGTGTGGCAACCTGTCTTAGAATCAATGTGTTTAGAACTGTTAAGTGTTAGTTTTAGGCGCGGTTTTGCAAGCTTCTTGAAATTTGGAAGAACAGCAGACTTTGAAGTCTGCTCAAAGAGGCAAAAATCAAGACAGCCAAATCACGAGATTATGACACGTGTACACCTACCTAGATATTTTTTGAAAATATCTAGTCATTATGTTTTCATCAGATTTCACTTTCAAGAAGTCAACTCTACATGCTGACAACTGTCCAGACTGTTTCCTGAAACCTGAAGACTAAAGACATTACCCTTTTTGGCTAAGAAGACTTTCGAAAGCGCCTGCGATCGAAACCTTACTCTATTTGGGAATGTCTTCTCTGTACACACTGCATCTCTGATGACTGTGGCTGTTACATCTCCCAAAGCGCCGAATTGCATTCAATGCAATAGAACGTTGGACACAGTTCACTCTGTCTCAGTCCAACGGTCCAAAGATCTCTTCATGGTATTTATTCAAAGTCTTGAAGATCTGAAGAACAACTCTTGCGCATTAAACTCTCAAGCTTCATCTTCAACACTCAAGCATTCAAGAGATGAAAGGACAAGGACTAACACTTTACCAAACTTTCTGAAGCTGCAGATCTGCCATCTTAAATTCGTTTTCAGCTTCATTTAGTTTGTCTTTAAACTGTTCTTTCATTCTATACGTGAAGAGAACAATTAATCATTGATTGTCTCTCTCACCTTTATACACTTGGTTAAAAACTTATTTTGTACACGATCCATTAGAGATCTTACTCATAAACCTAGTGGATAAACAAGTGCACTTTTAAAATCCAAAGCTAACCACTTTGGTAGTGGATGTAGTACTATTCACAGTACGAACCACTTCAAATTCATGTGTGCTGTTTGAACTGTTCTTATCTTTCTCATTAACTGCTTGTGCTTAACTGCTTCAGAATCTGTACTACCTTCACAACATTCTTGATAGTTCAGATTCTGCTTTGTTTCCGCTGCCTTAACACTTCTTTCAAACCTTCCAAGAAATCATTAAGAAGTCTTTACGAAAAGTTTAAAAAAAAAACATAACTAGGCTATTCAACCCCCCCCCCTTCTAGCCTAGATTGAGCCTATTTTGGGACCAACACTAGGCAACATTCCATTGTCTGTCTATCAATCGTCTTTTCTCTTTCTAATTTGGATGTTACAGGACGGAGGATGTGGATACTTCTCTTGGTATGACCCCCCTATGTGCCCTAGATCAATAGTTGTTATTTGAGGCCTTTTACAATCTTTCAATCACCTCAAAAATGAGATTTCCGAATTGCAAATGAAGGGTGTTAAAGAGCGGAAAATTTTCATAAGGAGTTTAGTTGTCATTATCCTTTTGCTCTTGCTAGTTCTTGTTGTCTTGTTGTTTGTCTGACTGAAGGAAAGGAATTTGGTTACCCCTTGTTTTATTCATGATTAGTGAGGGCAACCAAGTTATGAAATGTAAGTAATTAGGAACTAAGGTTATGTATTTTGCATGAAATGTGTATCCCATATATTTGGTTTTTGTTAATTAGGGGGGGGGTGTATATGTCGCGTTAATTTTTTGACAAATGTAGTCAACTTATAGGGCATTGGAATGTGAATATGGCAATGCCAAGTTAATGCTTTCACTAAATGATACAATTTTGGACAAATATAGTCTATTTTTGTTTGGTTGAATGAATGGATTGTTATTGACATGATTTATGACTGGTTTATCGAATAAACCAGGTGCATTTTGCAAGGGAAAACCATTTTCGACTTAACAAACCAAATTACATCATAAACTAACATGGTTTGTGATTGGTTTTTTTAATAAACCAGATACATTTTGCAAGGAAAAACCATTTTTGACTTAACAAACCAAATTACATCAGAAATTGACCTGGTTTATGGCTGGCTTATTAAATCAACCAAGTGCATTTTGCAAGGAAAAACCATTTTTGACTTAGCAAACTAAATTACATCAGAAACTGACCTGGTTTATGAATGGTTTATCAATAAACCAGTTGATAAGTCAAGTGTATTTTGCACAAAAAAAAAAAAGAGACTGACATGACCATTAAATTAGTTGAAATCCTTCACCAAAAGCAGTTTGCATTTAAATAGTTGATAAACTCGTTGTAAACAAGTTTGATAAACCAGTTTGATAATCTGTCAGACCACACGCACATAACCCAGTTAATTGATATGGTTTATAAATAAACCAGTTGTAAATCAGTTTGATAACCTATCAGACCACACACACATAAACTAGTTAACTGACATAGTTTATCAATAAACCAGTTGATAAACCAATTGATAAATGGTATGAATGGTTTAACATGTATGCTTTACCAACCTAAACCATTTCAACTTGTACCAATACCAAGTACCTGTCATAATTTGTACCAAAACCAACATAAGCCAACATAATATGTACCAAAACCAGTTTGCAAACAACAACATAATATAAGTTGTACCAATGTTTAAGTACCAATTACAACAACGACATAACATAATTTATACCAATGTTTAAGTACCAATTACAACAACATAACATAGTCTATACCAATACCAAAATATACAAATGAATGATTTACATAAGTGTATCATGGATCAAAATTATTACAAAAAGTGTCAATTGCCATTTTTTCCATTTTTATAGGATCGAGTATTGACGTAGTTGTAATGTAGAGAGAAGAGATATGTGCAGATGTTTTCCTCCTTTTTTTGTCTATTCCAAAATATTCTCAACCTTAATACCACCTTTAATTTTCGTTTTCCGACCTCTACCCTTAACCTGAACTTTTTTTTTTTTTGCTTCTCCTCATCCTCATGGTCAGATAAATCAGGTACATCTTCCAAAATCTCTTTCACACTTTCACTTTTTTTGTCCTTTGGAAGACATTTAAACTTCTGGTGGCAATAGTAATGGTGGGAATGAGAGTGATGGCAGCATCGATGCTGTAAATGGGAATGATAGGAGAGGCACCATTACAGTAGAGATAGTGGGAATGGTGGTGGTATTAAGAGTAATGGAGGTAGTTTGAAGGGTGGGACTAGTGGCACCCTCAGTAGTAGAGGTATTGTGTTTTGTGGTATCAGTAGAAGTAGAAACATGAGTATTAGATATGGTAGTGGTGGTGGTGGTAGTGAGAGTAGTAGAGATGGGAGTGGTGTTGGTAGTGAGAGTATTAGAGATGGGAGTGGTGTTGGTACTGAGGGTAGTAGAGATGGTGGGATTGGCATTAGGGATGCTGCAAATGGGAGAAAAAGTATGAAAAGTATGAGAGTCACGGGTGGGAGTCCATGAGAAGTTGGGGGGTGCTGTTTGTTCTTGGGATGCATCAAAATTTAGTTTTAGATCATCATGTCAATTCACAGATTCACGTAGGTAAGTAAGTATAAACTAATTGATATCACAACAAATTACTCAAAATCATAACGTAAATATTTTACCACTTTTCGATCCAAGGCCATCACTTCAGTCGTAAGATCCTTTACTTCAATCCTAAGATTCGTCACTTCAGTTCTAAAATCATCAATCTTTTGGTCTATCTTCTTCAAGTAATCTAAAATTGCACTCAAATGAGGAGTGCTGGTGCTGGTGCTAGTGACAACGAGAGAGGGAAAGACATGTTGTCGTGTTGATTGTTCTGGTGGTGAGGGGAGGCATAGTGGGGATTGATGACCTTCATCTTCAACATGTTCAGGTGTGCTCCATTCATCGCCAAAATGACGCTACAATATAGGGCTGCTCTTTTACGGCTTCAGTGGGGGTTAATGGAACAAGCACTTCATCCTGTCAATTGAGCAAACTACCAAATTGATTAATCAACTATATTGGGCACTCTACTATTTAAAAAATAACATAGTTTGGATTAACAAACACCACAACTTTATTAATCAAACTATATATTTACCCTTATGATATCCAATATACAGATGATTTCCTCATAGCTTGGATTTTTGCAAGACTTCCAATTGCACATTCTTGGTATGTTAGGCACTAAACTATCTATGGTTAATAGCTCATATAGCTCTTTCAAGTGAGGAAAATCATGGAACAACTCAAATACCAAAACCTGTTTTTTAAAAATGTTACATATTAGAAGCATATCAAATTGAAAAAATTAGCTAACCATTCAATATAAAATCAACTAACCATTTAATAGATACAATTGATACATCTAATTCCATTGCAAAGTCATTGCATACAAAAGTCGGAGCACGAGAACTAGTCATATTCATCACTGAATTGAGAAGATGGGGATAAGACTTTGTTCCCCATGGATATTTATTGAACAATTCCAAGTTTTCAACTATATTCAAACACACCCACTTCAATAGAAGTACTAGGTGAATTAGCCCTTAGAACATAATCCCATATCACTGCAAGACCAAGCTTCAGTTTATCATCCATATCAGTTGCATCAAGAAATATTTGTCTTAATTCTTCATGCTTCACTGACCTCTTCTTCTGTCCCAGAAGATATTTCTCCACTAGTGTCTTACTACTAAGAATTTCATTCTCATAATCTTCCAATAATCCAAGATTTAAACCTGTGATTATGGTGTAGTCCAAAAAAGAAAATCTAACATTCTGATCACTAATACAAAACCAGATTTCATTTTTATTGTTGGTAGGTGACTGAATCCTCAAAAGGGCCAAGACATGAATCAACACATTGCTCTTATTCATATTTATTCTCATCTCATAAAGTTTACCAAAAGTTGAATTCAGAAATATGTTTTTGTGTGCATCATCTAATGCATTATAGACCTCATCTAAAACTGACAAATTGCATCTGCACGTAACCTTGGATTTGTACCACTCATCACGTTCAATAATATATGCTGCCATATTCTCTGTAATAGAAATATAAATTAAACATTAAAACAAGGAACTATTGTGAGAACCCAAACCCATTACTTGTGTAGCACCATTATAACATGCTCATTAAATTCCTTGACATGTTAACTAGTTCATATTGTTGAAGCCATGCTTGCATTAGGTTGACTGCGATCACAGTTGCTTGTATGCCCTCCTTACTCGCATGCCTTGTTGTACTTGCTTCGATTGATGCCTTAGTACTTAACTAAGTCCTAATAGAGCCTTAGTATCTTTCTAGCATGCTCTATAACTTCAATATTGACCATTGTATGTTTGGTTGAGAGTTCAGAAGCATTGTTGCTCCATTTGACCTTTTTGATTCTTAGGGTCTCTCGGTTTGCCTTCTTCTTGCCTTGTTTCATGTCTTGAGACTCGTGAGATATTAACTTGAATCCTAGACCTTGTTTACTAGTCCTTAACATGATTAATAATGTCCATTCATGCTTGTAGTATCCTTGTTTAACTCGTTGTTGAATCGTTTGATTGTTCGCCATGAGTTTCGCCCTCTATTCCTTCTTGTTTCGGGTGATGTTCGGACCTGTTTTGGGCGTGTTTTGAGTGTACTAAACATCCCTAATGGTTTGGGGTTGTGTTGGACACATTTAGGACTTGTTTTTAAGTCATTTTGGCCTTCCACACACCTAAACGCTCGCCCAGCCAAATGACTGAGCGAGTGCACAAAATCCAGCAACACAAGAAAGGAAAAGGGGACTGAGCGCTTGCTCAGCCTTCCCCCTGAGCGACCGCCCAGCCTCAGCACCAGCAATATGGGATTTTCAATTTTGAGATTTTTGGCTTGAACCCTTGAACCCTTGAACCCTATCCGACCCAATTCAAACCCCCACTTGATTTGTGACCTCTTTAGGTTTAATTTCATCCCTTTGATGTGTTCTAATCAAGGGCCATCATTAATCAACCAATGGGAACCTTAACAACTCATACCTAGGATTGACCCTTTAGTGAGTTCTTCATCCCCAAACTCAAACTTGACAGCCATTTTTCATTCCACCATTGTTGAGCTGGGTTCCTAGTGAGAGAAAGCGAGCTTGAAATTCCTCCACCTTGCTTGCATGATTGTCGGAGATCCGGCCATCGAATTTTCGATTGGAGACCACCAAATCGAAGCTCTTGCTCCCTAGTTTCTTAATCCTTACTTTGTTTTGTCATCCAACCATTTGATTTCGAACAAGGTAAGCTCCCAATCCCCTGCTTTTGTATGTTCAATAACAAGCATGTTCCCTTCATGATAGTTTCTAGATGCATGCTCAAGAAGACATGCACCATGTTAATAACTTGAAATTCCTTAAGTTAATTTTTTGTAAATTTTGTGTTAATGACTCTTAATGGGTAATTTGGACTTAGGTCTAGAATTAAATGTGTTCTAGAATGGATTTGGAATAACTTTTGTTCTTGAACTTGTTGTAAATTGTAACTTCAAAATGATGAACATGCTAGGGTTCACAAATTTGAGAACTTTGATCTTGATGGACTAAAAGTCATGAATGACTTAGTAGTCTAATTGTAAATGAATCGAGAACATAGAAAAGAGCAATGAAATGCATATAGCATTCATCCTCTACTTGGAAATAATTTAGCGATAACTCAACGGAGTTGCACTTAGAGAATCATTGAACAATACCGACTCTACAATCAATCCCTACGATGTTTAGAGTTCAATTGAATTATAAGTTAGCTCTTGGGAATTCTTAATGTCATTGATCTCATGCTTGTCTTGTATGTCGTAGAGTAACATGCCTACTTGACTGGACGAGTCGCTCTTGTTGATCTCGCTCATTTACTTGATTTATTACATAAGTAAACATCTACTTGACTCGGACGAGTTCGCTCTTGTCGAACTCGCTCCTTACTTGATTTTGTGTGACAAGTAAATATCTACTTGGCATACCATTAGTCCAACTGGCATACGTGAATTGTCTAGATGGTCAACAATGCATCACCGTCATGAATTTCCAGATTCATGGTAGTGATGGGTTGCCACACCATAACCGTGCACACAGCCTTCACTACTGATCACAGTGGAGAAGAGTACCTCGTCGTAACCAAAGGGCGATTGGAACAATACTATCATGGTTGATGTATCATACACGTGCATCTGACAAATACATTCAAGATAACCTTGTCTATTTCAGGTCTACGAAGCGGCATCGGTTCCATGACATATCCTTATCCTATGTGATTACTTAAGCATTTACGTGAAAACAACATGCATTGCGACATGAGAACTACGTACTAGTATGATCTTGCTTGATAATCAAATATGATAACGTGCTTTGTATGCCTTGCATTATATCCCGTCATGCATATTGGCGGCTTACAAAGTCGTTATGACTTACCACCTCCCATCCAGGCCCGTCGCGTTGAGGTTGCTCGTCTGCTCTTGTCCGTGATCGCTCGCCTAGAGGTGGTAGCGTTGGCTATTTTGGTTTCTCTTTTGTAAAGACACTTGGGTTTAAGCAAGTCATTTAGACTTCGCTTGGGAATGTGTAATTATAGTAACTTGTACTTGTTGTAGACTAAGACTATAGTACTACTTTTGCTTCTAGTTGTTTGCCAGCACTTGTAGGTCGAGCCTTGCTAGCATGTATTGGTTCATTTGTTAAGACTTCCGCTGAGAATCTCATTAGCTCTTATTTACTCTTATTGTTTCTCCGGTGTGTTTAGCCGTCGAGGTGTATATATATTAGCATGAATTGTTTAGTTGTTGGGTTCTGGTTGTAAAGTCGTCGATGACTTGGTTTACTTGCTATTAATTGTTATATCATGTTCTAAAGTTTTAAATTATTCCAATTTTTTAGTGCCGAGTCGTATTGCATGTCCAATGTTGCGTCACGTCAGTTTTGTTAATTGAGTCCTTGCTTGCTTGTCTTGTCCTTATTTGGATGGCACGACCCGCGATCCCTTGCCGGGGTCGAGGTTGGGCTATCACAACTATAATATCTAGGTCTATTAAAACAAGGAAATATAAACAACTGTATGAACACTTCGTGTTCATAGCAATACAATTCAATATAAACAAGTGTTCATGTTTATTTCAAGTCATCGTATGAAATTACACATGGTTTACTGACATGGTTGATTCATGAACCATAAGAAATTACACATGGTTGATTCATAAACTAGGTTATAAAATACATGGTTTACTGATTTAAGAAAAAAGCCAACTATATGGTTTACTGGTTTACTGATATGGTTTATTGATAAACCAGGTGCATTCAAGAGAAAAATATATATGTTTTGCCTTAAGAAACCAACTATGACAAACTATGACAAATTGAAATCAAGAAACATGAACACTTCATGTTCATGTTTATTTCAAATTATCATATGAAATTACACATGGTTTACTGACATGGTTGATTCATGAACCATATGAAATTGTACATGGTTTAATGACATAGTTTATTCATAAACCATATGAAATTACACATGGTTTACTGACATAGTTTATTCATAAACCATATGAAATTACACATGGTTTACTCACATGGTTGATTCATGAACCATATGAAATTACACATAGTTTACTCACATGGCTGATTCATGAACCATATGAAATTACATATGGTTTACTCACATGGTTGATTCATAAACTAGGTTATAAAACACATGGTTTACTGATTTAAGAAATAGCCAACTACTTGGTTTACTGACATAGTTTATTCATAAACCATATGAAATTACACATGGTTTACTGACATAGTTTATTCATAAACCATATGATATTACACATGGTTTAATAACATGGTTGATTGATAAACCAGTTGCATTCAAGAGAAAATATCTGTTTTGCCTTAAGAAACCAACTGCATGGCAAACTATGACAAACTGACATGAAGAAATATGAACACTTCATGATCATACCAATACAATTCAATATACACAAGTGTTCATGTTTATTTCAAGTCATCATTTTCATTTCAAGTGTTCATAGACTGAATATATAAACACTTCATTTTCATAGCAATATAATTCAATATAAACAAGTGTTCATGTTTATTTCAAGTCATCATGTTCATTTAAAGTGTTCATAGACTGAATTGTGAATCAAAATTAAATGACAACTATAAACAACTATATATAAAATGTTCATGTTTGAAAAGTGGAATCAACGAAAATGATCAATCCTAAAGACAACACTAAAACCCTAAGCCAAAAAGTGATGTGAGGTTTACCTGGTTCTAAACTAATGATCACCAACGAGTTAGGGTTTGTTAGAATTAAGAGCTCCTAAGCTTAATCAAAATCAAAATGAAATAGATGGTCGTCGTTGAGAGGGGTCTAGGTCGTCAAATGCTCTATTATATCAAAAGAGAATGAAATGTGTGTTTGTTTAACGAACCATTACTGTATATATGTATTTTTTTCCCCAAGTGTAAGTGGTCGACTAATAAACCAATTGGTTCACTGATAAAAGTAGTGTATAATTGTGGGAAGAAAGACCGGTTTATCTGTGAGAACCCAAACCCCATTTCATGTTTGTCATCATTATAACATGTTTATAATAGGTCTTGACATATTAGAGACTTCATTTCATTCATATCTTGCTTGCATTGTATTGGTTGAGATCATATTAGAGTGTTGATCTTCCATGCGTTGCATGCCTTGTTGTTGGTGTTTCGAGTGTTTATCTTAACATGATAGCACCTAAATAAGTCTCATTGGAATCTTAGTACCTTGCATGTAAGATTTACAATGTTCATCTTAGTTGTTGTATGCTTGGTTGAGAGTTTAGAAGCATTGTTGCTTCGTTTGAGCCTTAGGGTTTCTCGGGATTGCCTTCGTTGCTTGTATTATTTGTGTTTTCAACTTGCGAGAAGTTCATTTGAGTTCTAAACCAAGTGTACTAGTATTTCCCATGCTTGCATAATCATTGTTCATATAATTGTTGCATTTGGAAATAAGATGACCAACATATTACTTCGCAGATTCAGTTCGGTTTTGGGCAAACTTCGGGAAAATTCTGGTACCAATCTACTAAAGATAATTTTCTAAAAATTTAGTATGTTTTACCTATATATGTTACGATACTCCCTGTAAATTTTGGTAATTTTCCAAGGTGTCTAAGTACCTCATTTAGGTCTTGACTTACGGCTGTGCCAGAATTCTATTTTCAGGAAATCGGCATCGGTACTTGATTTTGTTGTAACTTTATGTTGATGAATATAAGTCCGAATTGAGTAATTTAAAATTCTAAAATATAGTTTAATGAGTCTAATTTCATAAAAAAAAATCACCTAATTTGGAGTTGTGAGAGATTTATGGTCGATTTTATAAGATCGACTGTCCAGTAACAACAATCTGGAAATTGGCCATGAATAGTTGAAGCGCTCGCATGGTTCAAAGTGATGCGACCGCATCATGCCAGATTCAGGTTTGTGACATTTTCTGGTTGGTTTTGGTTGTTGACCGTTGTGCCCTTGCCCTTGGCCGACCAAAGTGAGTCAAAGCCCTCATTGTTGACTCTCCTACAACCCTTCTTGGCCCTTAGATCATCCCTTATCAATGGTCATCCTCCCTTAGCCAATGAGAAGCCATTTAACCACCTTCACTTGGATTGGGGTTTTGTTGGCAAGTATATAAACATTCTTTCAGCCTAATTCAGCTATTTGTGATAAAAAAAACTTCAGAGATTCAGAGCTTCAAGCTCCATTTTCGTCCATGGAGGAAACCCTAGCTTGAGAGACCATTTCCCGGAGTTCCGGTAGTCCGATCGGCGATCCGAGACCGCCAAATCGAAGGCCTTGATCTCCTCTACAACAATCCTTGCTTTGATCATCCTTTCCTCCATTAATCTTAGGACTAAGGTGAGTGACAATTCCCTGAGATTTTCATGTTCAATAAAATAACATGACCCCTTCATTATAGTTGCTCTATTGATGATTATGAACATCTTTTGTGAAGACAAATCCTCCAATTCAACCTTTGAAATATGTGTAGGATTTTATGAAATCTCATTGAAGTTGTGATTTTGACATTTTGTAAAGCATGAATGTTGTTTACAATGAGCTTAGGAATAACTCTTGTGAAAGAATATGTTTCAATTCAAGGTTTAACAAAATCACCGAAACTAGGGTTTGAAACTCGGGATTGTGTTTAAGGCTAGTTTAAGAACATGAACGGCTTGGTTATCGAGTTCTAAATGAACGGAGAACTTAGAAAAGGGCAATGTGATACATATAGTATCAATGCTCTACTTGGTTGAATTTTAGTAAAACTCACCGGAGTTGAAATTAGAGAGTTATCGAACAATAACGACTCCACAATCAATCCCTTCGACGAATGTAGTTCGTTAGACTAATGAATTAGCTTACGATACTTTGAGATGGATTGATGATTATGCCTTGATGTATGTGTGCTTGTAAGACTCAATCGAGTTCTTATGTGGTTTGTGTGATCGTGTGAAGTAAATGCATGATTGAGAGCATGTTGTAGAATGACACATCTATTTGACATGTTGAATTCGCTCTTGTCGAATTCTTATTTGATTCCTTAAATGAGTAAACAACTACTTGTTGAATAAGTTCGCTCTTGTCGAACTTGTTCCTTATTTGAGATTTTATGACGAGTAAACATCTACTTGGCATTGCATTAGTCCAGCTGGCATATTTGGTTGAGTCGTTGGTGTGACAATGCATCGCCGTCACGAGTTATGGGACTCGTGATAGTGATGGGTTGTTATACCGGGTTTTTATCACACACGCCTCCACTGTTGGCCACAGTGGGGAAGTAGCCCCTTTGCTGTAACCAAGAGAGCACATTGGCAAGTCTAAGTACCAAGGAGAGAGCTTGGTACCCGAGTAGAGAACTCGGTACTTTGATACACTAATCACGGGTATCATTGGCACGAAATGTTAACGCTGTGTATTGCAGGAGCTACGTAGCGGCACCGGTTCCATAACATATCCTCCTATTATGTGGTTTACTTTATAGCACTTATGTGAAACAATGTGCTACCATGGATATGTGATTTAAGTGTTTATTAAATGAATACTTTGAGTGACTTGATATTAAAGATGATATCTTGCTATGTATGTTGCATAATGCCATGACATGCATAATTGTTAACTCACAAAGTCTTTATGACTTACCCCTTCCCTTTTACTGCTTTAGATCCGAGCCGTTCAGGTACCGCTCGTTGAGGTGTAGCAGGATTCTTGCTTGTCCGTGATCACACGCGACGAGGTTGTGGTTTATAGATGTCCTTATTTTGTTCTCTTTTGTAAGGACGTTGGGTTTAGCAAGTCATTTAGACTTCGCTTGGGAACTTTGTTTATTTGGATTTATGTCTCTACTTGTAGTTCATGTATCCTATTTTTGAGTGCCGGCGCATGTACGCCGAGCCTTGTATAGATGTAGTATGGTTCACATGTTTTAAATCTTCCGCTGGGCATTACTTTAGCTCTTATTTATTTATGTTGTTTCTCCGGCATGTTGTAGCCGTCGAGGTATATTTGCATGAACTGTGTAGTGTTGGGTTCCGGTAGTAAAGTCGCCGATGAATTGATATACTTGTCTTTAATTACTATATCAGGTTTAAAAAGTTTTAAATTATTCCGGCCTTTTGGTGCCGAGTCGTGCTTCATCTAAAATGTTGCGTCACGTCGTTTTCTATAATTGAGTCTTTGCATGTATTGTTGTCCTATTTGGACGACTTGGCTTGTGATTCCACCTCGGGGTTCGGGTCGGGTCGTCACAGTTGGTATCAGAGCTTTATAGGTTAGCTATCGGCCATGATAGGTTCCATGGCTTAGGTGGGTTGGTTCTTTATGTGAATCTTGACGTTTAGTGTTCTGTTTCGTGCCTTATTGGCAGATTCTTCGTGAATGAATACGACTTGGAGTACTAAGTTCGTTTGGTCTAGATTGCCGTGAGTGAAGGTTTGTGTCTAGGAGTATTATATTTCTCCTATATTGCTTTTGAGTTGCAATTATACCAAGAGTGGGTGCTGCGTTTCAGTAGAGCTGTTGTTCCATTTTTAGGAATCGGAGAAGCTAGATTGTCGGTCCCAAGGGTGATCGTCGTGTTAATCATTATGGCGAAAGTTCGTTGTAATACGTTTCGAGAGCGGAGTGGTTAAACCTCTCGTGGTACCTATTAGTATTTCATAGATTATTATACAGGTGTAGATAGTTAGGGTAGTAATTAACCACCAGTCCTTGTATTACTTGTGTTGGGAATTTGAGAACTCTTTCCCGATGGTTGTGTTTGGGTATTTGGGGGACTACCTTGATCAAGGTGAAATTTCTTCATGATATGTTGGAACTTGGAGATTGGCCAGTAGGTGATCACGTGATGATTGGTTGGATTGGTTGTCAATTCGCATACGGTTTGACTTATAAGGATTGGCCGTATACTAGTTAGTAAGAATATGCTACCTAGTGACTCGTGAAATGTTGTATTGTCTCTTTATTAGTCTAATACATTGATAGTGTACTAGCCTTGTATAATGTGTTTTATCTACCATTGATAGGTGGTTAATAGTATGAATATTCCATAATTTGGTTTACATACATAGTAAATTAATATACTATGTTGCATGATGTTAATGACATGCCTATATGTGCTTATGATTTGTATTCTTGAGACCGGTATAAAGGATGCTTTTATGTGATTCACGAACACCCATCATCCTTTACGACGAAAGCTTTTGAAGTCACTTCAGAGGGCCCCTGACTTGATTATCAAGAGGTCTTCGTCGGAGAACTAGAATGGTATAAATTAGATTTGAAATTGACCGAACCAATTACCAAAAAGGTATGGAACAACAAATGGTGTATTGCTATACAGGTGCAAATATGATGCACCGCATTTTATTGAGAATTTACGCGTCTTGCCTTGACAGTTACCCTACGTGCTTGATGTCTATGCCATTGAGTGATCTTGACTTCACATCCGAGGTCTATAAGGCTTGTGATGTGTTCATTGGTGATAGTGTATTGCATGCTCTAGTAGATTGCCATCATAAGGGTGTTATGATTACCATGCTCGGTATACCGGAGTTGGTTTTTATTAGTGATCATGACATGAATAATATACATGTTATTTCTACTTTGCGGGATAGAAAACTTTTAACGCAAGGTTGTACTTGTTATCTCACTTGTGTACTTGAGACTAGCATGCCTACATCTATACTATAAGAAGTTCTAATTGTTAAAGAAGTTTCGGTAGTTAATGAATTTCCGGATGTCTTTTCGACTGATTATGCATTACCTCCCGACCGAGAGTTAGAATTTTGCATTGAGCTATTGCCAGGGACTTCACCTATTTCTAGAGAACCTTATAGGATGGCTTCAGCTGAGTTGAGAGAGTTGAAGGAGCAGTTGCAGGAACTGCTGGATAGGGAGTTTATTAAACTGAGTGTGTCTCCGTGGGGTGCACCGGTTTTGCTTGTGAAGAAGAAGGATGGTAGTTTGCGGTTGTGCATTGACTATCGCCGCTTGAACCAAAGTTACTATAAAGAATAAGTATCCATTACCTCACATTGATGATCTCTTTGATCAGCTTCAGGGGTCTGTTGTGTATTCCAAGTTAGACTTGAGGAGTGGTTACCACCAGTTGAGGGTTCGAGCGGAGGATGTCCCGAAGACAGCCTTTCGTACGCGTTATGGCCAATATGAGTTTGTTGTGATGCCGTTTGGTTTGACAAACGCGCCTGCCATTTTCATGGACTTGATGAATAGGGTGTTTCATGAGTACCTTGATTGTTTCGTAGTGGTGTTCATTGATGATATCCTTGTGTACTCGAAGTCACGAGAGGAGCATGAGCATCATTTGAGAGAGGTTCTTACCGTGTTGCGTAAGAAACAACTTTTTGCTAAGTTTAGCAAGTGTGCATTTTGGCTAGAACAAGTTGCTTTTCTTGGGCATGTTGTGTCTAGTGATGGTATCGCGGTGGATCCATCAAAAGTTGAGGCTATTACCAAGTGGAAGACTCCTAGTACGGTGACCGAAGTCCGTAGTTTCTTGGGCTTGGCGGGTTATTACCGTAGATTCATTGAGGGATTTTCTAAGATTGCCACTCCTATGACCAATCTTACTCAGAAGAAGTCTGCTTTTGTTTGGAGTGACAAGTGCGAGGCTAGTTTTCAGGAGTTGAAGAGGAGGTTGACTACAGCTCCGGTTTTAGCTTTGCCTAGTGGTTGTGAGAACTTCGTGGTTTATTGTGACGCTTCTTTGGAAGGCTTGGGTTGTGTGCTTATGCAGAACGGGAAGGTTATTGCCTATGCTTCTAGGAAGTTGTCACCGTATGAGCAGAATTATCCGACTCATGATCTTGAGTTGGCAGCTATTATCTTTGCGCTTCACAAGTGGAAACACTATCTTTATGGAGCTAAGTTTGAGGTGTATACGGATCATAAGAGTCTGAAATACCTTTTCTCACAAAAGGAGTTAAATATGAGACAGAGGCGATGGATGGAGAAGCTTAAGGATCACGATTGTACTATCTTGTACCATCCGGGGAAAGCGAATGTGGTTGCGGATGCGTTGAGTAGGAGATCCTACATGTCTTGTTTGATGATGAGGGAATGGAAGATGCTCGAGGATGTCCGTAAGTGGAGTCCTGTTGTGAGTGAGCATAGTGTTCTCTTTGCTAGTGTTCGTGCTACACCAGTGTTGTTTGGGTTGATCAAGGAAGCTCAAGCTACTGATCCAGATTTGAGGAAGATTATCGATGGATTGGGTGAGAATAATACACCCGAGTTCGCGATAAACAGTGATGGGATCTTGACATTCGGAGTAGGATTTGCGTTCCTTCTTCCGATGAAGTGAAACGTATGGTTCTTGATGAGGCTCACAAGGCCAAGTATACGATACATCCGGGTAGTACTAAGATGTACCGTGACTTGAAGAGGCAGTTTTGGTGGAATGGTATGAAGAGGGAGATAGCTGAGTATGTTTCTAGATGTTTGACGTGCCAACAGGTTAAGGCTGAGCACCAGAGACCTGCCGGTTTGCTTCATCCACTTGAGATTCCGGAGTGGAAGTGGGAGCATATCACCATGGATTTTGTTACAGGGTTGCCACGTACTCGTAGAGGCTTTGATGCGCTTTGGGTTATCGTTGATAGGTTGACTAAGTCTTCTCATTTTATTCCTATTGCGATTTCCTACGCTTGAGTCGGTTAGCGTTGTACATTCAGAGATTGTGAGATTACATGGTGTACCGGTTAGCATTGTGTCAGATAGAGACCCCTGATTTACTTCGAGGTTCTGGCATTCTTTGCGGAGGCTTTGGGTACGAAGTCAATTTCAAGATCGCTTTCATCCACGCGATGGTCGGTCGGAGATTGATTGATACGATTTTGGAGGATATGTTACGTGCGTGTGCTATGGATTTCAAGGGTAGTTGGGATTCACATCTACCGTTGGTCGAGTTCGCGTATAATAACGGCTATCGCGAAAGCATTGAGATGGCGCCATACGAGGCTTTGTATGGGCGTAAGTGTCGATCACCGATTTGCTGGGATGAGGTTGGTGAGGCTAAGTTATGGGGTTCGGAGATGGTACAACAGTCAGCTGAGAGTGTGAAGCTGATTAGAGACAGATTGCTTACGGCTCAGAGTAGACAGAAAAGCTACGCAGACAACCGGAGACGTGATCTTGAGTTTCAGGTTGGTGACTTTGTGTTCTTGAAGGTATCGCCCGGCGGTAAAGCGGTTTGGGAAGAAAGGGAAACTTTCTCCTAGGTTTATTGGTCCGTTCGAGATCTTAGAGCGGATTGGTTCTTTGGCTTATCGACTTGCGTTACCACCGTCTATATCGGGTGTTCATGATGTGTTTCATGTTTCCATGCTTCGTAAGTACTTGAAGGACGAGTCACATGTCCTTACTTATGAGGAGATTACCTTTGAGCCCGATCTTTCCTACATTGAGAAACCGGTGAGGATTCTTGATACCAAGGAGCAAGTCTTGAGGACCAAGCGGATTCCTTTAGTGAAGGTCTTGTGGAAGAATCATGATATTGAGGAAGCCACATGGGAGACCGAGCTTGAGATGAGGGAGAAATACCCTTACTTGTTCGAGATTTCTGGTATGAATTTAGGGACTAAATTCCTTTAAGTGGGGGAGGATGTGAGAACCCAAACCCCATTTCATGTTTGTCATCATTATAACATGTTTATAATAGGTCTTGACATATTAGAGACTTCATTTCATTTATATCTTGCTTGCATTGTGTTGGTTGAGATCATATTAGAGTGTTGATCTTCCATGCGTTGCATGCCTTGTTGTTGGTGTTTCGAGTGTTTATCTTAACATGATAGCACCTAAATAAGTCTCATTGGAGTCTTAGTACCTTGCATATAAGATTTACAATGTTCATCTTAGTTGTTGTATGCTTGGTTGAGAGTTTAGAAGCATTGTTGCTTCGTTTGAGCCTTAGGGTTTCTCGGGATTGCCTTCGTTGCTTGTATTGTTTGTGTTTTCAACTTGCGAGAAGTTCATTTGAGTTCTAAACCAAGTGTACTAGTATTTCCCATGCTTGCATAATCATTGTTCATAGACTTGTTGCATTTGGAAATAAGATGACCAACATATTACTTCGCAGATTCAGTCCGGTTTTGGGCAAACTTCGGGAAAATTCTGGTACCAATATACTAAAGAGAATTTTCTAAAAATTTAGTATGTTTTACCTACATATGTTAGGATACTCCCTGTAAAATTTGGTAATTTTCCAAGGTGTCTAAGTACCTCATTTAGGTCTTGACTTATGGCTGTGCCAGAATTCTATTTTCAGGAAATCGGCTTCGGTACTTGATTTTGTTGTAACTTTATGTTGATTAATATAAGTCCGAATTAAGTAATTTAAAATTCTAAAATATATTTTAATGAGTCTACTTTCAGAAAAATAAAAAATCACCTAATTTGGAGTTGTGAGAGATTTATGGTCGATTTTACAAGATCGACTGTCCAGTAACAACAATCTGGAAATTGGCCATGAATAGTTGAAGCGCTCGCATGGGTCCAAAGTGATGCGACCGCATCATGCCAGATTCAGGTTTGTGACATTTTCTGATTGGTTTTGGTTGTTGACCGTTGTGCCCTTGCCCTTGGCCGACCAAAGTGAGTCAAAGCCCTCATTATTGACTCTCCTACAACCCTTCTTGGCCCTTAGATCATCCCTTATCAATGGCCATCCTCCCTTAGCCAATGAGAAGCCATTTAACCACCTTCACTTGGATTGGGGTTTTGTTGGCAAGTATATAAACATTCTTTCAGCCTAATTCAGCCATTTGTGATCAAAAACTTCAGAGATTCAGAGCTTCAAGCTCCATTTTCGTCCATGGAGGAAACCCTAGCTTGAGAGACCATTTCCCGGAGTTCCGGTGGTTCGATCGGCGATCCGAGACCGCCAAATCGAAGGCCTTGATCTCCTCTACAACAATCCTTGCTTTGATCATCCTTTCCTCCATTAATCTTAGGACTAAGGTGAGTGACAATTCCCTGAGATTTTCATGTTCAATAAAATAACATGACCCCTTCATTATAGTTGCTCTATTGATGATTATGAACATCTTTTGTGAAGACAAATCCTCCAATTCAACCTTTGAAACATGTGTAGGATTTTATGAAATCTCATTGAAGTTGTGATTTTGACATTTTGTAAAGCATGAATGTTGTTTACAATGAGCTTAGGAATAACTCTTGTGAAAGAATATGTTTCAATTCAAGGTTTAACAAAATCACCAAAACTAGGGTTTGAAACTCGGGATTGTGTTTAAGGCTAGTTTAAGAACATGAACGGCTTGGTTATCGAGTTCTAAATGAACGGAGAACTTAGAAAAGGGCAATGTGATACATATAGTATCAATGCTCTACTTGGTTGAATTTTAGTAAAACTCATCGGAGTTGAAATTAGGGAGTTATCGAACAATAACGACTCCACAATCAATCCCTTCGACGAATGTAGTTCGTTAGACTAATGAATTAGCTTACGATACTTTGAGATGGATTGATGATTATGCCTTGATGTATGTGTGCTTGTAAGACTCAATCGAGTTCTTATGCGGTTTGTGTGATCGTGTGAAGTAAAAGCATGATTGATAGCATGTTGTAGAATGACACATCTATTTGACATGTTGAATTCGCTCTTGTCGAATTCTTATTTGATTCCTTAAATGAGTAAACAACTACTTGTTGAATAAGTTCACTCTTGTCGAACTTGTTCCTTATTTGAGATTTTATGACGAGTAAACATCTACTTGGCATTGCATTAGTCCAGCTGGCACATTTGGTTGAGTCATTGGTGTGACAATGCATCGCCGTCACGAGTTATGGGACTCGTGATAGTGATGGGTTGTTATACCGGGTTTTTATCAGACACGCCTCCACTGTTGGCCACAGTGGGGAAGTAGCCCCTTTGCTGTAACCAAGAGAGCACATTGGCAAGTCTAAGTACCAAGGAGAGAGCTTGGTACCCGAGTAGAGAACTCGGTACTTTGATACACTAATCACGGGTATCATTGGCACGAAATGTTAACGCTGTGTATTGCAGGAGCTACGTAGCGGCACCGGTTCCATAACATATCCTCCTATTATGTGGTTTACTTTATAGCACTTATGTGAAACAATGTGCTACCATGGATATGTGATTTAAGTGTTTATTAAATGAATACTTTGAGTGACTTGATATTAAAGATGATATCTTGCTATATATGTTGCATAATGCCATGACATGCATAATTGTTCACTCACAAAGTCTTTATGACTTACCCCCTCCCTTTTACTGCTTTAGATCCGAGCCGTTCAGGTACCGCTCGTTGAGGTGTAGCAGGATTCTTGCTTGTCCGTGATCACACGCGACGAGGTTGTGGTTTATAGATGTCCTTATTTTGTTCTCTTTTGTAAGGACGTTGGGTTTAGCAAGTCATTTAGACTTCGCTTAGGAACTTTGTTTATTTGGATTTATGTCTCTACTTGTAGTTCATGTATCCTATTTTTGAGTGCCGGCGCATGTACGCCGAGCCTTGTATAGCTGTAGTATGGTTCACCTATTTTAAATCTTCCATTGGGCGTTGCTTTAGCTCTTATTTATTTATGTTGTTTCTCCGGCATGTTGTAGCCGTCGAGGTATATTTGCATGAACTGTGTAGTGTTGGGTTCCGGTAGTAAAGTCGCCGATGAATTGATATATTTGTCTTTAATTACTATATCAGGTTTAAAAAGTTTTAAATTATTCCGGCCTTTTGGTGCCGAGTCGTGCTTCATCTAAAATGTTGCGTCACGTCGTTTTCTATAATTGAGTCTTTGCATGTATTGTTGTCCTATTTGGACGACTTGGCTTGTGATTCCACCTCGGGGTCCGGGTCGGGTCGTCACATTATCATTGAACCAATTGATTTATAAGTCAACCACTGTATATCTAATAAACAAAATTAAACTTAAAAATTTACTCGTGGTCGACTAGACGACCACTCGACGACCAAAGTCGACCGCGCCTATATCTTAGGGGCCTTTTAGTCAGTTTATTTTTTTACAGTCCTCTAAGTGATCAAAGGTCAAATATGTTTATTCACCGGGTCAAATGACCATATTTGACAATTTCTTCCAAGTCCAATGGTGATACTTGCCCCATTGATATTAGAACTAAATTTTGATACTTATTGATCCACTATTTATGGGTATCAAATTTTCATTTCCAACCATGAATATCAAAAATAAAAAGTAACAAAATTAAGTTTGGTACTAGAGAAGTACCTTTTATTTTTACTACCGGACAACCTAATATTCACACATAGATATCAAAATTTATTTTTGACCCCTATCACTTGGCCTTGCCCTAACGAGGGAAGGAAAAAGTGAAAGAGATACGACTGTAGTACGAATGATTTAATACACTAGCATCTGTTCCTAAAGGAATAGCTCAGTGGTAGAGATAGTGTTTTATAAAATATGAGCTTTCACATTCAATCTCTTATCATTATCATGCTCTCTTACAAGGAAAAAGGAAAAATACACTAGCATCTTAAAAGCTCAAAGGGTGGGCCCAAAAGTTGGTCCACAAGATGATTAGTGACGACACCTTTTTCATTCACATTGATTAGCATAGTATTTAAGGCAACATTCCTATATGCAGGCTTGAGACCAACTGTTTAAAGAGACAACGATCCTACTTTATTTTGGTATATGTTGTCTAATGCAACTCTCCTCGTTTGTTTAAATTTGAAATATATTTTGTGCAAAGGCATGGCACTATGTGTGATCCATTTGTAAGCAGAAGTTATTGTATTTTTCTTCGAATTTCAAGCAAACAAAAATTTACAAGTAGTGTAATTTAGGAAATCTTTATAAGTACTTCAAACTTAAAATACGATACTACTTTGCTTTGCTTCTAAGGTGAAGACTGCAATTGTTGATCACGTAAAAAGTACAATGCTCATTAATTCTATCATTTTTCATTATATCCCTAGCAAAACCTAGTATATTTACAAAGGGGATTATACATATTAATTAACTTTAATAGAAATATAAATATTAAATGACAGTTGTTGAAGTATTTTTGAAGAGTTTTGAAATAGTGAAATTTTGTCGTCCAATGAACAATATATAGGAGATGGGGGTCGTAGTTGGAAAGAAACCAAAATGAAAAGAGTGATCCTAAACGTAATAATGTTTTGGGAAAAATACCTAAAAGTTCCACAAAAAATTCTCAAAAATAATTATTCTATCTAAAAAGTTTCAAAGTTAAACTCTTAATACAAAAAAAAATAAACAAAAATAATTGTACCGTAAAGATTGTGAGTTCGATGTTCATAAACAGAAGAAATTATTATAACGCAACGATTAAGAAAAAGTAAAATTATTAATATAAAATATAATAAATAAATGAAATTTATAAATTTTAGAATACTTTTTTAATACAACATTTGTCATTAAATATGTGCGATTATTACTATCATCATTGTGATTAAATATGTACAATTACTACAACTATCAATACCATATAACAAAACTCACGTAATCTATATTAATCAATATTAATATAATTTTTTTTATCTTTTAGTTAGTGTGTTATGAAAATTAAACCATAATTAAAATGTAAGGATAAAAATATAAGTGAATTTAATTATTACTTATTATATAAATGAAAAATCAATATATATATTAGAATACGTCTTTAAACGAATATATATTTGTTAGATAATAAAAACTGCACAACAAATTCAAATGATAATAAACCAAAGAAAAGCAACTCAAATTGCATACTTCCTATGGTCATCCCTCCCCCGAAATGACCAAAATGTCATCGGCTCAAAAACACTTTCATTAATAGTCTCACCCAAATGAGGTGACACTTATAATATTTGTATTTAATTATTACAACTATATCTACAAATATTTAAGTCCAATTCAATAAATAATAAAATAAACATTTAGACTATGATTGCTCTCAATTCATTGTTCCTCTCACAAAGTATGATATACTCGGCTACTCCCCCATATACATAATCACACCCCTCTAGAGTCATCATACATGTTTCCAAAACAATTAGACTACAATTTACTTGCTCATATTCATCATTGCTTTTCTACAATGTCGATGAGCGAAAATAGGAATCCGTAATGATGATGTTATCACCTCTCACCAAGACTACGTTGATCTTTAAAAGTCCACTCATCCAGTATGTTATATAACTGATGCTACTACTTTTACCGGTGAAATAACTTGGTTATAGACAACAAAAGCGGTCACAAAATATTTATATTTAAGGAGGAAACACATTTATGGCTGAGTAAACAATGTTTGTTGAGTATCAAATTAGACATGACAGACTTTAAGGATCCATAGTTGTTCATCAAATTATATTTCACTATGTACTTGTTCTTTAGCTCCTATGGATAGAATTTGTCTTGACAAAACTCACAAGTAAATTAATATTCAAGGAGGAAGCACATTTATAGCTAAGTAATTAAGCAATGTTTGTTGAGTTTTTAGATTGTTATTCTCGTTTCCCTTACATATATATTGGTAAAAAGATAAAAGACATTCCCTTTTAGATTGATGATATTTAATTTCTTAATAACTTCTTATGTTTTTTTATTTACTTATCAATGCTTGTATATATGTTCATATGTAAATGTAATCTTTATTTTGTAAGTAGTTACGATGGTTATTTAGCAATCTTGAGATAAACAAATTACATTTGTCATTATATATATAAAGAAAATATAACAAAACAAAGTGTTTCAATTTCCAATGTCATGTTAATTAAATGTTTAGTATAAAAATTAAGAAAAAAGTAATTAAACAAAGTTTTTCAACTTACAATGAATATTTGTGTTTTCATTTATGGAAAACATTTAGGTGGGAAAATCACGGTTGTTATTATATATATAGATAATATTATTGTTACAATAATAATAATAATAATAATAATAATAATAATAATAATAATAATAATAATAATAATAATAATAATAATAATAATAATAATAATAATAATAATAATAATAAATGCAATACAATTCTTATTATCATTGTCATAAATGAAAAAAAAAAATTTCGTCCAAATGAAAGCTTTTAATATAACGACGTTTGTAGACACGTTAAGTTTTAGACTTTTTGGTATGAAAATTATAATTTTGGGACTTTTTTAATACAAGAACTATTTTTAGGACTTTCTAGATATGTTAATTTTTTGGTGGGACTTTTGGTATTTTTTCCTAATATTTTACATGTTAGGGCTTTAGATGTGATATTAAAATAAAGTGATACTCCCTCTGCTCTGATCAATAGTTCATATTGAAAGTCAAACAATTAATTAAGAGGTGTATTATTATGTTTATATTAACTACAATTACAAATATATTTGAACATACTTATGGCTTTTATGTCTACTAGGTCTAGATTTTGATAAAGTAACCTTAAAAAAATAATAATAATAAGGTAACCTTACGACCTTCGCATATTAATGCGATGGGAGCTTCGAAAAGAGGAAGCGATTCTTATGAAAATTACAATAACAACTTTAAGGACAATATTGAAAGTCAAAAACACAAGCACTTTTGAAACACACTAGTAAGGTTTATGTGTGTTGTATGTGGTGAACGCACGTGATATTAATGATTTTTAAAGTGATTTGTTAGTCCCTTTACTTTTCTGCTTATTTTTAATTATTAGTTTTTTGTTTTGTTTTAATCTTTATAGTTTTTTAGATTTATAAATTATGTTGTTATGTGATTTTTCGAAACTTTGTTTTTCAGTCATTTATAATGTATGCTTTTAGTTATTGTATATAAACTTATCCTACACATTTGTATATTTTTGTTTATTATTTTTAAATTTCTTTGTTTAATGTGAATCATGAATTCATTCCCTTTTATCTGTGTTTAAATTAAAAATAATTCAAACTTACTATTTTAGATAAGCACATAGTTGTTGAAGATTTTGTTTATGTCATTTATGGAATATATGATTCTCTTTAGAAAATAATAAAATGTGTTATAAAAATCAAACTGACAACCTCAAAGTATATACTTGCACTCTAAAATACAAATTTATCCAAAGTATCTATAAAGTCCACTTTACCACCTAACCTAAGTTTTGTGTAATTTTCATATCTCATTTTATAACTTTTTTTTCTTTCTAATTTTCCCCTAGCCACTACGAAGGTTACCAATCTGACGTTAAGGTGCACATGATATTTCACGTGTAAAGCATTTTGGTCATTTTTTGGAAATGCTTTCTCTGCTTTTTTATCCAAAGAGAAACTTCATTTTTTTTATTCTCTGACAATGTTTTTTCTGCTTCTTTTCCAACAATAACCTCTTATTTAAATTTTAAATAAGATAAAACTCAAGAGTTGTATAAATCTTTGATTCAAATTTTTATATAGAAAAATAAATAAAAAATAATGCAGAATCATATCAGAGATTAGATAGATAGAACTCAAGATCAGATAATCGCACTCAAGTGTCAAGACCGCCATGAATAAGAACCCACAAAAAAATTAAAGTCATCACAGTCGCCAATATTAAATGACTAAACCTCAATTCATTTCTCTCTTTCTTTCTTGTACAACACAATGTATAAGCATACACCCTGAATTTCAAAACTCATATTTGAACCCATCACAGATGTATACGACAATGATGAGGCACGTCATGGTTCAATCAGCCTTCATCATCCCTAACTTAAACTCCAACAAATTTCTCTTTGACACCGTTGATACGACTTATGGTTTGATTAGAGAAAATTATCGATCTTAAACATTATTCGCTACCATTTTTATCATTGCGATTACCACACGTGACATCTCAATCACAAAATTTGATATGGAATATGAAAATGCTACAAAATTATATTGATGGTCAAAGTGAATTTGGTGGATACCTTAGGGAGCAATGTGTATTTTGGACTAATTTTGATGAGGCCAAAATATGATAAGCTTCCAAAATTACACACTAAATCTCACATTGCACCTTAACCTGCGAAGTGTCTCACTTTCATATCTTATTTTTCTATTCGTCCCACTATGTTCCCTCCCGTCTATGGGCGTTAAAAATAGTAAGGCATGGAAATGGTTGTGTATGTCACGTAAAGATTATTTTTGTCAATTTTGCTTGTGGTACAAATGAGATTTGATTATAAATTTATTATATAATTAACCATTTAATATTTAAAATATGTTTTTAAATAAAATTAATAAATAATTGTTTCAATTATCCAAAAATAATTATATAATCAATTACAATTTCCCCTCAAAGTATTCACCAAATCATATAATGCACCCCAACATAAGGATTGTGTCATAATGACATCTGACGTTACATTTTTTTTTCTTATTTTCCACCCTACACATGATGGACGTTAGAATATTCACGTTAAATAGCACGTGGTCTTCCACATGCGGGGCAAAAATGTCATTTCCCTTATCTGGTTAAGGGGTAAATTTATTAAAAGTAAAAACTCTAATCTCACACCCTCTCCTTCCCTCTACTCCCGATGCAAGTTCCCGTCTTTTGCTCCACCATAATAGATGTCGTCTCCAGCACAAACCCTTCCCACTTCGGTCACGTCTATCACATCTTTGTCACTGTCCTCCTTCGATTCTAGCCGAACTCCATCTTCGATCTTTCTCATTCTTTCTCCTACAAAAGTCGCGCCTAAAGTAGAAATCAGAGGCTATAGGCTATATATACTTACTAAAAATCCTTTTTAAAATATGCGATTAGTAGAAAACTCATAACCCTTATTGATGAATTCATCAGAAAGAGAGACGGGCTTGAATGAAGAGAAATTGTAAGGTAAATGATATCGTTACAACTAATTATACTACTTTCCTTACAACTAAGCTTTGAATAAGCGTAAAGTTGTTTTTGAGAAATATATTTTTAACCTTGAAGAATTAGTTGTAAAGAATTATAAATTAGTTATAAGGCTAGCAATGTTGTCATTGTAATTTGTCTCATGACTAAATTTAGAATATATTTAATTTATTTTGTCATCATTCACTTTCTTCTATCAACCCCATCATTCATAGACACACTACACCATTACCACTACTATCACCTCAAATAACACCATTAGCCCAAAAAATTAATTTTTTAATTATTTCTTTGTCTAATTCCTCACTCTTTTGTTCAATATCATATTCCACCTAAATGATCACCACTGTCATGCTTAAAATCATCCCCACCACCACCACCAGCCAAGGTTCTAAAAATCGTTAGGCGGCCGTTAGGCGGTACACTAGCGCCTAGCGCCTAGGGGACTAGTCGGGGCGTAATCGGGGCCTAGAATTAAGGCATAATTACCATTTTTTTGATAATTTACATCAAAGATCAAACACATTGACTACAAATTTAATTTTTTTTATGTTTGTCATTTTATCAAACATTTGTCTATATTTGTAAAATCAACAAAAATATACAAACCTACCTTTAATCTCAATTCTCAACAACCCCAAAGCAATAAACCAGCCAAGTTTAGAACTAAAAACAAAAAAAAATATTACTCCACCTACCTATTGCCCCTACAACCCACAATCTAACATATCCTCCCTAATCCCTTCTCAATCTAAATTATGAGTCTCGAGACAACCCCCTTCTTCTTCATCTTTTTTTCTTCGTCTTTCTTCTATCTATCTGGCAGACCGGCAACGTAGGCACCGACTTGATCGATTAGGCGGCGACTAAGAAAGTCGCGGCGGTAGAAAGGGGCCTAGCGCCTAGGCGGGGCCTAGGCGGAGCTAGGCGGGGAGTTTTAGAACACTGCCACCAGCATCCCTACAATCGTCGCCACAGTTATTACCGCCACAAAGAAACGTGTTCACATTGCCTTGCTAAAACGGAAAAATAAAATATCTTTAGCATCCGTTAAGTCGAACTACTTTCTTCAAACGCCTTTCCAATAGATTCTACCTTAATTTCTATACTAACAAAACGCACAGATTCGTCAACTAAGTTCTCTATTTTTCTTTATCTCCTTGACAATTATAGCACCTTATTATTAGCGCATTTCTCTTAGCTTATTCACACGTAATTACTAAGCACGCTACAAATTTGCTTAATATCTCGATACTCAACAACAAATGTATTATTATAATTACAATTTTTCATATACATCTAATAATGTCTTTCCCAACCTATGATGTGTCACTTTCATACACGATTTTTCTAGTTATCCCACTTTGTCCTCTCTCGTCCATGAGTGTTAAGAATAGTGATGGAAAATCATGTACATGGTGATTATTTTGGTCATTATGTTTGTGGCACAGATTGAGATTTGGTTATAATTTCATCATTTAGTTTGTCATTTGGTATTTAAAATATTTTTTCTAATCAAAAAATAAATAATTATTTCAATAATCCAAAATTAGTTATACTTTGTCTTATATTTAAATTTAAAGTTTAAAAATGCATTACTCCAAAAAATGAAATTTAATTAATTTTGTATCCTTCATTTTTTTCGTTAATCCCATCATTCATATACTCACCACCACCATCACTTCAAATTTCACCATTAGTCCAAAAGTTAATTTTTGATTTGATTTTATTTCTTTTTCTAATTCCTGACTCCTTCATTCGAAGTAACCCATTTGAAAAACTCATCAATTATACACACTACCGACACAACCTTAAATTTCACTTTTTGTGAACTCAAATTCAATTTTTTTGTTTCAAATTGAAACTGAAAACCATATGAATATTTGAAAATTTGATGATTTAGAAATCTCATAACACCGTAATTCATCTAAATCACCACTGTCATCCCTACAATCATTGCCACCACCGCCCTAACACCACTATCCCTGCGTTCTTCAGCACCGCCGTCACCATCACCAAGAATTCAAGAAATACATTCACCTCACATTGCTCAAATGGAGACAGTGAATCTCTTTAGCCTCAGAATAATTGGACTTCTTTCATCGAACGACTCTCATTTCTTAGTTCTTATCTACTTTTGGTGTCAAAGTACTAAGTAAGGAGATAATCTATTTTATGATGAGACTACTAGAAAGAATATCGATTTGTGACAATCTTTTTCAATTAAAGGAGAGTTGCGATAGAAGAAAGTCGATAGCCATGGAAGGGGAATAGATAGATTTTCACATATAAGCACCTCGAGTTCTATGAAGAAGAGCAAGCAAGTTAAGACAAAAAGATGTTAGAGGTTTGGAACCCAGTTATGGAAATGAGTAAAATATTTTGAACTCAGTTATTTTTTAGTACTAACTGTGGTTTTGTTTGTAATATCTATAAGTTAGAACCAGTATGATAGTTTTTAAGACGCTTGTAGTAGTCTGAAAATTCAAATAAGTAAATTGTAAATTTTAGCTTTTTTTATAACAAAATGCACACACTCATCAATTAGTTCTTCATTTTCTTCATCTTATTGACATTATGACACGTTTTCTTAACATATTTCTCTTAGCTTATTCAACGGTAATAACTAAACACACTACATATTTTCTCAATATTTTGATACTCACCAATAAATCTATTATTAAATTAACAATTTTTTATATACATCTATAATGTCCTTACTAAACATATTTAAGAAAGTAAAATCATATTATTTTTTTAGTTTCAAATAAAGTTTTAGTCTCTCAATAGAGTTAGACTTTTTTTTTCATTTTAGAAAATATTGGACGCATTTTTTAACGATAATGGTCGGAGGGACAAAGTGATAAGAAAATAAAAATATAAGACAAAATAAATATAATTCTAAATTGTAGGACCTAATTTAAAATAGGTACAAATCAAAGGATCAAATTATTATTTGATTATTAATGGAATTAATTAGTCTATAACAAATTTACTTGTTTGACCTTAATTAATAGTGAGTGATTTATTATATTTGAAGCTATTATTATCCAAACATTATTTTTGTCATAGTAAATTTATTTGTTTTGTCCTTAATTAAATTTTAGGAGATTTATTTGGTGAATGGTTAATTTTATTTATTTATTAATTTGTAAGAAACAACCTTAACTTTTATACGTAAAAAAAATAAATAAAATAAAGAGAGAAATTGTGGAGAGTTGAAAAGATTAGTAGAAACTAGACATAAGTGTTAAAAGTGGAATTCTTAGGTGGACAGATTCAAAACCTCTCAATTCAATACGGAGTGGAGTAGTGTTTTTCTTAATTTCCATCCGAATAGTTCATATTTACAATAATATTTTAATATAATTAATATGTTAATATCAAATGTCATGAAAATTGTAGGTATATTTTTTAAAATAAACTTTTTAAGTAAAATATCGGTAAATAGTATAATGAAGTGTTTGTAGGAAGTAATAATTGTATATCGTACTTTTTTGCGCCATGGATGTAGCGTCATTAATATCTTGACAAGTTCTAATCCAAAATTAAAGAAACTGAGAGATTCATCTCCATGCAATATTCGACTTGAAACCTTCTATTCCAACACTATCGGACTGTGATCATTTTTTCCATTTTAAAAACCATAATTCATACGAATAGGCATTCAACATGTTATGCGTTTTCCAAAGTGAGATTCGTTCTAATTTAGGAATTGGGAGCACCCAATTATATGTTGGCTTATTACATTTTTATAGCTAGGTTTATTACAACAAGAAGAAGAACAACATGAAACAAATTATATCAGCACTAAAAATAGTGAAACTAAATGTATTATTATGTTATCTTAATTATATATAATTAAGTGCTACAACAATTATGCAAGCCAGCGACCCCCCATCATTTTGAAATAATTCCTTATAATTCGTCGTGGGCTACACTAGTGTCATCTTCGACAACCGGGGAGGTGGAGCTCGGTGGTAGACTATCGGTATCATCTTGAACAACCATGGAGATGGAGCTAGGCAATAGACAATCTACGGGAGGAATTGTATCGCTAGATATTCCATGTGCATTATTGCAAAATGTTTTAAGACTCAAGCCCGGCTCAGATGCCCTAATGTTGATATGATCAACTACAATGTCGGTGCACGGGACATTTCCACTACAGTTAAACCGTATTGCATATTTTGCCATAGACGTCCCATGAACTCCAGTGAATGAAACATTGCTTACATCAACCGCAAATGGCTATGGAAAAGTACAACAGAAATTAAAATAAAATAAAATAATCATCAGCAATACTTACCTACATCTTGTTCTTGTTTGGTGGATGCTGTACGTGGAGCTTATGGGAGAAGTTCCAAAACTTTGTTAACGATCCAAGGTCGCACTTTTGATAGTCATATAGAAGAGGTAGATAAAATTAAAGCAAGATGTCGAGCAAATTAATTTGTTAAATTATTACAAAATTTACTTAAATGGTTTATGCTAAAATGATAGGATCGAGGTTAGATTGTCAATAATAATAATAATACTCCATAACGAATTAGATAGTCATCTTCAACCTTCCACCACCCGAAGGCCACCTCCAAAATTCAAAAACCTCCACAACCAGCCACCATGCACAAACTAAACTTACTTTATTTTTCTCTTCAAAATAAATACCAAATACCCATTCCATTTTCATATTTTCTTACACACCTAACCCAAATTATTTTCCCCTTCTCTTCTCTCTCTAAAAATATTAACCCATTTCATTATCTTCATTCCTCTAATCCTCTCCCTAAATTATAGAATTCAGTTCTTTTTTTTTTTCCTTTCTCTGTCTAAAATACCAAAGCCCACGTAATTTTCCTCTTTCTTCCTCTCTCTAAAATTCAATAACCTATTTTTTTCTTTTTTTTGGGGGGAAAAATACTAGAAAGTCCCACCAAAAAATTGCTATTTCCAAAAAGTTCCAAAAATCATTCTTGTATCCAAAAAGTTTCAAAATCAGAATTTTAATACCAAAAAGTCAAAACCTTAATTAATATGTCTACGAATGCCGTTATGCTAAAAGCATTCATTTGGACGAAATTTCTTTTTCTTTTTATTTATGACAAAGATGATAAGAATTATATTGAATATTATTATTATTATTATTATTATTATTATTATTATTAAAAATAATACTATTATTATAATGGTACTATTATTATCTTCATTAACATTACTAAAATTAATCTTTTCATACTAAAAATTCAAAAAGTTAAACATTTACACTTTTATGAAATTGTGGTAATAATATCAGTGGTAATAGAAGTGATAATAATGATGATGATGATAATAATAATAATAATAATAATAATAATAATAATAATAATAATAATAATAATAATAATAATAATAATAATAATATTATTATTATTATTATTATTATTAATTTAAGATTAATACAAATAATAATACTAATAGCAATTTTTTTGATGTTATTGTCATTAGGGTTAAGTATACCATTAGTCCCTGAACTTTGGTCAAACTCATCATCAATCCCCTAACTTAAAAAAGTTTCACCAATAACCAAAGTAGACATTTTTTGCTCATCGGAGGTCCCTAACCCTAATGTCGTTTGTGTATTTTCGTTAAGTGAGCATGTACCACTCACATGCACAAAATAAGGGGGTCATGTATAACATCATTAAAATAAGGGGGCAAAGTGAAAATTTTAATACCATCATCACATGCCCTTGCCATTCTCCCCTTGCCTCCGTGCGTCTTCTCTCTCCAGCCATTACCACCATCAGTCACGCCGACGTCTTCCCAAAACTGCTGTTCCACCATGCTTCACGCCTCCGTTCCATTCCTCCACCATCACCCGCCACCACCGCAACCCAAGCACTAACCTTTCCAAGGCGAGTCCGACTATCAATCACGCCGGAGCCACATCGTCCAACCAGTCTACCGCCCTCCAAGCCCTCGCAACTCAATTTCCGCATAGCAGCACAATTCTAGCAATCTTTAATCCTCCGTCAATTTTTTTCCTTCAAAGTTTCACTAGATCGTACTGTCCCTCATGTAATTCACAATCTTCAAATCCAAATCGATGTCGTCGACCTCCACCACTGTCATTCCACTACCAGTATCAATTGGTTACTCAATCCAATTAACTTCAATCTAGTATGACGGATGCCCAGATCACTAAGTGTGCCAAGTACAAGTCTTCAATCAAGGATCCCGATGTCCCCGGTGTTTTCTATTACACTGTCCCTGAAATCTATCAGGTCCATCGCTACTTAGCCGTGTACTCACTTTGTTGTTGGTTTCATAGCAGGTTCTCCTGTTGAGTTGATTGTTGTTTCATATTCTCCCTATTTTTCTACTAATTAGCAATTGTTCCATGGAAATAATGAGGCATTTATGATTTGCATGTCTAACTATTGGGTTTAAATGTGTCTGCCTTTGTATGTTTTGGGTTTTTCATTATTTTCTTATACTGAGTGCTTTTTTTTCCGTTTCCTTTAGGATTTCCTCAAGTACAACAAATCATGCTTAGAAAACCTACTATGCAAAATACTTGATCCTATTCCACTGGGTGAAGGGGCTGGTGTTGGATTGATGAAGGATGTTGATTCGATGGCAATGTCAAAAGGTTCTACTATATATGACTGGTTCAAACTAGATTAACTTACACACATGCTTCTGTTTGAGTGGTAGTTCGTTTGAGGAAAAAGTTATCACTTGTAGAAGAAGATATTCCTGTTCTTATAGCTATTGACCAAGTGAGATATAACTTTTTGTGTACCCATCACAAACTTTATTCTTTTATAATGACCATCTTGACTGACTTAATTCTTTTGGCACTTGTTTGTTTATTATTGGCTACTGTTTTACTATAGTATAATAGTTGGTTCACATTTAGCGAGTATGAGAAGCCAGTTACTCATCGTTCTTGTCGGCCAATCCATGCGAGAGAACTTGCAATGGTTAGTTAATTTCATACCGGTGATTCTCTGATCAAGAATGAGAGATGATATTAAAAATTTCACATTGCTCCCTTATTTTGATAATGTTATACATGACTCCCTTATTTTGTGCATGTGAGTGGTACATGTCCACTTAACGGAAATACACAAACGATGTTAGGGCTAGGGACCTCCGATGAGCAGAAAAGGTCTACTTTGGTCAGTGGTGAAACTTTTTGAAGTTAGGGGACTGATGATGAGTTTGGTCAAAGTTCAGGAACTAAATCATGGTATACTTAACCCTTGTTATTATTAATAATAAGTGATTTGTTGTTGTTGTTGTTGTTGTTGCTGTTGCTGTTATATTTATTAATATTATTATTATTTTATCTAAAATATTGAATCTTTAAAATTATTGAAATTAAAAATAAGTTTCCTTTCCAATAAAACAGTATACTTTAAAGTAGAATAATTAAGTTTCGGAATTTTCGATATTAAGAGTTTAACATTGACACTTTAAATTGAAAAATTATTTTTGAGACTTTTTTAATATGAGAATTTTTTAGTGATGTTTTTTTGGTATTTTTCCTTTCTTTTTTTTTTTGGGGAGAAGCCACCTGATGTGGTGGGGGTTTTGGCTTGGACCCCTACTCGTTTATTATAAACAAATTCAATAACCTATTTCATTTATATTTTTCTCTGTTTAAAAAACTACAACCTAGTTCAAATAATACATTCTAAGGCACCAACGTTATGCCTGAATCAAAGCTGCTGCTTTGTCCCAAGCGGCTTTTTGTACTCCAGAGAGAACAAAGAGCAAAGAAATGAGTCTGATATTTTAGTTAGGGGGAAAAAAATTTGGTCTGGTAAAGAGAGAAATAGGATATTAGGAATATGGAATGGGTATTTCGTATTTGGGGAGAAAAGGTCACTAACCACCTAGGTGGTCTGGTCTACTATAAGTCGATCAAAAAATCTAATGATTGTATTTAGTAACAGTAAGTAATCATCTTATAAAGTATATAAATCTTACATCTACCTAATGTGGGATGACCAAATGAGGGTATTACATCAACAATTTTCGATTTATAATTTTTGCTACAACTAAGCTTTAATAAAAAACGAGGTTATATTTTTCCAAAAACAACTTTCTTAAAATTTAAGTACATATTTATTAAAGTAATACTCCCTCCGTTCCAGGCAAAGAGTCAACTATACTATTTTAAGATGTTTCACTCTAAGATATTGAAAAATATTTAGTGGTTGTCTAAATTTTTGTGTGGAACTAAGAGGTATTGAATCTGGATATGATGTGCTCAGTTATTGCTAGTGGTGTGATCAAATCATGGTGAACACTTAATTGTGTTTTTCAAAATCTTGGATTTTTTGAGAATTCCTATAAGATGATTTATCCATTTTCCTTTTCCGGTCAAATAGGGGGAGAGAGATCAAGTGTTTCTGGTGATGGTGATGAATCTCATAAATTGTTCATGTTTGTTTTGTATGCATGTGATTACATCATTGGTAGATTTTGATTTATGCTTAGTAATGATTTCTGATTTTATACCTTGCACAAATTCAGGGGGAGATGTGTTTTTCTAATTACCAATGCAGATTAGATGGTTTTGATTGATGTTGAATAAACACTTGTCATTTGATTTGACCAGAAAGACTCAACAAAGGGAAAGATTGTAAGGGTAAAATAGGTATGAGTTATTTTGGTTTTGTTTCTCCTTTCTTGGTCCCTAAGTTTAGACATTTTTGGAAACAAAATCTTTAATTAGATTTTGGTTTTTCTTGGTCCTAAATTTTAGGAGTCATTTTGGGGAACAAAATACTCCTAAAGATTTTTGGTTGCATTTTTGGAAACAAAATATTCCTAAAGATTTTGGGTTTTCTTAGTCCTAAAGTTTAGGAGTTATTTTAGAAACAAAATATATGCAAAAATTCTTCCTAAACCGTGTCTCTGGAGTCCTTCTCTATATGGTAATAAAATCTAGGATTTATGGTAAGTGTATTTAGTTCCTAACTCTAATCATCTTCCTTGTTGGAGTTTGCTTCCTTTTTTGTAGGTCTCCTCCACATTATAAATAGAGGACTTGGGGCAGAGGCAAAACACACAGACATAGAGAGAATTCATAACATAGCAGAGCAGCAAATTCAGATTTTCAGAAGTTCAGAATTCCAGCTTTTGTGCAGAAGTTGAATGTAGCTTCCGATGTAGCTACATCAGAAGCTACATTGAGAGTTGGTGCTGTTTTGTCTTTCTACCAGATTTTAGGAAGCTGTTTTGTTTCTTTCCACGTTTGCTATACTTGTTTTTCTGTGTGTTTTGCTCTCCAAGACTTGTTGTCTTGTGAGAGTATTTTGTTTGGTGATTTCACAAAGATTTTTGTAAAACAATTCATATTATTTAGTGAAATCTTTTTGGCCATGGAGCTAGATCTACAAGTATATGCTTGTAGGTTGTTTGGTATTCGTTTGTGCTTCTGTTATTAAGTCTTCGGTTTAAATCTCAATTTGGTCACCCTACTTTTGGCCAAAAGTCATTAAGCTCACTCTACTTTTTTTCCTCAATTTAATCACTCTACTAGGTTTCGACATTCAATAAGGTCACTTGAGTCATTTTTGTCCGTTATGTTGGATGGAAATCATTAAAAAGACCAAAATACCCTTATTAAGTTGAAGGGTTTTACTCTCAATGTTAAAAGTTGAGGGTTCAAACTAAAAAATAAATCTCACTGTGACATCAATAAGCCCCAAACAGTGCCGGCATCTCCATTCTCACGTCCAGAAAAGCTCTCTCTCTCACCCTCCACCCATCTCCATCTCACTGCTCCATCCTGTTCTCACGCCGCCGAGACCCGACGAATCTCCATTGCTGACCCCTTTCTGAATCCCCACAATCCAGCTCCTTCTCCAAATACCCAAACTCCAGCGAGAAATCAAACTCATCGTCACTCCGAGTGACCTCAATAATATTGACCCACAAGAATAACAATTTCTTTTGAACAGCTTCCAATTTCGAAAACTTACCTTTAGTAATATGACCTTCGATTGTGGATTTGAAGCTCACTTGGTACGAACCTTGAAGAGAAAACCCACGACAACCATTTAAATAGTCATAGAATTGGTCAATGGATTTGTCCAAGTAAATGCAAGTAGGATGCCTTTGGGTAGTATCTTAGGCCAGGAAATTGTATTCTTAAAAGATCTCGTAAGGCATTGGGATTTTAATTGAGGAGTTCGACGACAATGAAATGAGGATTCTTAGACATGAAATTGTTGCTTGATATATTGGGGTTTTTTATGGAAAAAGGTTGCTACTTCGCCAAAGAAATAAATGGTAGAGGTTTCACTTGTTAGTGATATTGTCATCTTCACCTTCCCCTCCGATGGTCTTTCTTCTCCGACTCTTCTCCCAGTCCAAACCGCCACCGCCGCCCCAATCCGTTGCAACCGGATGAAACAACCACGTCTGAACTTATCTCGGCGATTGATTTACACTAGCAGAACGGGCTCATCTCGGGTTTTGTTTGGTGAGGATTGAAGAGATGTAGAGAGAATACCCATAGGTGGGTTGAGCGAAGAAGATGATCTGGCTTTGGATTGGAGATGAGAGATGAAGAAATTGAATTGTGAATGAACCCATGACAACTTACCGGATTTAATCTCCCAGTCCAAACCGCCACCGCCGCCCCAATCCGTTGCAGCCGGATGAAACAACCACGTCTGAACTCATCTCGGCGATTGATTTAAACTACCAGAACGGGCTCATCTCGGGTTTTGTTTGGTGAGGATTGAAGAGATGGAAAGAGAATACCCATAGGTGGGTAGGCGAAGAAGATGATCTGGGTTTGGATTGGAGATGAGAGATGAAGAAATTGAATTGTGAGTGAACCCATGACAACTTACCGGATTTAATCGGGGTGTTTAATTGTCTTATAACTGGAAGGGTATTTTTGAATTTTCAGAAAAATTTTAAGGTTTTCAACAAAATAATTGGACGTAGTGATGAACTTGATATTTATATCCAAGTAGAGTGATTAAATTGAGGGAAAAAAAAGTAGAATGAGCTTAATGACTTTTGACCGAAAGTAGGGTGACCAAATTGAGATTTAAACTTAAGTCTTCCGCTGTTTTTACTTTTTCTCACCATTGTGACTTCCATTGTAGCTTCATCAGAAGTTACATTGGAAACTGCATTGACAGTTTTTGGAGAATCCTAACTACCATTGTTCCAACAAAATGAGTCTGATATTTTAGTGAGGGGAAAAAAAAATTGGTCCGGTAAAGAGAGAAATAGGATATTAAGAATATGGAATGGGTATTTCATATTTGGGGAGAAAAGGTCACTAACCACCTAGGTGGTCTGGTCTACTGTAAATCGACCAAAAAATCTAATGATTGTGTTTAGCAACAGTAAGAAATCATCTTAATTATAAAGTACATAAATCCTACGTCTACTTAATATGGGATGATTAGATAAGGGTATTACATCAACAATTTTCTATTTATAACTTTTGCTACAACTAAACTTTAATAAAAGACGAAGTTATATTTTTCCAAAAACAACTTTCTTAAAATATAAGTACATATTTATTAGAGTAATACTCCCTCCGTTTCAGGCAAAGAGTCAACTATACTATTTTGAGATGTTTCACTCTAAGAGTTCAATTTCAAAAATTATACTTAAATTTTTTATAATATTTCATCTTTAGCATCCACTTGTGTTATTGTTTATACTTAACTATTTTTGTAATTATAACTAACTTTAATGACATAAATATATATCTTAATAATTAGATTTTTCAAATAAGGATTCTTTGGGTGGAACAGATGGAGTAACTCGTAGGAAGGGTAACTTACTAGTTAATGTCTAATTGGCACATTGAGGATTGTTGCATTTTTAATACAGTAACTTACTTTTAGAATAATGATAAATATATACTATAGTATATTAAAGTTTGTGAGGACAATTCTAATAGTGAAACATCACTCAATTTTTGATATTGTTGATTTTTCAAGTCTTTACATTACTTGACTTAAAACTTTTCATTTTCTAGCTATTGACTAAAAATAATAATTAATACTTTGCACTCCCTCCATTCTGGGTAAAATGTCCATTATTATATTTTGATATGTTTCACTTAAAGAGTCCATTATAAAAAATTAAAGTATAAAAATGTCATTTTATTACTAAAGTTACTAAAAGTGTTATTTTCTTTTTTTAAAAAAATTGACTTTAAAACGGGGACTCTTTAGCCGGAGGGAGTATCTCACTATTTTCGGTTTATTGTTCTTACTTGGTCTCTACAAGTGGTGCCCGGACAATAAAATTGGTCGATAACAACAGGATGATCAGCTGCAAGAAGGGTGATGTCTTTAAATGTTATCCTCCTCACGTACCCCGTTCCTCCCTAGAAATAAGTAATTATAAAATCAATGAAAAGTTCACGTAGATGGTAGAAATGCACAAAAGGTTTAAGGTTCACGGTTCGAACCATATGAAGTGAACTACTTCAGAACCGTGATAGAATCGAATCGAATTGGAACTGTCTGTCAAGTGAACCGGAAGTTTACCGGTTCACGTAAGGTTCGAGTATTTGATTTTTGGTGAACTAGCGGTTCTAAACCGTCCAAGTGAACTGTGAACCGTCGGTTTTCACGGTTCCAACAGTAAAATTAAAAAAAAAACAATCAGAATTCAAATGGACGGCCTAGATTGATCGTGGGGGTGCATAACGGTTTTAATTTAGTTAGTTTTTAAAAAAACTAAAAAATGCAATTTTTATTTTTATTTTTTTGGAACCGTAGAACCGTGAATCAGATTTAAAGTTTACAGTTCAGAACCAAGCCGTGAAGGTTCACGGTTCGAATCCGCTTCGCCATATCCAAAGTCAAGAACCGGTGGTTTCGGAACCGTAAACCATATGGATGTCTAGTAGATGGTAGACACACACACTCATATATATATATATATATATATATATATATATATAATTATACATACCGGCCATGTCTTGATCCTTGCTCCATTCTGAGTTCCATTAAATGTACAATTCTTAACATGTACCTCCTCCACAGTGCCTCTGCCACCATCCTTTCCCAAGCTTCCAATGCTGAAAAAATAAAATTCATACTTCTTGAAACTCAATGTGTAAGCTTTTTTGACGAACATATTATTTCAAAAATATCAATTTAATTTGATCATCTTAGTGTTCAATTTTTCAAGATGACGATTGTAATACAAACATCTTATAAACTAAACCTAATTTATTAGTGTTCCTTATAATTTAACAGGAGTGTCTAATCATGCTTATGTGTGTTGGTAATATAGTTAGTGATGAGGAAAAGATGTTAAAGTTTAAAAAAAATATGTCTTTTCAACATGAGAATGATTTGAAAAGGTTTAATATCAATTAATCTAATTAAAGGATGTCTTCTCCAAACACTTCCTTTAGATGCCTTTCAAATTAAAACACAATTCTTCATAGAGGTGTTTTTTCAAGTATAAATAATTTATCTTTTAACAATTGCTTACATTTTTATTGAGAGGGGGGGGGGGGTTCATACCACCAAAATCCGAAAAGAGAGAGTGTGTATGTGCGCTCGAGGGTTCGATTGACTTTCATTTTGCGTGAAATGATTTTAATCACAACAACAAAGTTCAATCTACCCTCTTTTACTTTGATTAGGAGTTTAGGGGTTTTCATACATGAAATTAATTAGGGTTTTCATGTCTAAAAAACCTAGCTAAACTCGTAGTAGTCAAAATAGAAGAGGGGTAATCAAACGTCGTTGACGTGATTAAGATTCTTCAAAGCAAAATGAAAGTCGATTGAACCATGGATCCCTCAACAACTCACACACATGCTCTCTCTTTTCTAGTTTTGGCAGTTCAAACTCCCTTCCAAACAAGTAAGAGAACATTATATCTCCCCCCAAATCCAACCAGAGAGATGAAAATTCCAACTCAGTTCTATGTCAATTTAAGCATTATCGGACACCCAGCCCACCATTAGGTTCTTAATGAAGACTAACGGATTATGTTCAATTTATAACGTGTTTGTTAGAAAAGTCGTCATCTTGGTAAATTGAATACTACGATTACGATGGTTGAAAAAGTAGTCTTTCTATCTCCATATTTATAAGTACAACAATTCAAATAACTTAGTACAAACCTTATACCGTGACCAGGACCACAATTTATATTGGTTATGTAAATGTTGGAGCATCCATTAGTAATAGACACGCAGTCATCACCTAAAACAATGAATGGTAATAAGTTAAGGCAACAACTGTATACTGTATACATATGTATATGTATATTTATCAACTTACCAGTTTGAATGATGCTATTTCTGATGTGAATGTTGGTTGAGGACTCGGAGATGTCAATGCCATCGGTATTAGGGCTATTTTTTGGTGCAATTAGTTGAACGTCGGAGATGATTGAACCCTTGCAATCTATTACTGAGATATGGTTGTTTTGGCTGTTGATCGATTTGATTCCTCTAAGCTGAAGGTCGTCGCATTTAGTGAAGACAAAGGTCTGCCACAAGCCGCGATCATTATTTAGTTAACTCCAGGACTATGAAGACTTGTTCATTTCATCCTTCTTATTGAAAACTTATTGTTGGATGATTGTGAATTTTCTCAATAAAGAAAATAAATTTATTTCCAGTGAATAAAATTGGATAATTTTTTTCCTTCCTTGAATATATGTGATTACTCATCTATAGTGAACTAGAAAAATAAAATCATTTATGAAAATATATACTTACTGCGTGTCTATTTTTACATGGTCGCCCCTGAAAATTGATAAAGTGGATTAGAACTAAATATTAATTGAAGTCGATAAAAAATATTATAAAATGTAAAGAACTAAGGAATTGCCAAAAAAAAAAACAAAACAAACAAACAAACAAAACAAAACAAAACAATTAAGGAACTTGTTAAGGATAATGAGTCTACAAGAAGTCTGAATAATTCAGTTAAGTACAGAAAGGGAGATGAAGTCAGAGCGAAAGCCAAGTATGGGGAATTGAATTCAAAATGGAACAAGTTTCTTAATTCTATTGTTATGGAAAGTAATAGTGTCTGGATGTAATATTTTCTTTTATTGAGGGCTAGAGTGTAACTTTTCTGTTAAGATCAGTTTATTTGGTTTTCGGTTCCATTATCTTTGTATAAGTATTGGGGGTTAGGGCTCTGTAATATACACACATTAACGAAGCCATATTCTCTTCCCATGAATTCAGTTTGATTCAGCCTTCTTCTTTCTTTGTTTTCATGGTATCAGAGCGGAGATCACGTATTCTTGATCCATTCATTCCCCCTTTTCATCTACCCCTTTTTCTTGTTCCCCACCACACAATATCGCCATGACAGAAGAGATATCTGATCCCAAAATCAAATCTTCCAACACAAAAGGCAAGGCTCCAACCATGGAGATAGGAATAGATTCTAACATGCACCCCCTTTATCTGCACAATAATGATCATCTGGGCCTGGTTCTTGTTGCCACGAAATTATCAGGAAGTGATAACTACAATTCTTGGAAAAGGTCTCTTGAAATTGCACTCTCCGCCAAGAACAAGATCGCTATATTGAATGGGAGTTTTCCGATGCCGGAAAAGGATGACCCCCTATTTTCCTTGTGGGCTAGGGCCAATGACATGGTCATTTTCCGTGACAGAAGATATAAGTAACAACTTGAAGTATGTAGTTGATGCCCAATCAGTCTGGAAGGTATTAAGTGAGAGGTTTGCCAACATAGATGGCCACATAGTCTTTCAATTAGAAAAGGGACCTTCATAGACTTGAACAAGGTGTGGGATCTTTAGAGTTTTATTATCACAAGATGAAGGGATACTGGGATGAAGGATATGCATTGGACCTGATATCAGCCTGCAAGTGTCCTTGTGAATGTGGTTCCCTCAAAGCTCAAGAATCAAGGGAGTCAAGAAAGCAACTCATGCAATTTTTGATGGGCCTGCACGACAGCTATATAAATATAAGGGGATAGATTCTCAGAATGAAGCCCTTACCCACTATTGGTGAAGCATATTACATGGTCAGACAGGAGGAAACACAAAGACAGGGCTATATTTTTGAGAATGGATCCCTTACAGCCAACATTGCTCAGTTAGGACAACAACAAAATGTGTCAGAAAAGTCTTATCACGGATTCACACAAAATAGGCAAGTATACAACAAAACATCCATTAAAAAGGGGATTTTCTGCAACTACTGTAACAGGGAAGGCCATATCAAGGATGAATGTTACAAGCTTAAAGGCTTTCCTGTTGGGCATCATGGAAACCCAAGTCATCCAGCACATAAAACCAAGTTTGGTAAAGAACAGTCTGGAACAACAACAAGAAATCAAGGAAATTATGCCAATCAATCTCTCAACTCCAGAGTTATGCAAGTTCAGCCTGCTCAAATCAATAATAAGAATGAAGCCAACATGACCAACTTGGTACAGACCAGTCTTGAATAGCTGCATATACAACTCAATCAAGTTATGACCATGCTTAAGGGTAAAGATAGTCCTAAAGAACACAGTTCAGGTCAAGATGTACAAAGGTTTGTTGGGATGACACACATGGCAGGTACGTCTGTAATTGAACCTTATCTTAAACATAAATATGATTTGCATACTTGGATAATTGATTCAGGAGCCACAGATCATATATGTATATCTTTGTCCATTATGCATGATATTGAAGCCATAAAACTCCCTATTATTTTATCCCTACCCAATGGGGCCAAAGTAAAGGTCACTCATATGGGTAAGGCTTCCATAAATCCTCTTTTGACATTAGAAAGAGTGTTCTACATCCCCAAGTTTCAATATAATCTATTGTCTATATCTAAGCTTCATTTGCAAATAAAATGTCACACTCTTATCATGGGACCATACTGCATTTTCCAGGATCCTCAGATGACCAAGACCATAGCTACTAGTGAGCTATGTGAAGGCTTATACCTTCTCAAGGCTGAACAAAACATCACCAACAAGCATAGCTGCACTAATGTTTCCAGACTTAAGGACATTACCTGTTGGCACCAAAGACTTGGACACACCTCTTTGAGCACTTTAAAGAAAATCATTTCTTTGTCATCTCTCTATAATAAAAACAACTTAGATACTGAAACTATAACAATGTGTGATTTATACCTCCTAGCTAAGCAACACAAGTTACCATTCAACATTAGTAGTATTAAAAGCAAAGCATGTTTTGATCTTATACATTGTGACTTGTGGGGACCCTATAGAAAGACAACAATGAATGGATGTAGGTACTTTTTGACTATTGTGGATGACTTTTCCAGAAGTGTATGGACTTTTCTTATGTCAACTAAAACTCATGTTTTTACATTGTTAAGACAGTTCAGCAAATATGTTCAAAATCACTTCAGCACTACTATTAAAACTTGCAGAACAGACCATGGAACTGAGTTTTATAATACTGAGGTCATACCCTATATTATGAACTTAGGAATTTTACATCAAAGCTCTTGTGTGGACACACCACAACAAAATGGAGTTGTAGAGAGAAAACATCAACACCTTCTTGACATGTCTAGGGCTTTAAGGTTTCAGGCTGGCCTACCCATACATTTTTGGGGTTACTGTCTCTTAGTTGCCACTCACATAATAAATATGATTTCTACATCTGCCACTAACTTTAAAACACCTCATGAAGTTCTTTTTAAGACTCAACCCTCATATGACCATTTAAGAACCATATTTGTTTTGCTTCTATTCATCCAGATGATAAATTTGCCCCCAGAGCCATCAAATGTATTCATTTAGGATATCCTACAGGACAAAAGGGGTACATTAAGTATAATCTTGAAAGTAAGAAAGTCTTTGTTAGCAGGCATGTTGTGTTTCATGAGTCTATATTTCCCTTTGTTCAAAAGGAGTATTCCAGTTCTATCCCTAATCTTGTATCTCCTTTTATTGATATTAATCTCTCACATGATGACTCTCCAAAGACACATGCTAAACATGAAATACATGAAAATGTTGATGCTAATGTTTTTCCTCCTGTCAATGAGGCTACAAACCAGCAAGTTCCCAGCAGAACATCCACAAAGATTAAGTACCCATCAGTTAAATTGAAAGATTATGTTGTCTCATCAAGCCATTCTTATCAGCCTTATGTTAACAGTATAATACATATAAAAGAACCACAGTTCTATCATCAAGCTGCACAAGACAGCAATTGGACTGAGGCAATGGACAAAGAGATTTCTGCACTTGAAAGCAATCAAACTTGGGAAATTGTGAATCTGCCACAAGGGAAAAAAGCCATTGGGTGCAAGTGGGTATATAAGGTAAAGTATAATTCTGATGGGAGTGTAGAGAGATTCAAAGCAAGATTGGTCGCAAAAGGTTACAATCAAACTGAGGGAATAGATTATTCTGAGACTTTTGCTCCAGTGGCCAAGATGGTCACTGTCAGGACCATTTTAGCTGTTGCAACAGTGCAGAAATGGGAAGTGCATCAACTAGACGTGAATAATGCTTTTCTACATGGGGACTTGGAAGAAGAAGTATACATGAGTCTGCCTCCTGGATATAAACTACAGAAAAACTCTGACAGTGTGTGCAAATTGAAAAAGTCCCTGTATGGGTTAAAGCAGGCATCAAGGTAGTGGTTCTCCAAGCTGACTGAGGTTCTCCTTGGTCTTGGCTACACTCAGTATTTGGCTGATTATTCTCTTTTTACCTTTAAGGAGGGCTCAAGATACACTGTTGTGTTGGTATATGTGGATGACATACTTGTTGTAGGAAATGACATGACAACAATCAGTTATTTGAAGGAGCTTCTGCATAGTAAGTTCAGCATTAAGGATTTGGGGCCCATAAAATATTACCTAGGGATTGAAGTGACAAGATCAGTGGATGGATTTCATTTGAACCAAATGAAATATGCTACAGAATTAGTAGAAGCAGCAGGCTTGGTTAATGCTAAGCCACTTACCATTCCTTTTGATCCAAATGGGAAGCTTTTGGTGAATGAAGGAACACTTTTGGATGACCCCTCATAATATAGACAGTTGATAGGGAAGTTGATATATTTGACAATCACTAGGCCAGATTTGGCATTTGCAGCACAGTGTTTAAGCCAATTTGTTCAGAAGCCAAGAGACACACACTTGAAGGCTCTACATAGGGTCCTAAGGTATGTCAAAGCATCACCAGAACAAGGAATCTATTTGTCATCTTCTAGTCAGCTTTGTCTTCAGGTATTTTGTGACAGTGACTGGGCTGGGAACCCAAATGATAGGAATTCCATCACAGGATTTTGCATGATGTTAGGAAAATCATTAATTTTTTGGCATTCAAAGAAGCAAAGTGTGGTCTCTAGGTCGTCAACTGAATCTGAGTATAGAGCCCTGGCTACGGCTAGTTGTGAAGTAATATGATTGTGCAATCTTTTGAAGGACTTACAAGTGCAGACATTACAGCCTGTGAAGGTGTATTGTGATAGCTCTTCAGCTATAGCAGTTGCTACTAATCCAGTATATCATGCAAGGACTAAACACATAGAATTGGATTGCCATTTTATTCGTGAGAAAATAAGGAATGGACTTATCTCTTTACAACATATCAATACGAGGAACCAGCTGGCAAATATATTCACTAAATTCTTAGGAAAGAGTTTGCATTGGAGTTTCATTAACAAGTTGGGGGTTATAACTATATACACACCCACAACTTGTGGGGAGGGAGTTAAGGGTAATGAGTCTACAAGAAGTCTGAATAATTCAGTTAAGTACATAAAGGGAGATGAAGTCAGAGCGAAAGCCAAGTATGGGGAATTGAATTCAAAATGGAACAAGTTTCTTAATTCTATTGTTATGGAAAGTAATAGTGTCTGGATGTAATATTTTCTTTTATTGAGGGCTAGAGTGTAACTTTTCTGTTAAAATCAGTTTATTTGGTTTTTGGTTCCATTATCTTTGTATAAGTATTGGGGGTTAGGGCTCTGTAATATACACACATTAACGAAGCCATACTCTCTTCCCATGAATTCAGTTTGATTCAGCCTTCTTCTTTCTTTGTTTTCAGAACTAAATATGCAAACAAACGTACTTGTAAACAATTCCACCAACCCGATCCTTGGCCATCAATTTTGCCGCAACCATCGAGGGTAAGGTTATTCACGTTTGAAAAGCCAATCCAACTCCCCGTTTTATCACCTATCCACTTTTCCTTCGTTGGTGCTACAATATTTCCTGAAATCTACCAAACAAATTCATTTTATCAACACTAATATTATACAATTAATCGACGTATCCAGAAAATAGTTCTAAGTTTCAAATAAAACAATCAAAGACTTTAAACGAGATTCTTGATTGGAATTTTTTTTTCGATCTAATTAGTAATTAGTAGGAATGTTAATAAAGATAAACGATAAACGAATTTTAGGTACAAAAGGGTATTAGAGCAACATGAATGAAATAATCAATTGAAACACCAAAATACTATAGTTGAGGAAGCATATCGCTTCAATTGGTAGTTGAGGGGGTAATTTGTAATTTAACCTATTATTCATTATTTTTTAATAGGGAGATTGTTGTTTACCTGAATGGTGATAGAAGGGAACTTGCATGGACCTTGAAATTGCACAGCTCGCAACAAAAATGTATTCCCCCATGGTACAAGCAGAGTTGAGGAAATCGCGGTACCACCACAAATTGCTTCCCATGCCTTTGTGAAAGCCTGTTGAACGTATTGCGTATATATAATCTCTAACTATAGAGCGTAAATTGCGAGTTTAAATCATTTCAAAAAAGAGAAAATACATATACGTGCACACAATTCATACATATATTACTTGCATAGTTTTGTATTATTGAAATAGAGAATGCTCAAAAATAGTTTTATTCAATAAGTCAGACCTTTTAAGATTGTAATTTTACTTATTTCATTTTGTGATTTTTCACTTGAAGAATCCACATTTAAAAATTAAGATATAAAAATTTTATTTTATTAAAAAATTAACTCTTAAACGGAGACATTTTGTTCAAAACGAATGGAGTACTAGTTTGCTTGGATTACCATTCACACCATGCATATTGCATGAAGTGAGTCGTGCGACCACATACGTATCTTGTGCTAGCTTCAATCTATTTAAATAGTCTTTTTCACGTGGTTTTTATATAAGAATAGCTATTATTCAAATTCATTGATATAAATTACTTTAATAAAATTAATTATATTGAAAATTGATAATAACATACATAAAGGGATAGATCTTCACGTACCTTTATATTTTAGGAAAATTAGCAAAATAAACAAATATACATTGGGAGAAATGAAAGCTAGTTGGATAAAAATAATCATATAAGTAATCGATATTTGAGTGTTTAAATATCAATTTGGCCATCCTACTTTCGGCCAAGAGTCATTAAACTCATTTTTTTTCTCAATTTAATCACTCTACTTGGACATAAATATCAAGTTCATCACTCCGTTCAAGTTTTTTTATTGAAAACTTTAAAATTTTTATGAAAATCCAAAAATATCCTTACTAATATTTTTAATATAATTTTCAATTTTCAAACTCATTTCTTCTCTCTTCTCGGGAGTAGTCTTTCGAACGACAGGCCTAATGAAATGGCGAAGTCTGTTAGCCTCCGCCCTGTTGCCTCGAGTAATTCCATTGAGAATCCGACACCGGTGATTCGAAGTGATCAGATTTTCCATGGACAAGAAGCTAGGATGTGGAACAATCCAAGCCACTGGAGGCCTTGCATTATGTCAAGGTCAATGATGTGGACACGATCCTCACCGTCGAGAGCTTGAAATATGGCTTGATTAGCTATGAGTTGAGAGAATTTAATTAGAGGACTAATGGAATTGTTCGATTGGAGAGCGCTGCAGATCTTCTGAGAGTGAGTAAGGTTAAGGTTCTTAATTATGTTGAGAGGCGTGTATGTTTCGAGGCAAGAGCTGATTATTCGAGCCTGTAATGCTTTAGCAAAGTAAGCCACCACTCTCTCCGGTGAAGAACCAAAAAGCGACGATAGCTCCAATATCGCCGGACAACATATTATGCTTCTTCCACCGCCGACAAAGCAGCTTCTCTTCTCCGCCATCTACACCACAGCAGTACCAGCGACCAACAACCCAATCTTAGATCCGCCTCCATCTTCTTCCACTTCCACCATAGCTGACGTTTCTCTATTGTTTCTGCCGTCATGCAACACCCAGCTTTATCTCTCTCTCCATCGATCTGAGAATCTCTTACGGCGCATCACCACCATAGTCGCGCCATACCTGTTGCCTCCACTCAACTTCGTCAACTTCAGTCCAGATCTGCCTTTCCCTTCACCCACGACCGACCAAACCTCCCAAACAACTGCCCCCATCTTCAACAGCGCCGATCACCCCCTTCCCTTCAAAACCGCCTTGCGCCGCCCTTTGTTTTTCATGTCCTCTCTCTCTCTCTCTCTCTCTCTCTCTGTGTTGTAAGAACTGAACTTATTAAACCCATTTGTTTAGTTTTTATTTTTTAGTTTGAACCCTCAACTTTTAACATTGAGAGTAAAACCCTTCAACTTAATAAGGGCATTTTAGTCTTTTCAATGATTTCCATCTAACATAACGAAAAGAAACGACTCGAGTGACCTTATTGAATGTCGAAGTCAAGTAGAGTGATTAAATTGAGGGAAAAAAATGGAGTGAGCTTAATAAATTTTGATTGAAAGTAGAGTGACCAAATTGAGATTTAAACCATATTTGAGTGGAACAAAATATGATGTGCATGGAACATGTGGTTACTTTCTTGGCCATTAATACGTCGTGTCATTAAATGAATTAAAATAATGTTAGAAGATGTTCATGAATGAAGTAGGATAAAATGGTGTTGTTCTACATACTAAAAATTCTCTTCTTTCATTTATCAATCTCAATTCTCAACCATCCAATCAATTCACGTAATAAATTATAGCCACAATCAAAAGGCACCACAGAGAAGCTTGCTCCAGAAAATTTTCAGTTCCAATTTATACATACATGCATACATATATATACATACGTATAATTTAGTGTAGTAATACAGATGAGTTTATATATACCTGGGTATCGTCTGTCTTTCCATCTCCGACGGCACCAAAATCTATTAGGCTAATGGAGCATGCAGATTGAGCCATAGTTATATTGATAATGGATGAACCCATAATCATGCACAGAAATAGCAACACTTTGTAAAAAGCCTGCACAATCATCCCCAATATTCTTCTATATCTGTAAATAGAATAACAATAAACAACATGGGAACTGCATGAGAGAGGGGAGAGATGGATGACTCACCATTCCTGAACAACAAAGAACGAATAATTTCTATTTCATCAGTTAGTTGATATATATATATATATATGTGTTTAAAAAATTTATTATATATATATGTGTGTGTGTGCGCACGTGCGCTTGTGTGTACTACTAAACTTTTCTACTCTATGCGTATATATAGGAACTAGTGGATGTGGACGTATATTTTCTTTTTTCCTTTTTATTACTTCTAATTTTAATAATTAGTGTTTTTTGGTATTTTGGAATTGTTTTTAAAAAAATATAACATTTAATAGTTTGGAATAGTTAATTTTAATGGGTGGAAGTAGTGGCTAACTATATGTGTTTTGGTAATTATTAATTGGGTGAAACTCTTGCCGGCCCTCTTACAAAGTTTCTAACCCGTTTAGTACCTTGTCTTTTTTTTTCAACCGCAAAAGGTTATTTTTTAAAATATTATTCTAAAAATATCATTATTTCATTCAACAGCTTCGACAAACACATTGGATTTGAAAAACATCATTGTTGCACAACGAAACGATGATCAATATGCCCAGTCATATTGCAGGGATCTAGGGGGTTCGGGTAAAACGTCTCTAAAAGGTAAACGATTTTATTTATTTATTATGTACAAAGCTGTAATGGATCTGTACTGGGTTAAAGGATTTTTCAGTAGGACGAAGGCGAAGGAGAGGGGGGAAGAAGAAGGATTACGACGGAGAAGATGGAAGAAGAAGGTGGAAGAGATGATCTATATCATTATGAATTTGTATCATGGTGTAAAATTTGATTAAATAATATTTTATAAATCACGATGCAAAAATTTATTCATCACGGTATAAAATTGGATTAGATAATTAAAACTTATGTATCGTGGTGCAAAAATTGTTTCATCGAGTAGCAAAATTGGTTTACATAATGTATCGCGATGCAAAAAAAAATGTTTCATCGCACTGCAAAATTGGATTACGTAATTAAATTGATGAATTGCAATTCAAAAATTGAAGCAATTGAATTGATGTATTGCGGTGTAAAATTTGATGTACCGTGATTCACCGTGATTCACTGAGTAAGTGACCTCTGTAGAGCTCCTTCGGTTCATTAAGGATATCGTAATCATTTTGCCCCCAAAAGTGACTTTTTTCGGTTGAAAAAAAAAACTGGACTGAAAGGGTTATAAACTTCCAATAGTGGACCGGTCTGAATTTCACCCTATTATTCTAAAGGGATGCATCTCTATTTGATAGTTGCAGAAGTATCTCCAAGGGTAAAATTTTGGTCGGTCCTTTTTTCAAAGTTTGTAACCTCAAAAGTCCACCGTTGTTTTTTTCAACCACAAAAAATCATTTTTTTTGAAATATTGTTTCGAAAATGTCACCGTCTCCTTCAACAGCTCCGGCAAACACGAAGGCGGTGAAGGGGGAGGAAGAAGAAGGCTTACGACGGAGGAGATGGAAGAAGAAGGTGAAAAACGTGTTTTGGTTCATTATCATTTTTTATCGCGGTGCACAAATGCATTAGATAATATTTTATGTATCGCGGTTTAAAAATTGTTTCATCGCGGATCAAAAACTGTTTCATCGCGGTCCAAAAAGTGTTTAATCGCGGTGTAAATTTGGATTAGGTAATTAAGACTTATGTCTCGCTGTTCAAAAATTATTTCATCGCGGTTCAAAAATTGTTTCATCGTAGTGTAAAAAGTGTTCTATCACGGTACAAATTTGGATTAGGTAATTAAGACTTATGTATCACGGTTCAAAAATTGTTTTATTGCGGTACAAAGAGTGTTTCATCGCGGTGCAAAAAATGATGCAATATAATTAATGTATCACTGTGCAAAATTAGGGCGTCATCGATTCATTAAGGGTATCGTAGTCATTTTTCCTCAAAAGTGACTTTTTCTTATTTAAAAAAAGGAAAAATTGCTGGTCGATCCCCTTTTCCAAGAATTTAATCACTCTAGTCCCGTGTTTTCAACCACAAAAGGTCACTTTTATGAGCGAAATAACTATGTTACCATTAATGAACACGTAACAAATGACTAGCCGCGTGAATCACGGTTCATCGATATATTCCGGATGCGTTTAATAGTTTCACAAACTTTAACCACGCAATTTTTGTAATGTGATTCACAAAAAAAGAAATAAAATGTCGTAGTTATTTATTTTTGTATCGTTGTGTAATTACTTTATATGAATATTTATTACGCTTATTATAAATTTTGAATCACGGTTAAATTGTTTCTATATTGCGGTGCAACTATTTTCTAAGAATTTTTTATTACGCTTATGATAAATTTTGAATCCCAGTGCAAAATATATACTTCAAATTTAATTTGTACCGTGATATATAAATTCTATGAATCACGATACAAAAAGAGTTACAGATGTCATTTGAGCCATAGGGGTAAATGTTTCAAAGAAGTTTTTTCCCTCAATATGTGTGAACCTTTTTGCAACAAGCCTAGCCTTGTATTTGTCTATAGTTCCATCAGGGTTTTTGTCTATAGTTCCAATATGCTTATGGGATGGCAGATATTGAATAGACTAGGTCTTGTTGGTTTTTAATGCGTGTAGTTCTACAGCCATTGCTTGACACCAGAAAAGGTCTTTAACAACTTGATTATAGGTTTTGGGTTCTGTCCTAGTAGAGGTGTTGCCGACACAGGTTCTATATGGGGATGACACATTGTCAAGGGAGTAGAAGTTTGACATAGGGTAGAGGTTATACATGAAGAATATTTGTGAAGAATAGAAGTAGGAAGTCCTGTAAAGTCTTTGAATTTGGCAGGCATGACTTTTTGTCATTGAGGTCTAGTATGGGGAGGAGGAGGAGGAGGTCTGTTACTGCAGTAGGAGTGGTATTAGTAGATGTAGAAGGGGCAGGATTACTGGAAGTGGGGATCGAGGTGTTCCTCACAAATGGGGTTAGAGGTAGAGGCTGGCAACAAAGGAGCTTGGGAGGTTTGGTTGGAGGATGATTTGAAAGGGAAGACAGATTCATGGAAAATGACATCTCTATTGTAGGAGATTTGGTGAGTGACAAGATTATAACACTTTGTAAGCCTTCTTGTTGTGAGGGTACCCAAGAAATATGCATTTGTGAGCTCTTGAGAGACATAACATAGGCATCAAATAGTTCTTAGATGATTGTATTTAGAAGGACCACCAAAGAGAATCTCAAAAGGAGTTTTGAATTTGAGGACAGAGTTTGCAAGCTTGTTGATTATGTTGTAGTTAGAAGGCAATCTTCCCAGAATCTAATCGAAAGGCCAAACTGAAATATGAGGGCTCTAGCAAGTTCCAAGAGGTGATTGTGCTTTCTTTTAGCTCTGCCATTTTGTTGAGGGGTGTTAATGCAGGAACTATGATGTTGAATGCCTTGAGATTGGAGAAGAGGACTGAGGGTAGTGTTGAAAAATTCAGTCCCATTGTCTGTTCTTAGGTTTTTGACAGCAACATTGAAACTGTGTCTTGACCATAACAAAGAAGGCATGAAAGAACTTGTCCTGCTTGAGGCCTTGGATTTGAGTAAGTAGGTCCATGTTACCCTTGAAAAGTCATCTACAATTGTTATGAAAGAGTTACAGCCATCATAAGTAGACTGCGTGTAAGGTCCTCATATGTCATAATGAATTAATTCAAACATAGTAGTGTTATTGGAGTTGCTCGAAGGGAAAAGGTTGCCTAGTTTGCCTAGCCATATGACAAACATCACATCAAAGATTGGTTTTGTTATTGAAAAGACATTTGATTGAAGTAATATGTTTCATAGAAGATAAAGGAACATGCCTAAGCCTTGTATGCCAGAGATATAACTTATCAAGAGGTTCTATAAATACATAATCAATGGTAATAGTGTTGAGGGCAGTTGGGGTTTGATTGGAGCTAGAAACTTGAAGCTTGTCTAGTCCACCTGTGAGTTTACCAATCTCCTTGCTCTACTGTTCATTTGGACCTCGGAGAAAGCAAGAAGTTACAGAGAAAACCAAGTCAGAATCCTAATATTACCCTAAGTCAGAATCCTACCTTCAGCGGGAATAACTCAAACCAGAATATGAATCCCTCTCTTTTTTTTAGTTGAATCGTGGGTATAGAACAATGCTCTGATACTATGATAATTTGCGGAAGAGGAGAAAATATATGATTGAATTGAACTGTATCTAATTGTATTGTATTGAAAAGGTAGATAAAATGCAGTATAAATAAAGAATGGAATTACAATCCTTTTAGGAAAAGGATTAACTAACATAACTATCAAGATACTATAAGTCCAATAGGCAACGAAATAAGGCTAGAGGGGTGAATAGTCTTTTAAAAACTATAAAGGTTGTTGTGAAAACCTTTAAGAGTTGCAGCGGAAAAGATAAGTTTTTAACAGCTGATGTAAAATCAGCAGGTATCAGCTGTTGAACTTAAAACAGTTTGATTTGGTTTTCTTTTGATCAATTAAGTATAAGGATTGAATTTAAGTACGATATATAAGATCAACTGTGTAAAGAATTCAGAAATGTTAATGTTAGGCACTTAAGTAAATAGCAGTTGCTTAAGTATATGAACAGTAAAAACTACATGTAACATAACATAGTATTTTGAGTGGTTTACAATGTTAAAAACTGCTACATCCACTACCAAGTTGGTCAAACTTGGATTTTGAAATGCACTAAATATATTGACATTCTAAGCGATTATTAATGGATCTGTGTACAACAAAAACCAGTGTTTGAGAAGTTTTATCTAACAAAGATCAAACTCGTGCCACAATCAAGTATTCTTTTAAGATTAGAAAGAAGTAATGAAGAATACAATGATTGTTTAAACAAGAACTAGAAAGGAATAAAAAGCAAAAGAACAACTAGTAATTGTTTAAGGACTGGAAAACATAAAGGGAGGAATTGGTTGAAGGAATAAGTTGAGTGTCCTAGTTATGGGTTAAAGCAAATCAAAGAAGGAATATTATATGAGTAGATGAATGAAGTTTTCAACCCTTCTTTCCTCTGTTCTCTATATCTTCCACTATGAGAACTGAAACATTTCAAAAGAACTGCTTTAAGGGATATGAGAAATGTCTAGTTTTTCACTTGTATTCAATCATTACTCAAAATGTTTTATATAGAGATCCTTGAAATATAACAGTTTTGATAGAGCATGGATGATCTTTGAAGAGTGATGATAAAATCTATCTTTTATTGGAAAGAGATCTTGAAAGAGGATTTTTGATACGGAATATATCACCTAGCATAAGATCATAAATTCATAGATAGATGTTATATTTTTTTTGCATAAAATAAGGAGAGTAGATATCTCTAGCATGTAGTAATAAAAAAGGTGGTTTAGATTAGAAGATATGATACAATGTGAGATATTTAATGCAGTGATAAACTGTAGGGTAATTTAATGAAATGACAAAAAAAACTTCTTTTGAACACTTTAATGTTTGAATTGAGATGACCAAGAATTAATCACGTGATAGTGGTTGAAAGTGTTTTTCATATTTATTGCTTTGAAATAATGTTTGATAGAAAAAAAAAAAAAAAAAATATATATATATATATATATATATATATATATATATATATATATATATAAGAAATCGTTTAAGTATTTTAATCAAAGGAGAGTAAGTGTAAGTAGATAGAAAATCATTTAAAGCAATGACTTACACTTAGTATCAATAGTTTCCATTTACTGATAACTTAGCTATAGCAGACGAGTTTATTTTTTAACGAAATGTTGTTTTAGCTAAGTGAATTAAGTTACATGAGAGTGAATGCAAAGAGCTCGATTATGAAAACATGGAATCTGTTTGAAAGCCCATATATGAATGAACAGTAAAGGGTGTGATATATATATATATATATATATATATATATATATATATATATATATATATATATATATATATATATATATATATAAAATAATCTTAACTTAGTTTTATTCTTCTTATTTTATTACTTGTTGTTTTATTTTCCAAAGTCTAACTAATGGATTTAAATAACATAGGTACTTAATACAACACCTATAAAATGCTTAATACATCACTTTTATAAAATATTTGACCAAAATACCCTTTACGTAATTTATTTTTTTGTTTTTTATTAAATTTAAATTAGATAATTTAAAATTTAATAATTAATTTGATTTGAATTAGGTTTAATTTGAATTAGGATTAAATTAAAAAAAAACAAGTTTTGGGATAAAAAAAGCATGTTAAAAAACATTTTTTTGGTAATTTAATTTTTTTGTTTTTTTTAATTAAATTTAAATTAACTAAAATTTATTTTTTTATTTTTTTATTAAATTTAACTAATTTAAAATTTAGTAATTAATTTGAATTATGTTTAAATAAAAAAAAACCAACTTTTGGGTTTAAGGATTGGATTGAAACCAGTCCTAAATCCATTCATTTCCCCCCAACAAGCCTACGGCCTGCTATCGACCCCACCAACCCCTTTTTGGCCTGCTACTGAGACCCCCCTCAACCCATCCCCTTTTGGACCCACCCAACCAGGACTCAAACCCATCCCCCAATTTGGCTGCGGCGGAGCCCAGGTCCCTAGCCCATCTCCTCATTTGGACTGGTACAAAAGCGGTCCTAAGGTCTAAACCCAAAACTTGTTTTTTTTTAAATTTAAACCTAATTCAAATCAAATTAAATTTTTTTTAATTTAAACCTAACTCAAAGATAATTTTTCACTTAGTATAACTAAATCAAATTAATTAGTAATTTAATTGTGCTTAGTAACTAAATCAAATTAATTAATAAATTAATTGTGTTTAAAATATTTTTAAATTTAAAATTTGTTAAATTAAATTTAATAAAAAAATAATAAATTATGTATAGGGTATTTTGGTCAAATATTTTTTAAAAGTGCTGTATTAAGTATTTTATAGGTGCTGTATTAAGTATACCCCTTTAAATAATTATAGACACATTTAATGATAAAAAATAACATTTGTATGACCTACGGTGACGATTTTTATTTATAATACAAATAGTACATATTTATGTTAAAGTGACATTTTTAATGGTATAAAGTGACACTTTGAGCGTTTCACGTCAAATGCGACAATTTTCATTTATAATGCAAAGTGACATTTTTCAAAGTAAAAGTGACACGATTAAGGCCAAAGTAATACATTTAAGGTCAAAAAATGATACTTTTGAAAGGAAAAAATGATAGTTTTTAATAAAGATGCAAAATGACACTTGTAGTAATGCTAATTAAATTGTGATATTTTTAATATTAAAAAGTGACACTAGTCTTCATCAATAAACGTGAGAGGTGACGATGTAATTTTGAAAAGAAAAGGAGTTGTGTTGAGATTTCTAAATATTTATTAATTTACCATTATTAGATCCATATTACGAATGAAGATCGATAAGAACTTATCATGGGAGACCTAGTCCAAAATAATTATGAATCCAATCCTAGAATTGATACTCCCTCCGTCTTGTGTAGAAAATTTTATTTAGTTGAATTAATAGAGAAGCGATGGTAAGCAGTAAGCAGATTGACTTATGATCAAGGTTCTAAAAATCGTTTGGCGGCCACTAGGCGTCACACTAGCGCCTAGCGCCTAGGGGACTAGTCGGGGCGTAATCGGGGCCTAGGCGGGGCCTAGAATTAAGGCATAATTATCATTTTTTTGATAATTTACATCAAAGATCAAACACATTGACTACAAATTTAATTTTTTTTATGTTTGTCATTTTATCAAACACTTCTCTATATTTGTAAAATGAACAAAAATATACAAAACTACCTTTAATCTCAAATCTCAACAACCCCAAAGCAATAAACCGGCCAACAAAAATATACAAACACTTGTCTTCATCTTTTTTTTTCTTCTTTCTTCTATTTATCTTGCGGACCCGATGCGTAGGTCGCAGGGCTTGGTCGATTAGAAGTCGGTTAGAGAAGGCGCGGCTATAAGCCTGGCGAGGAACCTAAGCGGAGCTAGGCGGGGAGTTTTAGAACACTGCTTATGATGCATTTGGTGAGCTATTATGTAAATGTACTAGGTCTTTGTGTCCATAGCTATGACACAGTGTTAATATATTTGATTTCGGCAATTGAAATATCAACGTCTAAATAGAAGGTGTGATTTTAAAAAATGTTATGGTTTAAAGATACATCACTTCAAGTGGTAGTTGAGGGGCGCTATTCGAACTCGACCCATAGTTGATGTGGATTATTTGTAAGGAGTTATATGTAACTGACCTATGAACGTTTGATTTTACGACGGAATCAACCACATGGTCAGATAGTCTCTGTCAATCAATTGTGCTTTATTGTAAGATTATATTAATGCAAGGTTAATGTTTTCTAAGGGGTAATGGTTTAGGAAATTAATCTCAGGGTGTGACTGCTCATAATATTAATTGTAGAGGGTGACTTTGTAACAGGTGTGAGAAAATAAAGAGTTAAAAGTGGATAACTACTCTCACATATGTGAATGTGATAGTGAA
>CM028377.1:85590398-85830228 GCA_013146195.2 Codonopsis lanceolata | reverse complement strand
CTCAACATGTCCCACTGATTATGACGCTCCGCCAGATAAAAGGCACCGAACCCGAAAAGATGTTCAAACAATTCCCTTCGCCGATCGCAAAGAAAGGATCCGAAATCCGCAGCATTTTCATAAACCTCAATCTCCGTGAGCCGTAGGATGCCATGCCATTTATAAGAGATGCAAGAAATTTTATCGTGATCGAATGAGGCTAAAGCAATGACAGAGGTGGCCGGTGAATTTAGAAAGAAAGAACGAAATGAATTGGCGAGAACCGAGCTCATTTCCGCTGTAATTTATACGCAAACTGAGAAGACTGACACCAACAAGACAAGGCCCAAATATTGACAAAAATAGTGTTCCAGATAGGAAACCATGGTGCCACCAAGAAGCCTCGGTGCCGCACTGGCCTTCATTGGCGCACCGTAAAAGTCCACTGTGGTGCGGAAAATTCGCATGGTATCCCGGGTTTGGTGATCCGACAACTGCTGTTTCGCCTCGATCGGGAAGGAAAGAGAACCTACAAAAGAAAGCTACAAGCTAATGTACTCAATCACCACAGACGCCGAAGAATAAGGGATTCGCCATTTTTCCTGCTCCAATATCACCCGAAAAGCCCGCTCTTATCCAAAGGTGTATTCTTAAAAATCCCTTTTTTCGTAATACAGCGTGCCATTACATTTTAGATGTTTGGTATAGTTTTATTTTCTGTGTGAATTTATTTTTGCATGCGTAATATACCGCATCATATACATTACATTGCATTGTATCATAATGTTTGTACGTGTTTCTTTACAAAAATAAAAAAATGCAAAAATAAAAAAAAAGAAAAGAAAGAGATACTAATGTTCGTAGAATCCAAAGCTAATGTGCTCGACGACCGGCGTTTCTGGAAAACCACCACCTCGACCCAGGACCCGCTGCGAATCCTCGACCTCGCCTCGACCGCGGCTTGACCTGGCCATCATCATCATCATCATCATCATCGCCGCCATCTCGACATCTCGCCGCCAGACTGAAGTCAAGCCTCAGAAGAAGAAAATTCATCGCCTAATTTCGATATAACTTGTCATGCCGAAGAAGCCCCGCAGCGTTTCTTGTAAGTAGACACGCTCACCAAAAAAAAACGAAAATAAAAAAAAATGTTAGTCCCGAAAAAAAAAAGTGCTGGTCTCGAAAAAAATATGTGAAGAAAAAATAATAAATAAAAAAGGAAAGAGACAATAAAGGTGGATGTGTTCACCGAACGAGCCTCAAGCCCGGACGTGACGCCCCGGATCTCGACATCGAAGAACCCGCTCTACTAATCCGCCGCCCCACTCATACCGAAAAGTAGAAAAGATATCATCTGCCTGCTCAGAACACGTTCTCGCCGAGACGGAAGTAGATGACCCGTGCCCGACAAGAGCATCGAATGCCGCCTCGGGCATAACAGAGCAGTGAGGAGGGAGGATGACGCCTTCAATCTCGTGAAATCCTCGTATGACATCACCGGATAACTGCGTGAACGAGGTATTTCCCCAAACATTGAGACGGCCTTCGGCCGCCAGCTCTATCACCCAAGCAGAGGCCAAGGGGGCACCACCGAGCCATTAGAAAAGCTCGGTGTCCGACGACTCACCCGCCGCCCATGTACAAAGAATCCACCATGATGGAAACCATCAATATCCTGCAATGCTAAGCATCAAAGTAGTATGATAATGACCCTCCGTGCCTTCCCTGTGGAAGAAATGCACCGAGCCAGATCGAACCAACACTCGCTTCCAAAGACTCTTTCCCGGTATTGCAACCACCGCCATCGCTTAGATCAACCCTATTATCGCCAACATATCGACACATACGAGGTCGGCGTAGTAATCTGTCGAATGAGGCGCCTGCCGAAAATCAAAAATGAGAAGGCCTGCACCTGCACAAAATAGAAAAAGAAGAAAAATAAATATGTTGTCAAAAAAAATAATAAAAAAATGAATGAAAATAAAAAAAATGATATATAAAAAAAATGAATGAAAAAGCAGGTGAAAAGGCATGTACGTATTCTCCTACGCCGGCAAACCCATTCGTGGTCGGTGAATCATTCCACGAGGCTGTCCTACGGAAGCATATAATTCAGCCAAACCACTGCCCCCAATCATACAAGGATCCGATCGAAATCGTAAGGCAAGCTAAGACGGAGGCCCTCGTGGTGTAAGAGTTGGCCTCAAAGAGCGAGAGCCTAGAAAGAAAAAAGAGAAACGCCGTGCCACTCGAGTAACAACAAATTCCATCACCGACACCAAACCGACATTATTAAGAAGCCATTGCCAACTGCTGGCCGATGTATATCTCGTCCGACGATTTGAAGCGACGCCGGGAGGTCCACGATCGATCCTCCCTAATGCCGAGAGTAAAATCAAGAGCCGTGGTCTCCCCTATAATCGGTGGGGGATTCCCGTGCATCGCGCAAAGTCGCAAGTGGGTCATGGTCGCCTCCCCCCAGCTGAAATGAAAAGTGTGGGTGGTGTCCCACCAGAAGTCCCGAAGCACATCGAAGACGGGAAGAAAGTTGGTGAAATGGGTGAAAGAATGCAAGAAAGTGCTGAAACCCCGAACCTCCACCACCAACCGCAAATGGTAACATATCATCAAAACTTCTACCACATCATTATATGATACCCGAACTCTTTCAAACTTCCCCGCGAACCCCGAAAAGAAAAAAATAAGGTAAGTTCTCTACCCTCGTTTCCCTCTCTGCACGCTTCTTAAGTAAATAATGAACATATCACATGTTTTATACCTCATGAGTTCTTTTAAAGAAAAAAAATTTTTTAACAATAAATTGTTCTTTATAGCAAAAAGAAAAATAATTTTTAAATTTTTTTGCACATAAATAAAAAAACAAAAAAATATCATAATAAATCATAATTAAATACGTAAATTCTTTACGTAAATAAAAAAATATAAATACAAAACATCATTCTTTTTCAAAAATCATAAATAAAAAATAAAAAAAAAACAAACAAAAAAACAATTTTTATATGTAATATCCTGCATATAAATAATTAATTTTGTATCATAAAATACATATTTAGAACTGCATTTGTCATGAGCATAATAAAATGTTAAAAATTCATACATCATCTTATAAGTATTCTACATTACATCTGCATCAAGTAGAATAATTCATGCATTCATAGTGTGCATTTCATTTGTCCAATAAGCTGCCATAGGAGTATGCTAAAAAAAAGGTAAAGTACCACCGATCATCAAAATAAATATCTTTGTGGTATTTACTATGCCCTCAGCAAAGATTTGCATGCTTGAAAAATAAATTTAAGGGCATGCAAAATATCCTGCTTTTGTCCCTGCTTTTATCCGAAAATATGCCCGAAAAGCGTTTCGGAAAAATTAAACTTATACTCCGAATATTCCGTTTCGCGATTCTATTGCATGCAAAAATATGATTTAGTGTAAAACATGCATCATATAGCCCCATTTGCATTTAGAATATAAATCATGCATAGTAGAGTCAAATAGTGACCACTAGTTCAAATCATGCATCGCAAAAATAAATCATAGAAATTTCATACATTATCGCTCAATTACATCATTTAGGCATAATTAGAACATGCATATGCATCACTAATAAAGTCAGAAGTGCTCCAAAAGTCCCAAACAAAGGTGAATTTAGCGATCCGAAAATAGCCGTGAAAATTGCTAGAAAAGAGAAATCTTACTGGTTGGTGGAAGGTTGGACACGTGGTGTCCCGATCTCAAGGTTGCCCCACCATCCTAGAGTACGTATAATCGAGCCTATTCCGAACTGCTAGAGGTTCTCTCCTCCTACCACTGATTATGGGCGCATCGGTACTTTCCCCTTCTTAGATCGCGAAGAAGATGCCATCTGCTAAGTAAAACACTGAAATTTGCGGAAGAAAATCGAGAAAAGGAGCAAAAATGGAGTAAAAAAAAGAGAAGGCAGTGGCTATGGCAACGAAGCAGTAGAAATGAAAGATGAAGAAAAGAGAAAGAGAAAGAAGAGCCCCTTTCTCTCAAACTCTCGCCCATATTAGAGGAAAGGGAATTTTCCTTTTCCCTCCAAAGTTTGAAGTCGCAACACTTTGGTCCTCGAAGTTTCAAAATTTTCAAAATGGTCCCCCGAGCCTAATCTGAAAGTTAACAAAGTCACCTTGTTAACCAAAATTTGCGACCATTCACCAAGGGACAAAGGAAATGACATCCCCAGCAGATCAAAAAAATAATAATAATAATAATAAAATAAAAAAAAGAAGAAAGAGAAAGAAAAAAAAAAGAAAGAGAAGAAAAAAGAAAAGAAAAGAAAAGAAAAAAAAGAAAAGAAAAAAGTGAGCAAAAATAAAATCCCTCAAAGATCGCCGAACTACGCTTGGTCCGATTCCTGAAAAAGGATACGTGAGGCGCCTCTATCTTTATAGGTCCGACCATCAAAAAAAAAAAAAAAAAAAAAGAATAAATTCCCAAAGAAGAGCAGAATGTCGAATCACCGAATCCGCTAGCCCACCCTGGTGCAAAAGGTAAGTCGTGCAAGATTCCTACACCGACTCTAGAATAATTTCCTTTTAGAAAATTTTGAAAATTTGAAAAAAAACAAAACTTTGCTTTGTTTTTCAAATAAAAAAAAACTCTCTTTTAAATTGAGTTTTGATTTCAAAAACACAAAAAGAAAAAAAAAAGAGGAATATTTCAAAAAAAAGAAAAAAAAAAGAGGAATATTTCAAAAACAAAAAAAAAAGAAGAATATTTCAAAAAACACAAAAAAGAGGAATATTTGAAAAAAACAGAAAAAACAGGGAGAGCGAAAAAGAAAGAGGAAGGAAAAAGAATATTTTCCACTTCACAATTTTCGAAAATACTTGAAGAATGATCAATTTGCCATGCTCGGCGACGGATCTTTATCTCGAAAGGCCGCTCGGATATTTGAAAGTTTTCGGGTTATGTGTGGAAAAGAGGCAGCAACCAGCCATACATAACTTAGAAAATTCTTCTTAACATGTTTCAACGACAAGGTATTGACCGGTTGAAATGTGGTGGCAGAAAAACATTCAAATCTTCATACCGTATTTGACAACGGTTTTCGACCTAAGAATACGCTTTTCGAAACATAAAATCTTTTCCGTCCGTGTGTGTTCTTGATCGGCTCGACCCGACGAACATGACATCCTCACTTGGTTGTAGTTTAGGGTTTTGGCCTAAACTACGCTTGGTCTGATTTCCTTTAATAGGGAATACGTAGGCAGCCTACATTAGTAGGTCCGACCATCAAAGCACATTAAATTCACAACTGCTTAAAACTTCGATAATTTTTTATAACCGACTAAAAATGTCTAGGTTATAGAGTTTGATAGCATGTTCATCGTGCATTATAATCGCTACCAATTGCATTCTCCCGTCTTAAATGAACGAAATTGAGAGTCTTTGTTTATCAACGATGTTCGCCTACTCAAGAAGCCTTAAGGTTACCCGTAGACTCCATCGCTGAGGGGCTCAGACACCCCAATTTCGCACCTCCATGGTATGTGACGACATAAAATATCAAGAACTGTTAAAACTTAACAAATGTCAAGTTGCAGGAGTCAAAAATGCGAAAGGAAAAGCAGGATGCGCGAAACAGTGAACTGCAGGGGGGAAAGTGCAAAAATCTCAAACTTCCAAAGCTTGATGGTGCCGCACCAAGGCCCCTTGGTGCCGCACCATCCCTTGCACTGTGCGTTGTCTCAAAAGCCGAATTGTACAAGTCTTAATGCACAGAGTACAACTCACCAATGCACGGAGAAGAAACTGAAGAATTCCAGCCGTGTCCTCATCCTCTAATAAATAGATAGAAAAATCGCAAGTCTCAATAGTACCTCTATAGCTATAAACTCGAGGGTGATCCCTAGCCGGAAAATAAGTAACGAGCTAAAAAAAGTCTAGGTTCGCCTACTCCTCGATGATAAGAGAAAAGCACATAAGGTAATACCTCATTTGCTCTAGCCTAACAGCCGTTATAATCAAATATTCCACGAGGATGTAAAGTCCCCCAATGAGCCTTGCCTAGCACCTTCCCAACTCGTAACTTAGCCCCCGAACCCGCTTTCTAAAATCTCTGGTTTTCTTCTTCTGGTTTTGCTTTATATTTGCCTTAAAATAAAGATGGCGACTCTAAAACTTTCAGATCCAGTGGGGCCTCGCAACATTCCCTCTTTGCACTTTCATGTTCTCCCTAAAAAAGGGAGATACGGGAATGGAGGGGTGATGCATTCCCATATCCTGGTATCCCCTAAACAAGGGATAACTTGATGCGGGAAACCCATAGCTCCCATAGTGATCTAAATAGGCCATAAGGCTATTTTTAATAAATCCATAGTGGGGGCGTCGCAATATCCTTTCTTGCACTTCTCTATTTTTTCCTAAAGAAAACAGGGGAGAATGGGAATGGAAGGGTAATGCATTCCCATATCCTGTTATCCCCGAAATAAGGGATAACTTGACATGGAAAACCATTAGTTCCCATTTTGGATACAAAATCCACTCAAGGCAACCGAGGCACATTCAAACGTGCTAACATAGACAAAGACTCCTCTCGCACTTTGGATTTCGTCTTCCCCTAAACAAGGGAGGGTGGAACGAGAGCAGTGGTGTCCCGCATCCGCACGTACGCGCACCCCTATCCAAGGGCGCGCGGGGCGCGGGTCGCACCCCGGGAACCTCACAAAAGGCTGGAAGGACATAGGGGTATAATAGGCAGAACAGAAGAAAGCTGCGGGCAATAAAGGAAAGAAAAAGGCTGATGGGCAAGGCTGGGAAACGGGCAGAACCAGGGAGGAGATCGCGGGTTGCCCAGGCATCAAACGGGCTGGAAGAAGAGAGAGAAGCGGGTGGAAACACGGGCAGGTGGGCTGGAGGGAGCGCGAGTCATACCCGATCCATGAAAAGGACGCGGGTCGCTTGAGTGGAGAGAAAGCGGCAGATTGCGCCACGTGGAACCACCAGCTGAGCGACAACGCGCTGGGACCTTTTCAGAATTTCCCCGGCTCCCCTGAAGTTTCTGTTAATTGCTCCGGTGCCCCTAGCTTTCCTGAAGTTGGCGCCGCCTGCTGATTCCTTCCAGGTTTGCATTTAAGTTCTCCATTAATATTTTCAGCCTCTATTAGCACAGGTTTGCCTTGGATCTCTTAACAAACTTAACGAACTTTGACCGAATGCTTTGAAATTCAACTTTTAAGTCCGGAATTGTCTCGAACTTTGTGATAAACACCATATAAAAGCTCGATTATGCATGGAAACCTACATTAAGCACAAAAACACAAATAATAATATTTCCAAAGCATAATTAATTCAAGAATAGCACAAAATAAAAGAAAATTCTCGGGAAAATTAGTGGAAATCTTGCGCTCATCAACAACTGCCATGTTTGAATAACTGCATACTATAACAACACAAATCTTGTCCAAGTTTACAACAATTGGAACCTGTCCACAACAACTGGAACTTGTGCAAGTTTACAACTGCAACAAAATTCAACAACAACATCCAAGTTTGGTTTTGATAACAACAACACTTGTACAACTGCCATGTACCATTACTGCATTAAAAATTCAAATTTACAACACCTGCATACAAACAAAATCCAAGTACCATTACTGCATTAAAAAACAACTGCATACTACATAGTTTTGGAACTTGTCCAAGTTTACAAATGCCATGTTTTGAGAACAACTACACTTGAACCAACAACTGGAACTGGCATGTTTCAACAACAACTGCTTACTACATTTTAAATCTTGTCCAAGTAAATAACACTCACATCATGTCTCAGACAAGTAAACCAAAATTAAAACAATAGCAATAAGACTCTGTTTTGATTTAACAACAACAACAATTGCAGCCATTACATTTTGTCTTCATTTCCCTTGCCACTTGATTCTTTGTTAAATGGTTCCTTGCCACTTGATCCCCCTTTTGGTGTACTTGAGGTAGTTCCAATTGCATGTCTCAAATTTGCCATTGTGATGTAGTTCACTCCTCCCCTAACAATAAATGGAGCATTGACTGTTGATGATTGATTCACCTACATTAAAACAAACAATTTTACTAAGAATTTGTAATGCAATTTGTTCACAAACTACAATGAATAACTGCAATGTAAATTTTTACATTTAAAAAAGATATCTGTTTGTGCTTCCACCTGCATTCACCCCCATAGTACTTGAAACCCTCTTTCTCTTAACCTGTAATTTCAAATGAGAGAAAAAGTCAATATATAAACCACACTGTAAAAAATGTAATTTGACAAACTCAATATATATTAGATAACTTACTGGTAATTTAGATATCTCTGTTTTCACGCTCGCTAGCTCTGGTCAATTCGAGACGGGAACTTACTGGAATCACATTCGTCAGCGCCACATTCGATTGCCTTGGGCTGCAAAAATTTGGAAGAGATGGATTCCTACTAAGGTGAGTGCTTTTGGCTGGAAACTTATTCATGGAGCTCTTCTAGTCGATCTTCAACTGCACTTGAAGTAGGTTCCTATTGTTTCAAGGTGTTCTTGCTGTGTGAATTCTCCTGATAGAGAATCCCTGTCGCATCTCTTTATACACTCAGAATCTGCCCGTGTCATTTGGCAACGTTTTGCTCGTCCTCTTAATAAGATCGATAATTACACATCCATTGGGCATTTGTTCCAGATTTGGATGGGTAATGCTTCGTCGAGATCTCAGCTGGGATGTATTCAGGTTGGTATTGTCTTATTTTCTTGTTGGTCTATTTGGAAGGCTCGATGCAAGGCTATTTTCGATGACTGCCCTATGAATACTGATTTGATTTTCAAAGAAGTTGTTGAAGATATTCGAATATGCTTATTTCTTTTACTCCCAAAGTGCCTTTGAAATCCAGAGAAGCTCACTCTCTAGATTTGCTTGGTCTGCCTATTGTGCATGTAAAATTCAAGAGGGGATTGTGGGTTCGGTGGCATCCTCCCCCGAACAATTTTTATAAACTGAATGTTGATGGCTCCTCTAAGGGTGGTATGGCTACGGGTGGAGGGGTTATTAGGGATGGTCATGGCTTCTTCATTGCCGGCTTTGGCCATTTTTATGGTCAAGGTACTAATACGGGGGCCGAGTTCCTTGCCTTACGAGATGGTCTGATTCTTTGTCATCAGCTTCAATTGGAGAATGTAATGGTTGAGTCCGATTCTTTTGTGGTGATTTCTGCTATCAAGGGTACTCAAAGTTGTCCCTGGATGTTCCAGTATGAGTTTCGTTCTTGCTCTTCATTGGTAGGATCTTACCAGATTAGACATATCTATCGTGAACAAAATGTAGTGGCGGATAGACTGGCTTATTCTACTCACCAGCGGGGTACTTTTGATTGTAACAGGGTCTCTCCATTGCCTAAGGAAGTGCGTCAGGCTCTTCAGCACGACATCTTGGGTTTATTTAATTATCGTAAAAATTGAGGTTGTTTAGATGGATGTTAGGAAATCTTTGTTTGATTAGTATTTCTTGAGTTCCTTGTCTTGCTGTATTTCCTTTTCGAGGTCAGGCTCCTTTGTCCCCCTGTTCAAAGGGTAAGGCTGGTTGTCCCCCTCACGTTTGTACTCTTCTTCCCTTTTTAATAAATTCTCGCAGTGCCGCCCTGCTTCCAAAAAAAAAAAGGTTGGCTATTAATTTTCTGCTATGACATAAATAGGTTCTGGCTCAGGTTCAGTTAAAGGGATCTCATTAATATGTTGTGCAGTGGGTTGTGAAGCTGAAGCTGTGACCTGTGAAGTAGAATCTGCATTGGAATTTTTTTTGCCACAAATTCTAGCATTATGTCCAAGTTTACCACATTGTCCACATTTTAATGATTTTTGAGATCTCTTCAATTTGGTCTGATTGCTGGAAGATGCAGGTGGCTCATCAAGCTGTCTTCTTCTTAGTTTCTTTGGTCTTCCAGGCATATTTTCATAATTTGAGGGCAAAGGGGCTGGTAAGTTACACTTAGGCCATAACTCAGATCCATTTATTCCCATTATGTTTGCTCATATACCTGAATATATTTGCTAACTGTGTAGGCTTCATTGACATAAGACTCTGGATCTTCTTCTCTACACCATATGGCTAAGCAAACATGCTTACAAGGAATGCCTGTCAATGCCCATCTTTTGCAACTACATACCTGGTCAGAAACAGCTACATTATGTTGGTCAAAGGGCCGAGTGATTTGAAAATGCCATTCATCAGCTTTGATAGGTATGGCCTCACCACCTTCCTTGGCATTCTTCTTTAGTAGGTCTTTTATTCTTGGGCATAGTCTACTAGTCCTCTTTTTACCTTTATCCCTATTAACTTGAAATCTTGTCATCAGCAAATGTCTTATTATCTCAAGCATGGTAATGATGGGCTTGTCTCTTGCATCAAGAATAAATGCATTAAAGCACTCACACATATTATTCAGCAAGATGTCGCACTTTGGTTGAGTACCAAAATGTGACCTAGACCATTGACTTGGAGGCTTATCCATCAACCACTCATAAGCACCCTTATCCAATTCTTTCATCTGTTCCATTCTTGCCTTAAACACCTCAACCCTGGTTGCCTTAACTGCTGCCCATAATGTAATTTTTACTGATTGCCCCATAAAACCATCCCTTTTCATGTTGGTGTGCAAATGTCTAACACAAAATCTATTTTGAGAATCAGGAAATAAATCATCAAAGGTAGGTATGAGCCCCTTCTGTTTGTCACTCATAAATGCCCATTCAAATTTATCTTCAATACCTACATCATTCTCTAGCAAAGACAAGAACCAAGTCCAAGAATCCCTGGTTTCATTTTCTACCACTGCATAAGCTATGAGAAACATCTAGTTGTTTGGATCAATTCCAACTGCTATCAACAACTAACCACCTTGAGGGCCTTTTAGAAAACATCCATCCACCCCAATTATCTTTCTGCAAAGCCTAAAACCCTTCTTGCAATCATTAAAACAAATGTAAAGCCTTTGGAAAGTAGGCTTACCAGTTTCAACATTACACAACTTCAAAACCATTGTGGAACCTGGATTGGATCTTAGCAATTCTAAACAATAATCTCTTATTTGGTGAAATTGTTCCTGCAATGTCCCATCCATAAGTTGTTTGGTTTTCCTTTTTTCCTTATATGCTTGTTGTTTTGAAACATTGGCCTTAAGTTTGGTACAGATCTCATTCCTGAATTCTTTGGTTCCTAAACTGGGATTATCTTTAAATTTATTCACAAATGTCTTCCCAATCCAAGTAGACTTGATACTTGGGTTGTTGTAGTTCCATCCACATTGTGTATGCTTTGGATTATACCCTTTCAATTGCCAAGCTCTATCATTTTGCATTGGAGCAGCAAATGCATACCACTCACATCCCTCTTTTCTACAAATTGCCCTTAACCTTCTAGTATCATTCCTATCAAACTTTATCACCATTCCTCTTCTCAAGCAAAATGTTTCAATCACATATTTCACTTCTTTCTTTGTACTATATATTGTTCCCAGTTTCAATTCAGGATTTCTAGAGGTCTTAGGGTCATGTTTGGGGTAATTTGTATCTGGTCCCTCATCACTGCCCAACACACTCTGAAAATCATCACTATCAGAAGCTTTCTCACCATCCTCTTCCATCCTAGCAAACATTTTCTCACTAACATATTTATTTTTAACTGACTTACCCTTCCCCAAAATACCATCAAACTCAACATTGGCATCAACATGCTTATCAAAATCAATATCATCCTCTTCCATATCATACTCAGAGTCATTAAATTCATCAGAATCAGAGGAGTCAGAAGATGAGTTGGGATTTTCAGGATTTGGGTTTTGTTCACCATCAAGAAAAGAGAAGTCAAATGTGTCATTATCTGTTTGGAGGTTTGAATAAGTAGGATTTTCAGGGTTATCAATGGTGGGATTTTGAAGATTGACAAGATGCTCTAAGTAAAGGTTTTGCTCTTTCTTAGTAGGTATAGACCTCAGTAAAGCTGAAGCATGTTGTTCACTAGCAATGAGTGTATAACCCATATAGTGTGCAGATTGATGTCATATCTTAACTGTTTCAAAATTGTAACCTAATTCTTCCACAAAATCCTTTAAGTCAGTCAACCCAAATTCTGTTGCATCCACCCAATAAAAAATATCTATTTTCCCTCCAATATATTCTATACAGTCATGCTTAATCATACCACCATGAAATACTTTCAATAAAAAAGAAAGAATATCACCTTCAGGGTCTATAATAAATAAAAGAAATCAAATCACAATTTGCCCCAGAATTATACAACAACAATTAGGGTAACAATTATACAACAACATGACCTTCAGGAAACAAATTATACACATAAGCAAACAATTCATGATGTCATTATGAGTTTAAACAATAAGGTAAAACATTCTAAGCTAAGAACTAATATTCATGAAGAACATGACACACTCAGCTACCCAATTCATGATATCATTATGAGTTAAAACAGTAAGACATTGTAAGCTTAGAACATGACACTAAATTAGTTTTTATTAAAACTTATAATTTGCAAATCACAAACTGATATCATATTGATGCAAGAGACATTGTAAGCTAAGAAAAAAATATTCATGAAAAACATTTGCACAGACATTCTAATTAAAACTTACCGTACTATGGTTGCAACTCATCCTTCTTCCTTCTCACCATCGAATCTTGATTTTCTGTCTGGGAATGTACAAATTGGGGAAAGAGAAATTAGGGTTGTAAATGGGGAAGGAAATTGGGGACGAAATAAATTAGGGCACATAAGCAAATTGGGGGAAATGGAAGAAGGGAGAAATTACGGGAAATGAACAAGGGATGTAAGGGTATACTTGTTGCCAAGTCGAATCTTGATTTTCTATCTCTAAATTGGGAATGTACAAATTGGGGAAAGATAAATTAGGGTTGTAACTGGGGAAGGAAATTGGGGACGAAAGAAATTAGGGCACAGAAGCAAATTGGGGGAAATTGGGAGAAATTACGGGAAATGAACAAGGGATGTAAGGTATACCTGTTGCCAAGTCTGTTGTCGGTTTCCAACCTAGGATAGCAGGTCAGTCGTTAGTAATTCACGGCCATTTAACGTTTTGGATTAACTTTGATTGCCTAGAAACAGTGAGTATGAAAACTGAAAAATGAGTAAAGTTGGGGTATCAAAAATGATATTAACCCATATATATATATATATATATATATAATGAAAAATGCTAAAAAGCCCCACCAAAAAACTCTTATATTTAAAAAGTCCAAAAAAAATCTTGTATCCAAAAAATCCCAAAATCATAATTTTAATATAAAAAAGTCCAAAACTTAACATATCTACGAACACCATTATGTTAAAAGCTTTCATTTGAACGAAAATTTATTTTTGTTTTCATTTATGACAATGATGATAAGAATTGTATTGAATATTATTATTATTATTATTATTATTATTATTATTATTATTATTATTATTATTATTATAAAAATAATACTATTATTATAATATTAATATTATTATTATTATTCATTAACATTATTAGTATTAAATACCAAAAGTCTATTTAGAATTAATTTCTCAATGATCTCAAAACAACTATTCAATCTATAAAATCTAAAATTAATCTTTTCATATTAAGATTTAAAAAGTTAACCTTTACACTTTTATAAAATTGTGGTACTGATATTACTAGTCAGAGTAGTGATAATAATGATAATAAGATTATTATTATTTATTAATAATAATAACATTATTAATAACAATAATAACATTAATAGCAACTTTTTAAAAATATTATTGTTATTATTAGTAGTAAGTTATTTGTTGTTGTTGTTTCTTTTATTATTATTATTATTATTATTATTATTATTATTATTATTATTATTATTATTATTATTAATTTTATAATTATTATTTTATCCAAAATATTGAATCATTAAAATCATAGAAGTTAAAAATAAGTTTTTTTTTTCATATAAAACCTCATACTCTAACGATATTAGAAGAAACGTTAAATTTTGAACTTTTTGGTATTAAGAGTTTAACTTTGGAACTTTTTAAATAGAAGAATCATTTTTGAGACTTTTCGGATATAAGATATTTTTAGTGGGACTTTTGGTATTTTTCCCTAAAATATTTGAGTAAGTCTTCTGTAACACAGTCTTATGAATCTTAATCGGTAAAACCGAACTATCAATGTAAAATGGGTTAAACATTAAAAAATTACAGTACCACCCATCAACTCTCAAAAATTACAGTGGTACCCCTCAGATTATATATATATTAGGGGTGTAAATGGTTCGACTTGAAACAAATTATGAGCTGAACCACATACCATCGGTTTGAGAAAAATCAAACCGGAGCTAAACCATTTAAAGTCTTGAGTTGAACCGAACCGAACCGAACCATGATGGTTTGACTTGGTTAGACTCGATTCCGTGGTTCAGTTTCGCGGTTTTGTTTCATGGTTCAATTTAGATAGAGTTATAGTCATTCAAATTTTAAGTAAACCAATAAAATATTATAAAAACACGCTAAAAAATACTAAAAATTTAAATATAATACAATTATATTCATAAACTCACTTTAAAAAATTTGCACAAACTTTCAAATAAAATGATTAACATTTTTAATTCTTATAATCAATAAATTGAATCCAAAATAATAAAAATACAATAACGTACATGATATTAAAAACATTTATGTAAATTCAAAAAGTCTAAAGGCAAATTCCTAAATACTAATATTAGCCTTATAGTTTATATAGTATAAAAATATTAATAGTATAAGAGTACTAAAGTATAAAGGTTAGAAATTCTAAAGAATTTATTGTTTGGCTTGATGGTTCGACTTGGTGGTTCGGTTCAAAATGGTTTGGTTTGGTTCAGTTTGACCGACTCGACATGTCAAGCCGCAAACCAAACCAAACCGTTCGACTTCCCAAAATCTCAAACCGAGCCGAACCATATAACACTCAAAACCGAACCAAACCGCATGGTTCGACTTAGTGGTTTGACGACTCGGATTGACACCCCTATATATGCTCGATGGTTCGACTTGGTGGTTCGGCTCAAAATGGTTTGGTTTGGTTCGGTTTGACCGACTCGACATGTCAAGCCGCAAACCAAATCAAACCGTTCGACTTCCCAAAATCTCAAACCGAGCCGAACCATATAGCACCCAAAACTGAACCAAACCGCATGGTTCGACTTGGTGGTTTGACGACTCGGATTGACACCCCTATATATATATATATATATATATATATATATATATATATATATATATATATATATATATATATATATCGTCAACTTTTAATCCATCAACGTGTTAATCATTATGTTTGAAAATGTGTCTTTTTTGCTTTTAAATGTGTTATTTGTGCCTTTAAATATGTTACTCATACCTTTAAATGGGTTAATCAAAGTTTTAAGTTGATTAAGACTAAAATACAAAGTTTAGGCACTTAGGGACTTCGGGTGTCATGCTGGAAAAGGAGGGAACCAGAGCACAATCTGGAAGAAGGAGGGCATCTAAACAAATGCATAAATATCATTTAAGAAAAAAGTAATTGATTGTATTATAAATATAAGTATAATATATGATTTCTTTTCTTCAAAATTATTATTCATATGGTCATAATTAAAATATTTTTTAAAAATAAGAATAAAGTAGGAAAATTATTTTTTACAATAAAAAATTGTTGCGAAAGAAAATATTATTTTGAAAAGATTTGAGAACGTATTAATAACACATGAAATAATCGATGGAATTTAGAAGTGCCGTGAGAACCGCTTTATGTTAATTAGCCCAAATTTTAAATCCACATGAAAGAAGATGGTTGAGCACTGAGCAGCAAGTGACCACCGTGGCCGTGGGGAGGAAGATTGCCCGAATATGATTGGTTGGATCATGAACCGAAGAAACCGTAAGGCCTAAAACAACAAAGGATCTAAACCACTTGCTTAAAGGATTCCAGCAAACAATAGGGGAGCTAATGAATGCTTAGTTAAGCATAAAGGGGTTTTGGGAGCATCTTAAGCTCCCACGCTTAAGAAAAAAAATCAGCCAAAACGACATCGCCTGGACAGAAATTAAACCAAAACCGTGCGTTTTGGTGAAAGAAAAAAGGACCAGCCGCCGACAATCCTTTTTCCCTTCACATGCTCCTTTTCACTTGTCCAAATTCTATTGGACCGAATTACATTTCCACCCCAACTTTTCTTGACCAATTTTCAGCTTTAAAAACTATTTTTTTATTTTTTTTCCTGAATTAAAGTACACATTTTTACCTATAAATAGAGACTTGGTTTGTTTCATTTGGATATCAGAAACTTTTTCTACGAATTTTTCAAGTTTCTAGTCATTTTTCTCTCTTCCATCTCTTTAAATTTGATTTTTTTAATCAATATTTAATATTGTTATTAAATATTAGATATTAATATTTATTTACTTGTTAAGTAATTTATAATTATTTACTAGGCAAGATAATTTTTTATTATTAATGTTGGTAATAGATATTAATATTAGTGTAATTAATATTTCCATTGATATTATTTATTGTTCTTATTTAAGTAGTATTGTTGTTGTTGTTATTATTATTAGTAGTATTATTATTATTTAGTAGTCAATTAATGTCATTATTGTAGTATTGTTATTTTTACTGATTTTAGAACTTCATCGATGACTTCACGTAATTCATCTTGTAAAAAAAATGATGAAAAAGAAGATAATTCACGTTCATCTATGCCAAATCAATACTCTGCTCGTCAAATTCCCCAACCAACTTCACAAAACCAAGCATCATCCTATCATAATATTTTTGATTTCAAAAATCAGCCTTCAGTACAACAATTCCAAAATTTTCCAAATATCGGAGGTATGAAAAATCTTCAAAATCCTCAACAATTTGGAAATTTTCTGTCATTTTCTCATATGCCGCACCAATCATTTGCCTCATTTTCTCATATGCCGCAACAACAATTTGGAAATACTCATTCACCTTTTTCATCACAACAATCACAGTTCAGCAAAGGATATTTTCCTATGGGAGTGATGGGAAGTTCTACTCATGAATATGTTCCAGGTAGTCCCCCCTTTCAAATTTGCCTCAATTTTCAACACAACCGTAACCGCTAATGTTGAAGAGGCAGATGAGGATGTCTTGGTTGATGAAAATACTCCTCAAAGTGGAAAATCAACAACAAGAGTAAAGTGGTCCATAAACGAGACCAAAAATCATGTAAATCTTGGGAGAATGTGACTACCGACGCTTATGTTGGTACAAACCAAACTTCTACCCAATTTTGGCAAAAGTTGCGATTGTTACAATACACATAAAGAGGAGGGTCTTAACCGAAATTCATGTCAATGTAAAAATCATTTTGGAAAGGTGTCAAGGCGCAAAATTCTCGTGAGCCTTTAACCATGCCTTAGCTACCAAAGCAAGTGGGTGGAATGATGATGATGTCATTAACAAGGCACATATTATTTATCAAGCTGATGAGGGAAAACGTTTCACCTTAATGGAAGCTTGGGGAGTCCTTCGAAAGATACCAAAGTTGTGGGCGACCAATGTTGAAACGGTTCAAAATTCAGACAGTAGTGGCTCGAAGAGAAGTCGAATAAATGAAGCCGGTAATTTTTCGAATTCTTCATCCAATGCCTAAGAAGCCTCAACTGCATTTCCAACTCGACCTCCCGGCAGAAAAGCTTCAAAGAATAAAGGAAAAGGAAAAGTTAAGGAGGCTCAACTTGAAGAGTTAAAGAAAGCAAATGAAATCGACAGCGTGTTTAATGACAATTTTGACCGATGGATGAACTTTGCACAAATAAAGCTAGAGGAAGAAAAAAGGAAGAGGGATGAGGCCGTAAAGGATCGTTTATTCAAACAATGGGAGATTCTGGTGAAAAAAGAAAACAAAACAGCAGAAGAGGAAGATAATTGCACTCGGTTGTACCGTGAACTGTTTAAGTAGATATTATTCTAATTTGTCTTTCTATTTGTTTTGATTTCCAATTCATGTAATTCCTGTAATATTAATGTAATGTGTAATATTAATGTAATGTAATGTAATGTAATGTAATGTGTAATATTAATGTAATGTAATGTAATGTGTAATATTAATGTAATGTAATGTAATGTGTAATATTAATGTAATGTGAACTGTTTAAGTAGATACTATTTATTGTGTACCGACAACTCTTCATTATTGTTTAGCTTTAGTCTTTTCTTTTAGCTTTTCCTTTAGCTTTATCTTTAGCTTTATCTTTTAACTTTTCAAATAATTTATTAATACCCGTGACATTTCATTATTTTCCCTTGGCCTATAAATATCGTAGTATAAACACTCCAACTAATCATCCCAACACTTCATTTCATACCTAACTACAATCATGTCTTCAAGTTCTAGTTTCAATTCTCAGATGCCCAATACAAATGAAGAAGATGTCAATGATCACGAAGATATAGATACTTTGTTTGAAAGACAACTAGAAGAACGTATTTTAGACGCCTCCCGGCGCCGAAGCGCCAAATCATGAGGGAACTAGTAACCTCCAGCCAAGTAGAAACAGAGGTCGCCAACGCACGCATAGACAGAGATCGTGTTGATGGCCATCGACGCCTATATGCAGACTACTTTGCGGAGAATCCAACATACACCGACCAACAATTTCGCACACGATTTCGGATGCGAAGACATGTCTTCCTCCGAGTAGTGAAAGCTCTAGGTGAACATACTCCATATTTTCAATAACGATATGAAGCATCAGGGAAACCTGGTTTATCGCCACTACAAAAATGCACTGCTGCTATAAGAATGCTTGCTTACGGAATGTCCGCTGATGCGTGTGATGACTATGTTCGTATTGGAAAAACAACATCAATTCAATGCGTGAAGAATTTCGCTGAATGTGTGGTTAGTGTTTTTGGAGATGAGTACTTAAGAAGACCAACAGAGGAGGACCTTCAACGCTTGCTTCATGTTGGGGAGACCCGCGGTTTTCCAGGTATGTTAGGTAGTATAGATTGCATGCATTGGGAATGGAAGAATTGTCCTGTGTCTTGGCAAGGTCAATATGCTCGAGGGGACGGAAAAGCGACCGTTGTACTCGAAGCAGTCGCTTCCTACGACTTATGGATATGGCATGCATTCTTTGGTACTCCAGGTACTTGTAATGACATTAATGTCCTTGATCGATCGCCGGTATTTAACGATGTTTATACTGGTGTAGCTCCGATCCGATAGTAGGTTTTACAGTTAATGGTAATCAGTATAACTTGGGTTACTATTTAACCGACGGTATTTATCCTCCATGGGCAACATTCATCCAGTCTATTAGATCGCCACAAAGTGAGAAACATAAGCTCTTTGCTCAACATCAAGAGGTAGCAAGAAAGGATGTTGAGCATGCATTTGGGGTGTTACAATCACGTTTTGCAATAATACGAGCCCCAGCACTTGTGGGAGGTAAGTAGTTTGGGAAAAATTATGATGACATGTATCGTGTTACATAATATGATTGTTGAAGATGAACGAGATACTTACGATCGTGTACCAAATGCTTCCGACTATGACTAAGTTGACATTACAGATGGTAGCTTAGCATGAGAATATTTTAACGAGCGTATTCCGGAGCACGAGAGATATGTTCAAACAAGGTGTGTCGTTAAGGATAAAGAAACACATCGCCGCCTGAAGCATGATCTAATTGAAAATATTTGGAGACTTTTTGGTAACTAAATTTGTTAGTGCTTGAAATGTCACGTTTGCTTTTATTGTTGTTGTATTTTTCCTAATTTTCAGGCTCAACTTAATGTATTATTCTTGAATTTTCTATGTCTTGTTGTATTTGTATTTACAATTCTAATTATTGTACTTATTTGGGAAAAAATATTATTTACTTAATTATTGTACTTGTTTTACTATTTTTAAAATTATAAACATAATTATTAAATAATTTATTAATAATTATTTATTTATTACTAATTTCGAAAATATTTTTATTATTTAATATATTAATGTAAGAAATATGTAAATAAAATTGAATAAACAAAATTATTGGTTGATATAAGTAAGATATAAAAATATTAAATTAATGGATATAAAGATGGTGGTGTATGTAAAAGTGTTGGAATCTGTGCATCGTTGAAAGAGTATTTTTGGTGAAAAGTTTAAGTGAGGAGCTTAATGACATTTTTATAATAAAATAGAAAAAAATGAAGCTTATTGTTCTTGCTCTAACATCAACGCAAGCTTGCACACATCAGCATTCAACATCAGTCATCTCACACGATTCATACTTAACTTGGAAGAAAAGGGCAAAGATAATTTGTCACCTAATATATTTTTTATTTTTATTTTTTTTGATAAAACGATACCTAAGGACTAAGATATCGGAGTAAGATATTCCCCTCATCTCAATGTCATTATTATTTTAATTCAGCACACGAATTAAGAAAAAATAATTGACTTGATTATTAATATTAGTTTGATGTGTAATTTCTTTTAAAACTCATGTTTATGTGATTTATTCTTAAAGTATGATGTAAAAATAAAAATAAAGTGGTAAAAGTATTGTTTTAAAAAGAAAAATTGTAAACAAAATAATTATTGAGTGACCCAAAATACGACACAAAAAACACTAAATATAACACTTACTTAAGAATCCAATTACTAATTTACCCTTTTATAAAAACGAAATGTTACATTTACATTTAACTTTTCTCCACCGTTACACCGGTCGCTCCTCCCATTATCTACCTCTATATCAACTTTTTCTCTCATTCACTCTCTGACAATTTTCAATGGATTTTAATTCGGATAACGACATTCATGTTTAATCTCATTTTACGGAAAGTTCTTACTGTATACTCAATATATGTTATATATATATATATAATATTTTTAAGCTGAAAAATGAATTAAAATGATTTTTAGCCCAAATAAAAAAAAGGGCATAGGGTCGCCAGTCGTAGCAACCCTTATGTTAGCTACAAAACGATTTGTACTTTTTTTGTTGGTGTTGTTGGGACTCATCGTGAAATGCAAAAGAGAAATCAGAGGGAGAGAGGCTGGATGAGAGAGAGACGCCTGAGAAATTCAGCTGCTAAGTTACGTCGGTTGAGTTTGAGAAAGTCGTTGCTTGAGACTTGAGAGAGAGATGTGCGAGAGAGAGAGAGAGAGTGACGAGAATGACTTTTTCCCTAAATGAATAGAAAATCGCATTTTTTTTCATTAATAAATTGGAAGGAGGGCAGTTTGGTATGTTAATTTCTTTTATGTGTTATTGTATTTAGGTATTATATTTAGAAGTTTTAGATAATTATTTTGAAACAAATAAAGAAGGATTGAGACAATAATTTTAAGAAATAAAAAGGATAGGCAAGTGGGCCTAGTTTTTTTGGGGGAGACTAAAGACAGAAGTTGACTTGGGATTGACGATCAAAATTTATCTCTCCTCCTTTTTTCGCCAACTGCTGCTTCTACTACTTTACTCTAATTCAGTTGAAGCTGTGTAGTTGCTTAGCGTGGATACTTAGTTCATATCTCTGCATTCATTCTTCGGTTAGTTTCTCTCTCTTCATATGCATTTTGCTTTGGATTCCAATTCCCTTTTGTGCATGTTAATGACTTAATTTCATGTTTGATCAACTCTGACAACTTCTACTGTTGCTTATTTTTGGTTGTGAGGGGAGAAAGAGTGAATTATGGTATTACATTGATGTACCATGGACCCCACAATCCTTGGGGTTAATCATGGTTTTCTTGCAATTTATGTGTTTTTTTTTTCTTTTTTTAAATTGAGGAGTATTCTGTTTTGTTTTCTGAACTGAGGATCACTAAGGTAATTAGTTGTTTACTGGACAAGTATACTAATTTCTGATGGATTTGATGGTTGGTTTTGAGTCTGTTAGTGATTTCGACTAATGAGCAACACCAGGAAGAACCAACTCTGATATTTTGATGCTTGACTCTAATGTTAAGAATTGCTCTAGACTAAAATTTACCCAATTTTGCTTGGTTATGCACCAAGTAAAAAAGAGAAACTGGGATCATGCTTATACATGATGTGTTTTGCATAAGCTCTAAAAATTTAGCAAAAAGGGTAAATGATTAGGTAGGAAATTAAATACAGGCAAAGGAGGAAATCTAGAAAAAGATAGACCCAATTTTGGTAACAGCTGATGATGAATGTAAGTAGGGGTGGCAAAATGGGTGTTATGGATAATCATGAGTTAGTTTATTATCCATGGTTATTCATGGATAATAAACTAACCCATGATTATCAATAACACCCATTTTGCCACCCCTAAACGTAACACATACACTCATATCAATGGTAGAAAAATACATTTATAGATTTTTCATCTGATTATAATCTTGGGTTTGTTATATCTTGGTTTCTTAAATAAAGCGACCGAATCATATTATTGAGGTGCCAAATAATGTTGGTTCCACCAAGCCAACTTTTGCTTTAGAATTATGTATATGATTCATCTTCTTCATAAACTTACTGTATATAAGTTTGACTTTTATTTACTTGCAAGTGTTTATTTAATATTGCGTAATGGAAGTGCAGCTTAAATCATTTGTGCTGGATGGGTAAGACAATCGAGTTGTCTGGATTCCGTAAACTTGAGCCCGCAGAAGCAATTAAGACATTTTTGGAGAAGCGTACAGGCAAAGGAACCGTAGTTGCCTTAGAGGTTAAGCTGTCCACTAGTGGAGTGGGGGCATATGCCAGAGTCCAATTCACAACCAGCAATAGTGCTGACTATATTATCTCATTGACTAATCAAAGACTGTGGTACGGAAACCGTTATTTAAAAGCTTGGAAGAGAAAAATTGATATCATAAAGCCTAAGGCCTTTGTGAATTGCATGGAACATATACGTCTGCATTTCGGTTGCCAGGTCGCATCAGATGGTTTTCATGTGCTTTGGACTAGTACCAACGTTACTGTCAAATTTGGGCTCGGACTAGCAAAAGTGTACTTTTTTCTTTCCCATGATTCGGTCAATTATAAACTTGAGCTCTCCCATGAAAACATCTGGCAGACTGAGCTACACAGCCCTCTTAATCATACTTCAAAGTTTCTCCTCATCCAGGTTTGTTCTATTAGTTATTTAATGTTGGTGGTGAGCGGCAGTTTCCTGCATATTGACTGGTGCCATGTAGTTTTGGAAATAATAACGTTTGGACTAGTGGAAAACAAGTTTTTGTTTATTTTGAAAATATTAGGTGTGATAGTGACAAGAACACCCTTCCGCCCTTACCCAAAATGATTTAATTCATGCACAGATTTATCTATCTATACTAATTATGAAGTGCAGGTTATTTTGGTGTATGAATTTTCCAGTCCTATCATACACCTATTACTGTACAATTTTAACTTGGAGTGGCTTTGAAGACCACTTTTCAGTAGTCTAGTCAATGACACATCAACCATTGGCTTTGCTGAAGGGAATCTAATAAAGCAAGATGGAATTTAACAGTGACAAGTGTAGCATGCACACAAACACAAACATCTGACATTTTATCCCCAAAGTTTATATAAACCCTTAAACATCAGTTTTTTTTTTCTCCCTAAAATAACTATTACATGATGCCATGAAGGCCACTAGGCTCCTTATATAGTTATATTGATTTTCTATTTTCACTATTTGCGTAGAGAAAATTATGACAATCTATAACTGGGTCTTTAAAATGAAAATGGTTAAAGAACGATTCGCCCAATGGATAGGGAAGGAAATTTTGACAGAATAATAAAAGCTTCTGTTTGCTGCGTTGTACATTTTCTCATACCCTTTCTCATTTAACCATAAAAATGATAAGTAATACTCCGTCCGTTCCGGACAAAGAGTCCCCGTTTGAAAGTCAAACTTTTTAAGAAAATGACATTTTTAGTAGCCCATTAGTAATAAAATGACACTTATATACTTTAATTTTTGAAAGTGGACTCTTTAAGTGAAACATCCCAAAATGGAATAGTGGACTCAATGGAGGGAGTAACTTGGAGATGTAGGCTTTACTAGCTCCTTTTTACCATGCATTCACAAGCACAAGTGTAGCGTACGCATATATCTAGTGTATTAGAAAGAAGGGATCTGCTAACGAGCACCACTAGGGCACTTAGACTTATTTTGTGAGAAAAAAGCAATGGAAATTCTTCCCTATGCATTGAGAACATTAACCAATGTAGTGATGGTCATTTCCAGTAAATTTTTTTCTAAATTGGCAAGAACTTGGAAAGGAAATTACAGATTGGAAAAATAATTTTACCTAGTTATCTTATGTGTTGTTTGATATCTTAAAAAGGTAAGTGCTGAAATTTAAGTATTAAATTCCTAGTACTAAAAAATTTAGGTATGGAACTTTTAGCACTGAAAAAATTCTATTGATCATCTGAAATTTAAACACTGAAATCAATAAAGATGTTTGATGTGTATGACGAGAAGTTTACACATTTATCCTTCAAAAAATTTATGTAATCATTTAGGGGCTGACAGCAGCAAAGGATGTTAGGATTTATTTCTGCATCTCTTTGGTTTGTTTCTCAGTTTTTGTGAATGGAGACCTTCTAGATTCTTTTCTAGTTTGAGGGGCCTATGCCTAAGGAGATCATCTATCTCCCTTCCTTTCTCTTCTAGTTATGGAAGACTTGAGCTGGTAGGTAGATAAAGCAGATTCTGGTGGTTTCATACAGGGATTTGAAGTGGGAAGGGTGTGAGATTCGCGGTGATGATACTCTTGTCTGCACATCTAGTTATGCTATTTTTTCAAGCTGTGTCGGGGCTCAGGGTTAATATTTCTAAGAGCTAGATCTTGCCAGCAGGGTAAGCCAATAATATTGATTTCCTAGGTTCCTTTTTTTTGGGTGTGAGGTTATTTATCTTCCAACTTCTTATTTTGGCCTTCCATTAGGAGCTTCCTTTAAAAGCACGACAATATGGAATCTAGTGATCAAATCGAACGTTGCTCGGCAGGTTGGAAGAAACCGATTTTGTCCAAGGGGGGCCAGTTAGCTCTAGTCAAGAGTACTCTATCTATTTTACCCACTTATTTATGTCTTTGTTTGTGATCCCTACTTCTATGTCAAAGAGATTTTATGTGGGAAGATCTGTGGAGGAGCATAAGTATCATCTTGTCAATTGGGATACTGTATGTTCCAACTTGAGAGGATGAGGTTTAGGGATAAAAAATCTCAGGCTGTTGAATGTTGCTTTAAGGTTGTTGGGCAAGTGGCTTTGGATATTCATGGTAGAAAGAAACGCTCTATGGAGAAAAGTGGTGGTGGGGAAGTATGAGGAAGGTGAGCATTTGTGGTTACCTAATGTGGTTTCTACATCCAATGGGGTGGGTGTTTGGAAAGGGATTCAAAAAGGTTGGGATTTGTTCAAGCGGATCATTCTTTTTGAAATAGGGAACGACTCTGGAGTAAAATTTTGGAAAGACAAGTGGTGTGGCATAGAATTGTGGTGAGCTTTTCCCAATTTCCTTAATATTGCCTCCAATAAGGAGGAGTTGGTTAGCTCTACTCTTGCATTTTACAGAAGGTACAGTCACTTGGAGTCCCATCTTTAGAAGGCATCTTCAAGACTGACAGTTGGTTTCTTTCGCTGTGTTCTGAGAATCTTTATTTGCTGCAGTGTTTTGGTGACAGAGAAGACTAAAAGCAGAAAATTCTCAGCTAAATCGTATTTCCATGTTTTGACAAATAGCATCAGGGTTGCTTGTCCTTGAAAAGTTGTTTGGAAATCGAAGGTCCTGCTTAGAGTGGCCTTTTTCGTTTGGGAGGCAATTAATGAGGCTATCCTCACATGTGATAACCTGTGGATTCACAAAAAGATTTATGTTAATTGGTGCTTTACGTGTAATGGAAATGGGGAGAGTGAATCATCTGTGAGCAGTGGCATTTCCTGCTCAACTAGTTCCATCTTTCGGTTGGTTATGGTAGTCAAGGAGCTCTTTATTTGTTGGTCTCTTCATAAGCAAAGGAGGACTGGAGGAGTCATATTCGGGATGCTGCCCCACTTGGAGTCTGTTGTATAATATGGAGGGTAGCGAGATTCGGTGCTTGAAAGATTTGAAAGAAGGTTGGCGAGTTGGAAGAGACATTATTTGTCAAAAGGAGGTCGTTTAACTCTGATTAAGAGCACGTTGTCGAATTTGCCAACCTATATGCTTTCTCTGTTTCAGATTCCAACGTCGGTGGTGAAGAGAATTGAGAAATTAGAGAGAGACTTTATGTGGGAAGGGGGTGCGGACAATCGGAAGTATCATTTAGTAAAATGGAGCACGGTTTCTAGTAGTGTTCAGAATGGAGGCTTGGGTGTTAAAAGTATAAAGGTGTTCAATAAGGCTCTTCTCGGTAAATGGTTGTGGAGGTTCCTTGGGGGAAAGGGAAGCGTTATGGAGAAAGGTAGTGGTGGGAAAGTATGGAGAAGGAAATCACTTGTGGTTTCCCAAGGAAGTCTATTGTTCTTATGGGGTAAATGTGGGGAAAGGGAAGCGTTATGGAGAAAGGTAGTGGTGGGAAAGTATTGGAGAAGGAAATGACTTGTGGTTTCCCAAGTTTGGAAGATCTTTTTGAAAGTCTTATGGGGTAAATGTCTGGAAGGGAATTATGAAAGTTTGGGATCTTTTTGAAAGTCAGATTTCCTTCAACATTTGAAATGGGGAGAAGGTGAGATTTTGGAAGGATAAGTGGTGTGGAGAAGCCCCTCTTCAAAGGGTTTTTCCTAATCTATTTGAGATGGCTGTTAATAAGGATGAGTTGGTTAGTGCGGTGGTGATATGTCCTAATGGGATTGATTCTTGGAATTCTTCGTTCTGTAGAAATTTGCATGACTGGGATCAACAGTATTTCTAGATTCTTTGGCATTATGTATGAGGTTCGGAGGGGTTCGGGGGAGGATAGAGTAGTTTGGGATGGTTCGAAAAGGAACACTTTCTCGGTGAAATGCTTTTACTCTTTCTTAAAAAATGAGGACAGGGAACATTTTCTGTGGAAAGTAATCTGGAAGTCGAGGGCTCCTAGTAGAGTAATGTTTTTTGCTTGGGAAGCGTCGAGGGAGGCTATTTTGACCGGGGACAATCTGAGAGCCTGAGGGAGGGTTTATGTGAATCGGTGCTTCATGTGTAAAAAGGAGGAGGATACAGTTAATCACTTGCTTTTGCACTGTCCAGTTGTTAGGGACTTTTGGAATTCCTTTTTGTGTGTAGTGGGTATTTCTTGGACGATGCCAAGGACTTCTCTTCATCTGCTTTGTGGTTGGGCTTCATTAAGCGGTATTAGTAACAACAGTAGATGTAAGTCTATTCCTTTGGCGATTTGGTGGAGCGTCTGGAAGGAGAGGAATCATAGAATGTTTGATAATGTGGAGATAGACGCCGACTGGATGAAAAAGGAAGTACATCAGCTTCTCGATTTTTGGCACTCGGAAGCTGCGTAAAGTTCAGGGGCTCCTCTTGTTAATATATTAGATAGTCTGTAGATTATATTCTTTTGATCTTGTATACTTCTTGTGTACAAGGACGCGTCACCCGATTTGACGCTGTGTTAATATTACTTATCAAAAAGAAAATATATGGAGGGAAAGCAATCGTAGTGCTTTTTAGAATGATGAAATGTCTTATCTCTCTAGATTGAAATTTCTTCTCTCTAGACTGAAGAAGTCCCTACTTCGCACGTTCTTTTTATGGTGTACAGAGTAGGCTCTATCTCCACCTAAATCTTTTGTAGTATTTGTGATAAGTTTTCTGTTAGCTAGGTTCTTTTGATTGAGTAAACTCCTAGTGTACTGACGCTGCGTCTCTTGTTTTGGTGCCTTTTGCTTATATATTCCTCTTTACTTGTAAAAAAACAAAAAAAATCATTTTGCTGTATAATGGATAATTTTAAGATGTATTGTGTACTTTCATTTGATAACCGACGTTCATATTTTTCCTTTTGATATAGTTATATGGTGCTCCTCAAATCTTCCAAAAATGTAAAGACACTGTGGTCAGCTATTACAAAGAAAGTTCAGATGATCAATGGGTTAGGGCAACTGATTTTACACAGTCATCTTGTATTGGACAATCTTCTCATTTGTGTTTGGAGCTCTCGCAGAATGTTAAAGTTCCCAACTTCCGCGAGAAGTTTGCCTTTTATGATAAAACTGATGGAGAATTCATATTGAAAAGTGGCTCCACCTTTTCTAAAAACTTGGATCTAGTTCCCATTGTGGGTCCTCCTGAGGAACTCGAGTTGCCATACCATATAGTATTTAAGGTCTGTTCTTTGGTTCAGCATGGTTGCATTCCTGGGCCAGCTCTTGATGATAATTTCTATCGGTTGATTGATCCTCGAAAAATAGAGATTGGGCGTATAGAACATGTTTTGGAGAAACTTTATCATTTAAAAAGTTGCTGCTATGAACCTGTTCGTTGGATCAAAAGTGAATACATGAAAAATATCCTATCTTTGAAGTTTCCTGAAGTAGCACCTGCTCTTACCTTAGATGCGGGATTGGTTAATGTAAGGAGGGTTCAAATAACCCCTTGCAAAGTGTATTTCTCCGGCCCAGAAGTCAACATGTCTAACCGTGTATTACGCCATTATCGTGACGATATTGAAAACTTTCTTCGTGTTTCATTTGTTGATGAGGAGTTGGATAAAATGTATTCCATGGTTTTATCCCCACGCGTAGCTTCTGCATTTGAGGACGGAAAAACCAACGTGTATCACCGGATACTGTCAACACTTAGAAATGGCATTGTTATTGGTGACAAGAAGTTTGACTTCCTTGCCTGTTCATCAAGTCAATTACGGGATGGTTCTGCTTGGATGTTTGCTTCAAGAGAGGGCCTTACTGCTGATGATATAAGAAGATGGATGGGTGATTTTCGGCAGATTCGGAATGTTGCTAAATATACTGCTAGACTTGGTCAATCTTTCAGTTCTTCCACGGAAACTTTGAGTGTTTCCCGGCAAGAAATTGAAATAATACCAGACATAATGATTAAGAAAGATGGAACTCCATATATTTTCTCTGATGGAATTGGGAAAATATCTGCTGACTTTGCAAGGAGAATTGCTAGTAAATGTGGGCTTAAAAGTTCGACTCCATCCGCCTTTCAGATTAGATATGCTGGCTATAAAGGTGTTGTTGCTGTTGATCCGATTTCATCAGTAAAATTGTCATTGAGAGAAAGCATGTGCAAGTATGAATCAGATAACACAAAGTTAGATGTTCTGACATGGAGCAAATATCAGCCTTGTTTTCTGAATCGCCAAATAATCAATCTTTTGTCAACCCTTGGAGTTAAAGATCATGTATTTCTAAAGAAGCAAAGAGAATCTATTAATCAACTGAATGCTATTTTAAAAGATCCGGTAAAGGCTCAAGAGGCATTAGAGTTAATGTCTCCGGGCGAGAATACTAATGTTCTTAAGGAAATGCTTATTTGTGGTTATAAGCCTGATACAGAGCCTTTCCTTTCTATGATGCTTCAGATGTTTCGTGCAGCCAAGTTATTGGAATTGCGTATCAAAAGCAGAATTTTTGTTCCAAGAGGAAGATTGATGATGGGATGTTTAGATGAAACTGGGACTTTGAGATACGGGCAGATATTTGTGCAATTTTCTTGTGCTGGACATAGGCCATTTTATGATGATTCCTTTAATATGTCAAGCAATAGTGGCTCGTATCGCCAAAGGGTTATCATTGGGAAAGTTGCAGTGGCTAAAAATCCATGTTTGCATCCAGGTGATGTTCGTATCTTACAGGCCGTTGATGTGCCAGCTTTGCATCATATGGTGGATTGCGTTGTTTTCCCCCAGAAAGGAGAGAGGTAAAACATGTTTCTGAAACAGAACCTCTGTCTGGCATAACAATTTTCTAAGCTTGATATTCCAAAGAGACCTTGAAAACAATATGATTATCTATTTCACTTTATCAAAAAAAAAAAAAAAAGATTTTCTAATAAAAGAATTTAGAATAATAAATGAATAAATAACCAAAATAATGAAAAGAATTGGTGGAGGTTTTATCACCCTTAGCTATGCATCTTGAGAATGAGTCTGCAATTCTCCTCCTATGTAAATCCTTGATATTGATGAGACTTTTGTTGATTACTTCATTTTCTTCTTGTCACGAACAATCAGGATAATGCCTTCTTCCCGTGGGAAAAATATTGGGTATCACGAACATTTGATATCAGCAAATCAATCAAATAATGACGTGTTGAAAAAGTTATGCAAAAAAGTTCGTAAAGGTCAGATTTTTAAATGGTTTAATTTTAAAGATACAGCCAATCAAATGATAGAAACTACCATACGGCATTAGCTGATTGGTTGGTGATACCCATTATTTACTTCTTCCAACGTATTCAATGTTTCCAGCTGAGAAGGCCTAGATGTATGTAGGGCTCTCACTGAGTTAATGAGTTCATTGCCTCATTGGTGTTATCCATTTGGTACCCTTTTCCTTTTTTAGGTTGCCTTATTGCAGAGTACTGATTTATTGCTTTCAGAATTGTTGCTAATATTTGTGAACTTTCAGACCTCATCCAAATGAGTGTTCAGGAAGTGATTTGGATGGTGACAACTACTTTGTCTGTTGGGACCCGGATCTAGTTCCACAGAAGCCAGCTGAACCCATGAATTATAACTCGGCACCGATTAAGCAATTGGACCATGATGTTACAATTGAGGTATATATCATTTGCATGGTTTTACATCAGTGCAGTCTTGAAACTTCTCAAATGTCCAACTCTTACTTTAGCTTCATTCATGCATCATGTTTAGCGCAGGTTTGTGTGTGTGTTTTTTGGTTGCAGGGGTGGGGGTTGGTGTGCTCCCCTACGGTTACGTGTGTATCTGCCAGTTAGGCTGTAGCCATAACATTGACTCGTAATATAATCCTTTTATGATCATCATTTCCTTCCCCTTAAATTAGTAAGGAATATATGTGTTACCAATGTTAATTCGAGATGGCATCAAAACTTGCATCTATTGTTTGGAAAGAATTTGTTCTGGATTCATAAGAAAAGAAAGCAGTAAAAGTTTCCATAGACGTAGTCAAGGTAAAAATATAGAAAGAAAAGAATGGAATGATCTATATACACTTCTATTGACTTGGAGAAAACACATGCTGAATGGCATATTTTGGTGGTGGCATTCTTGAATAAGAGTTAGAAGGCTTTGTATGTTAGAAATGCATATATCCTACTTTTGGAATGTAGGTGAGGAAAGTGTTTCTGGTATTGAGAAAGTGCAACAAAAGATGAGAAGATTCTTGGGATTAAATAGAGGCTCCATCTGTTACCACTAGAGTTATGTGGACATGAGGGATGTAACTTTGGAGTTCCAAGTTAGCAGGTATATATTCTCATAGTGTATCATTGATGACATATATGGACAAATAAGTATTAGAGCTTGTAGAATTACAAAGGGATCGGGGTGCTGTACTCGATTGCTCTGCATACTGAGTTATCACATCCAAATGATGTGGATGTATGTTTCAGAAATAAGGGGTGTGGTTAAACCCAAGTTGGTTTACTTTGGAAAACTTTTATCTGACATTGAGCAGCAAGTGAACATTTGCGGCCGATCACACTAGGATTAGTGCATTAGAGAGAGGTACATGTCAAAGACAAACCCCAACTATATATATCATGTTATAACACAGACCTTACATGTGCTGCAACCCAACCCGTAGTTGGAGTGACAAACACACCAATTATAAGTATAATAACAACCACAAAGTAGAGGAATGCTTGGACCTAGGTTATATATTTTTTATGATAAGTAAAGTAATTGTAAAATATATGAAGAGTGTCAAAATAAGGTGACACATCCTTTGTACACCTGTAGTAAACCGAAGCCTGAAGAAACTAATCAATATGGAACAAATTTACAAAGTCTACAAAAGAAATACTCGAGCTAGGACCCGGGTCCACTGAATCAGCACACCAAAAATACAGATTGTGCAGCTTGGACCTAGGTTATACCATATAAAGGCTTCTACACCATGTTTACTTAAAAGCTCTTCCTTTAATTTAATTGGGTTTCTCGCACCACAACAACTACTCTTCTTTTTTCTTTTGGGGGGGGGGGATGATGTCCGAACTTCAACATTATATCCGGGGATGAAGTTCTGTTCCACGAGTTGCCCCTTATTGACGACGAAAGTCCTAATCAGTAAGAGATTCTATATTCTGGTTAAGTCCATCCTCGCAGATGGGTTTGTTGAGATCTGAAATTCAACATCAGTGAATTAAGTCTTGATACTCTATAAAATTGTGGGGTTTCATTATCCACTTGCAACTGATTTTACCTCCAGCTTAGTTCATAAACATGGTATCAGAATCACGTTTCCATTAGATTCTGTATTTGAATCCCATACAACTCTTTCCCATCAGTTTGTGTGGAAAATGTTCCGAAAAAGTATTTGATTACCTTATTTGCTACGGTAGCTGCTTTTGAAATAGGAAAAAATTGTCTGCTTGTAGGGAACTAAACTTACAATATCAGCGTGAGTGAGCCAGGCAGGTTTAGAGTCTTAAGTTGTAAAGGTTTAGGAGAAGTGTTTAGAAGCCGAGCCGAGACCCTTATTATTAAAGGGAAATTATTCGATGTAGTGCAAGCAAACTGATCATCTGAGCTTCTGGGAATTGGATGTGGCCAATTTGCTTTGACCATAGCTTGATCAAGCCACTTCAATGTTCGAGCAACCCCTCCTTTCCATTAGTCCATGTGAGGAAAGGACTAGCACATCCTTGAAAGTTTATATATGTTGGTGCAATCACCACAAACTCATTAAACTTGTGAATTCTCGAAGCATTGGAAGACTTGACTAAGTCACTTTCTGTAACGCCCTGAGCTCAAAAGTCTGATCCGCTACGTGTAGCCCACTCACGGGTCCACTGAGCACGCAGGGGTCATCAGGCTTACCACAAACCGACCCAAAAGTCCATGGATGATGTTAGTGCTCAGTAGTAGTGTGTGCCAACCTTATAAACCACACAAGTCCCACACCTATATTGGTAGGTGTGGGACTTGTGTGTGGTTTATAAGGTGGCCACACACTACTACTGAACACCAACATCATCCATGGACTTTTGGGTCGGCTTGTGGTAGGTCTGATGACCCAAGGTGCTGCATGCTCAGTGGGCTACATGAAGAGGACCAGGCTTTCGGGCTTGGGTCGTCACAAATGGTATCAGAGTGGGTCCCTGCCGAAAATGTGAGAAGAAAGTGTTGTGTGGGCCAAAGTGCTACACCGCAGAAGGTGGGAGCTACCTCTTAATCCCCATACGAGCCACCTCTTGAATCCCGCATCGCCCGGGGTACGGTTCGGCCTTGACGAGGACGTCAAGGATTTAAATGGGGGAGATTGTAATACCCCAATCCCACATCGGGTAGATGTGGGACTTGTGCGTGATTTATAAGGTGGTCATACACTACTACTAAGCAACAACATCATCCATGGACTTTTGGGTCGGCTTGTGGTGGTCCTGATGATCCAAGGTGCTGCATCCTTAGTGGGCCAGTGCATGGGTTACACGGAGGGGACTCGGCTTTCCGGCTTGGGTTGTTACACTTTCCCTTTGTGAATCATCTATTGCTGAGACCACCTACAGTGAGTGAGCAGGGAGGTAGTGGGAAGAGGCAAAGGTCTATACACTGACCCAGGAATCTTACCGGTGACTGTGGTTAGAGCTTGTGTAAATCTCTGAAATATTCTGAGTCATTTGAATAATGGTTGTTTTTGATTGACGAGAGAAAAGTGGTGCATAATTTGAAACATGGGGCAAATCTTTAAGTTTTTCCTGGTTATGCATGAGTGCTTGAGTAAGCATAGTGCAAAAGGCCTCATTCCTTAGTTGAAACGTCGTGCTTAGTGTTGAGGTAGTTTACCAGATAGGGGTGCAGTGTAGAAGAAAGAAATAAAAATCAAGGAATTTACCTGTGCCCCTATTATGAAGCTTGGTTCAGCTTCTTGCTAGTGTTCCACTGTAATTCTTTGCATGCTATTTAGTCCAATACTCTGTATACCGATTCTTTATCTAAAGCCGTATAAGACACTTGGACCCCTTAAATCCCGAGTTATTCTTGTGGTAGCAAGCTGATGTGTTAAAAGGTTGCATGTTTGTGATGTTCATCAAATGTCCTAATTGTTCTTCTGAGATTGTGTTTCTGTCCTAATTAATACATCATGCAGGAAGTTGAGGAGTATTTTACAGACTTTATTGTCAATGATACTTTGGGAGTCATTTCAGTTGCCCACACAGTCTTTGCAGACAAGGAACCGGATAAAGCTATGAGCGAACCTTGTTTACAGCTCGCAGAATTATCCTCAGTTGCAGTTGATTTTCCAAAGACTGGTGTTGCAGCTGAGATACCCCAACATCTTCGTGTAAAGGAATATCCGGACTTTATGGAAAAGCCTGATAAGCCCAGCTATGAATCAGTCCGGGTGATTGGAAAGCTTTTCCGAGAGGTGAGAGATATTGCGCCAACCACGAGCTCTTTTAAATCCTTTACGAGGGAAGTGGCAAGGCATTCATATGATAGTGACATGGAAGTAGATGGTTTTGAAAATTATATTGATGATGCCATAGAGTACAAAACTAGATATGATTTCAGTTTGGGAAACTTGATGGATTCTTATGGCATGGAAACGGAAGCTGAAATACTCTGTGGTGGTTCCGTGAAAAACTCAAGATATTTTGACAGGAAAAGGGATGGAGAGGCACTTAGTTTGGCTATGAAATCCTTGAGGAAGGAAGTCAGGACCTGGTTCAAGAAGAAAATGAGCGAGGCCGATGATAATTATGCGAAGGCATCAGCGTGGTATCATGTTACATATCATCCTGACTATTGGGGTTGCTGCACCGAGGGGATGGATCGAGACCATTTCCTTAGTTTCCCTTGGTGTGTTTACGACATATTGATCCAGATCAAGAAAGATAAATCTAGTAATAGAAGAACCCTCCAGATGTCTAAGTTGAAGCAGCAGTTCATGGATGGATTGACTTTGAGTTGACAAATTTGTGGCTCCGCTACTTGACGACGATGACGACTTGCCAAGTTGTTCCTCCGTCTGGCGCTGTTACTTTGAAGAATTAGAGTGATCAAAGCAAGCTTTGTTCACATGTACGTGTCTATAATCTATTCTACTATACAGCTATCTAGTGTGCTTATTATATATGTGTTTTTTAAGTATGCATTCCAAATTTGTGATCCTTAGAAAGGATTACTTGTAATGACTTCCCAAGACGCGAATACTTTGTGTGAAATGTTCATATAGCTTTGAATGGTGGCTCTCAGCCCCCGGTTTGTCAGTCTGTTGAAGGATCCAAATCTTATCTTCTTCTTTTTTTTTTTTTTTCCTAAGGCGTAGGAAGGATCGACCCGAGATCTCACACTTCACCCACTGGGCCACCCCTTTTAAGGCTATCATTCTGTTTTATTTGTCTAATTCTTTTACTCACCTTTTTGAGATCCTTAATTGATACTCTTACCGGTTCTGCCAAAATAGTCCACAATCGAAAACACTTATAATTTAATATACTCCACTGTTCCAAAAAGCTTGTATTATCCCGTACACCTATTAAAAAAAGGGTACTCCCTCCTTTTCTAAATAATTATCCTTCTTTCTTTTTTTATCCTTCCAAAAAAGAATAGTTTTTTTTCAAAACTTTTTTTTTAGAAAAATATTTTTCTTACTTTACCCTTATTTTTTACATACTTTAATTATGACACATGCTTAAGGGCATTGAAGGAAATTATATATTACATCAATATTTATAATACAATCAATTATTTTTTTATTAATAGTGTGACGGATCAAATAGAACAATTATTTGAAAACAGAGGGGAATACCATCTTTTTTACCACCGTATATGGGAAAATCCAATTTGACCAACGACATTTTATAACGACCAAATTAACCAACCAACTTTTAATTTGGTTGCAATGTCGTCCTCTCCGTTTCATAACGATCAAATTAACCAACCAACTTCTATCCATATCGGGCTAAGAAATTGCCATAGAAGGAAGATATTAACAGAAGTTGGTTGGTTAATTTGGTCTTTATGAAACGGCGAGGACGACATTGTAACCAAATTAAAAGTTGGTTGACTAATTTGGTCGTTATGAAACTTTGTTGGTCAAATTGGATTTCCCCAATTTGTACGGTTGTCAAAAAGGTGGTATTCCCAAAACAGAGGGAGTAAAAACTTAGGAATGACTATATTCTTTCTATAAGACAGATTTTTTTTATCCAACCTACCGAGTGTTGTTGGGGTAAGTTGCGAGAGAGTGTGCTTTGTCTTACGGATTAAAAGGTCTACTCTTAAAAAATGGGTGAAATTCGGGCAGGTCCCTTTTTAAAAGTTTATAACTGCTCTAGTTCATCATCGTTTTTTCCAACAAAAAAAGTCACTTTTTGGGGCAAAACGACTACGATACCCTTAATGAACCCGAGGCGCGCTACGGATCACTCACTCAAATGCATCGGGCTGCATCAACATTTGTACAGCGATGCATCAATTTTTGCACCGTGATGCATCAATTTTTGCACCGCAATTCATTAATTTAAATGTCTCATCCAATTTTGCAACGTGATTCATATATCAATCAACAGACATTTCATTGAACACATTACATACATAGCAACACAAAACACTTTAAATCTATTTTGAATCATATAAACACAAATAATGAAAGAAGAAGAAGGAGAACAACAACAACAACATGATATAGATTAGTAAAAGAGTGGGAAGTTTGAGTGACGAAAAAACAGTATGTAGTAACTACCATTCTTTCTCGCCACTCAACCCCTCACTCTCTCACCACTTCATTTTTATTTATTTTTTTGTGTTTTTAGGCGAACGAGGGAGAAGAAGAAACAAATGATGCAAAATAACATACTGTTGGATTAATCGAATCCAAGATGAAAAACACAAATATTTTTCAACACCCGACCTACCCATTTTTTCCTCTCCATCCGTGCGAATTTCAGCCGTAAATTCTCTTTTTCAAGCATTTTAGGAAAGATTTCACGAAAATAAATTTTATTGATTGATAAAAAAAAAAAGGAGATTAGAGGGATTAAATATTTGAGAAAGGGGCCGACCGCAATGTTTCCTAAAAAGGTTTATAGCAAATCTCTTGGATACTAAAATTGTCCGGACATATTGGATATTTTTGCTTTATAATACAATGGGTTTTTTTAATACAAAAATGATCTCATTTTAGAATTTTGTGAACTCGATTAAATTTTGTGTTCTTTAGGGCCTTTAGTATTATTATTAGTATTAGTTATAGAGTCCGTGTTTTGTATGGATTCTTTTGGTAATAATACTACTATAGTTTTTAAATGTGGCATATTTTTTCTTTTGGTAATAATAATAATATAATTTTTAAACTTTTAGGTATTATGATTTAAATGTTAGAATATAAAACCAACATTATTTTCTAACAAATGTAGAATATATATATATATATATATATATATATATATATATATATATATATATATATATGAGATACATCTCTTCTATTGTTAGTTAAATAATTTTATCTACCAACTTTTAAACTAAAATAATTCTTTGTAACCAATGAGGAATAAATCATTTTTATTGGTAAGATTTTACTTAAAGACTTTTAAAGCTAACATCAACTTCTAACAAATTTGAACATATATCTTCTTTTGTTAGTTTAGTAAAAGTCATTTATCTAAATACTTTTTAAACCAAAATCAATTTTTAACCAATGTTTGTTACATCACTTTTATTGGTAATTATAGTAAAGATTCATCTTACATTGGTTATAAATTAATATTGATTTTAGAAATCATTAAAGTACTCACATAGTACTTGTTGAAAAATTAGTGTTTTTAATGAAAGAAATTGTGCAACTTGAGGTACAAATTTATTTATTTACGTGTCATTTGTTTATTGACAAAGGTAATTGTGCAAATGTGTTCTACTCGGTTAGAGCATCAAAATGATATATTTATTTGTATAAATCAAGTTTTGGCTGAATAATATATCAAAACTTAAAGTATGATGTTAGAAGTGGGTCATTAGAGTAAAATACTCACTCAATATCAATATAATAATATTATCTCATATTGGTTAAGAAATGATATGGTAATAAAAGTTTTTCTATATAAGATTTTCACTATTATTAACAATAGAAGAGATTAATAGTAAATGATTAATATCGCAATATCATATCAACTATTATTTTTAACTAATAGCTAAAAAATGAAAACTCTCAAATCAAGTGATGTGGAGGCTTGAGAATTCAACAATATCAAAAGTTGGGTGATGTGATACATATCTTCAATTGATAATAACATAAAAATTCTTTTATCTAAAGACATTTATAATCAATATCTATATTATAATACACCTTGGGAAACACGCTCGCAATTGACTTGGGATAAAGAGCGGCTGAGATCAATTCATTTACCGATATCCTACGGTCTCAATTTCGTCTAGATTTCACATGTGCGAAGAGCAGTTGTACAACCCCTCTCCAACTCCCCCACTTCTCCCTGCCGATCTCCAACTTCCCCTCTCTTTCCCCTCTTTTCTTGCTTCACAACCATCTCTCTCTTCGACGGGCTAACTAGCAGTTATTTTAAATATTGACACCTTCCAGTACTGACATCCTCCCCTACTCGCGCCGTGTCATAGGCACGGACACGAAGACTAGTCTATTTCTAAACAATTTGGGATACATCTCTTTGTAACCAATGTGAGATACATTATTTATAAACATTTTAAACTAATATCATTTTCCTAACCAATGTGAAATAAATCTTTTCTATTGGTAATAAGTTTTTTATAAAAAGATTTTTAATACATACATCACTCTCTAACCAATGTGTAATACATCTCATCATTTAGTAATAATAGTAGAAGTTTTTTATCTTAAAAAAATCTTAAACCAACATTTCTTTCTATATAATGGGATACATTGTTTCTCTTATCTTCTATTGATGATAAAAATATATATGTTTTTTTATCTAAAGACTTTTAAAATCAACATCAATTTTTAAGCAATGTAGGATGTATCTCTTTTATTGGTAATAATAGTAATTTAAAATCAACATCAATTTATAGCAAATGTGTGATATATCTCTTCTATTGCTAATAATAGTAAAAGTCTTTTATCTAATCTAAAATAATTTAAAATCAACATCATTTTCTAACCAATGTGAGATATACATATTCTATTGGTAATAATGGTAGAAGTCTTGTATCAAAAGATTTTGAAAACCAACATCACTTTCTAACCAATGTATGATACATCTCTTCTATTGTTAATCAATAATAGTATTTTTAAAACCACATCAATTTCTAATCGATGTGGGATACATCTTTTCTGTTGTTAATAATAGTAAAATAATTTGTAACCAATGTGAGATACATCTATTGTAAGAGTGAAAACCTTTAGTGTAAAGACTTTAAAATCTAATTTTTCTTTTTAAATAATATGATATGCATCTTTTTTTATTGGTAATAAGAGTATAAATCTTTTACATAAGACTTTCAAAACTAATATTTTTTTCTAAACAATGTAAGATACATCTCTTCTATGGTGATAAGTAGAAGTCTTTTATCAATAGAATTTTAAAACCAACATCAATTTATAATCAAAATGAAATACATCTCTACTAATATTACCATTAGAAGAGATGTTTCTTATATTGGTTATAAATTGATGTTGGTTTTAAAAGTCATTAGAAGTTTTTTATCTTAAATTTTTGAAACCAACATCATTTTCTAACGAATGTGGGATACATTTATTCTATTAATAATAATAGTAGAAATCTTTTATCGTAAGACTTTTGAAACCAACATTATTTTCTATCTAATGTGAGATACATCTCTTCTATTGTTAGTAAACGAATTTTATCTAAAAACGTTTAAACTAAAATAATTCTTTGTAACCAATGAGAAATAAATCATTTTTCTTGGTAAGATTTTTCCTAAGGACTTTTAAAGCCAACATCAAATTCTAACAATTGTGAACATATATATTCTTTTGTTAGTTTAGTAAAAGTCATTTATCTAAATACTTTTTAAAACAACATCAACTAGCCTAAACTCTGCCAAATTGTTGATTCAACCAAGTGTTGTGCTAATTCTTATGTCGGAGGGCTTTTACAGGGAGTGCCCCTGCCTAGTTTACTGTTCTTCTTACTTGTTTGCAGAGTTGGGCCTTGAAGACTAAGGATAAGTTGAAAGCCAGATATCTTATTGAAGAAGCCCAGTGTGTCCTGAGATTTATTTGGATGCATCACAACTAATGTTTGTTAAATCACTTTTATTGGTAATTATAATAGAGATGCATCTTACACTGGTTATAAATTAATGTTGATTTTAGAAAACGTTAAAGTACTTACCTAATACTTATTGAAAAATTAGTGTTTTTAGTGAAAGAAGTTGTGCAACTTGAGGTATGAATTTTTTTATGTGTCATTTGTTTGTTGGCAAAAGTAATTGTACAAATGTGTTCTACTCGGTGAGAGCATCAAAATGATATATTTATTTGTCCAAATCGAGTTTTGGATGAATAAGATATCAAGGCTTAAAGTATGGTGTTAAAAGTTGGTCATTAGAGTAAAGTACTCACCCAATGCCAATATAATAATATTATCTCACATTGGTTAAGAAATGATGTTGGTAGTAAAAGTCTTTCGATATAAGATTGACACTATTATTAACAATAGAAGATATCAATAGTAAATGATTAATATCACAATATCATATTAACTATTATTTTTAGCTAATGGTTAGAAAATGAAAAGTCTCAAGTCAAGTGATGTAGAGGCTTGAGGATTCAACAATATTAAAAGTTGGGTGAGGTAACACAACTAAAGTGCTTCTCACCATATTGGAAAATTGGGAAATAAATATAGTATCCACATCGTTCCTAAATAATTGTCCTGTTTTTTTTTTTTTTTTGTTCGTTCTAAAATAAGGGTAAGTTTCTTGTAAGATCGTCTTACGGATTTTTATTCGTAATACGAAGCTTCACTATCTAACAGCTTATTGCTCAACCCAACATCATTGTCTTACAAAAAAAAAAAAAAAGGCTAAATTACAAATTTCCCCCTAAAGTATAAACCCAATCCCAGATCACTATCCAACATAATTTTTGTGTCAATTTGGTATCTGATGTTGTCATTTGTGTCAAATAGCTACCTAGGTCCAACGCATGTTAGTGAAAAAAACGTTAAGTCTTACGTGCTCTTGCACGTGATGCGTATTTTGGTATTTACAGATGGAGGGAAATAAGTGACGACATGTCAACAAACAAATACGAAATCCCTAATTATACATTTAGGGCTTTTGACATATTGAATTGAGAGCGATTGGGAGAAACACAAATAGGGTTAACAGATGTTGAAGGTTAACACTGAAGGCAATGACGAACACCAGTCACGGACAATCTCATACTGCTCTAGAAGAGGAAGATTCTGTCACAGTTCATAGTAAGTTTTTTGATTTTTTTGATTTTCGTAAGTTGAATTATTTGACTTTTAATTCACTAATACGTGTGTCTGTGAAGAATGCAAGTATTGACTTACTTTGCATGACAAAACTGAATTTTTTGCTCATCTTTGTAATGTATGACTTTACAGAGTAGTGATATTTTATTAGAGTTTTGTTGTGCTTTTAATTCAGTTGACTTTACAGAGTAGTGTTTGTATATTGTCATATGGTCCATGTCTGACTGTAAATAGCTTTTGTACTGCCCATATGCGAATGTGGGTTGCTTTTGTCCATGTGTGACTATGAGTATTGGCCTTTGTATTATTTTGAATGGCCCATGTCTGACTGTATTGTATCTTGGTTTTATGAAAATGAATGCAACCAATGTATTGAATCTGTTATCCCATGAATTACTGTTTAATATTGATTTTGCACACACATTGGAGTATGTGTTTTCTTTATATTGTCATTTACTTTTTGTGTGAAATAATGCATAGTGGGAGACAATGTGCTAATATTCCCCTGGATAATGGTCCCCATGTCCCTCTCTTCACCCATTTTGTATTAATAATACCCATTAAGACTTGTTTTTCATCATCTAATGAGTTTTTTTCTTTATTTTCTTTATTTTGTCTTTGTTCCTAATCCATATGAAGACCCGCAACTTACTATTATGGTCCATCATGGTGGTGAGTTTATCTACCACCCTAATATAGTGTATTTAGGAGGTGAAGTGGAAACAACAACCAAATTATGAAAGGATGATCTGTCTTATATGAAAATGAAAAATTATTATATGGGATTGGGGTATAAAGACTATGCAGCCTTTTTATTATCTACATTGCAGTAAGAATATGGATACTGGTTTGAGATTAATATAAACTAATTAGTCTTTGATTGAAATGGTAGAAGGGATTGATCCTTAGAATATAGTTTTTTGATATCTACTGCAAACATAATGAGGAATACTAGAGGGAATTGCAGAGGGTTAGTAAGCATATGAATGCAAATAGGTCAAACATCCCAAGTAGATCAGATAATGAAGATAGTTCAGGTTATACTCATAGTGAATATGGGTACACTAAGAGTGATCTGGAACTTTCTGATAAAGATTGGCTTGAACTTAATGAGATTTAGATTGGGGATGATAGAGTACCAGATAAGCAAGCACAAGGAAATGGAAAGGAGAAAGCAATGTCTGGTCTTGAAATACCTGTAAATCATAATGATTTTGATGTTGAGTCAGATTATGAGAATAATGATTCGGATGATTTTGAAAACCTTGACGAATCTAACTTTGATGATGATGACCCTAGGATCCAAATGAGAAGGAAAGCTACTCCTAAGTTCAAGAAATTTAACTTTCTAACAGACATGAATGAACCTCTGTTTGAGTTAGGAATGGAATTCTCTGACAGTAAAGAATCCAAAGCTGTTGTGAGGTCTACGCAGTAAAAAATGGGAAGGGGCTTAGGTTTGTGAAGAATGATAGAGTGAAAGTAAGTGCCAAGTGTAAAGATGGTTGTCCATGGTATATCTATGCTTCTGGGCTAGGTGGTGAAAGGAATATCTTCATAATTAGGACATTAGTTAACAATCACAGCTGCAGTAGAGTGTTAACTCATAAATGTGTAAACTCTAGGTGGATTGGGGAGCAATATGCTGAAAAATTTAAACTAAACCCTACAAGGCCTACTGATTTATTCTTTCATATAGTTGGGAAAGAGCTTCAAATTAAAGTGTCTAGGAGTAGTGCTTACAAAGCCTTACAGTTTGCTAAGAATAATGCTGAGGCAAGTCTTGAATCTCGGTATGGGGCTTTATGTGACTACAAGGAAGAATTGATCAGGTCAAATCCAGGAACAAGTGTTGAGATACTCTGTGATTATGAAAATGATAATCATATCTTTAAGAGAATATATGTGTGTCTTGGGGGTCTGAAAAAAGGGATTTTTAGAAGGTTGTAGGAAAGTTATTGGACTAGATGGCTGCTTTTTGAATGGGTCAATGAAGGGTATGATTCGCTCAGCTGTAGGGGTAGATGTTAACAATAGGATGTAGAAATTGGCATATGTAGTGGTTGAGGGGGAAAACAAAGACTCTTGGACTTGGTTTTTGCAACATTTGTTAGTAGATATAGAATGTGTGAATTCATACCATTGGACATTCATTTATGACAAGCAAAAGGGTATTGTTCCTAGCCTTGAGGCTCTTGTTCGTAATGCTGAAATTAGGTTCTGTATGAAGGATATTCATGATAATTTTAAACTACAGTTTAGGGGTATTGCTTTGAAAAAACAGTTGTATGCTTATGCTAGAGCATCCTATGTGCAAAAGTTTAACATTGAGATGGAAAGCAAAATAGTGTATTGGCTTATGAATGGCTGAGGGGGAAAACACCTGTACATTGGAGTAGGGCATTTTTTTTCTACAAATCAGTGTTGTGATATGCTACTGAATAATTTGTGTGAGACATTTAATTCTTGTATTTTAAGAGCAAGGTCTAAGCCTATCTTAGAGTTGCTTGAGTGGATTAGGATCTACATGATGACATGGTTGCAGAAATTTAGGGAAAAGATGAGGCAATATCAAGGTTTGGTGTGTCCAAGGATAAGTATGAAGTTTGATAAGTAAAAGGCTGAATCACATGGGTTCATCACAATATGGGTTGGGATTATAAAGTACCAAGTCACATGCATGTATGGGACTCGTTTAAAGTTGATGTGAGTACTCAAGTTTGTTCTTGTAGAAAGTGGCAACTGTCAGGTCTCCATTGTCCACATGCAATATATGCCATACATCATAACCAGCTTGATCATGAAGATTTTGTGGCTAAGTGGTATAAGAAGGAGACTTATATGAAGGCCTATGAGCAGATGATGCATCTCTTGAAAGGTAGAGACATGTGGCCCAACTCCAACATAAAATTGCAGCCTCCAAAACAAATGGGAAAAACAATGCCTGGGAGGCCTAAAAGAAGAAGAATCAGGCAGTTGGATGAAGGTAAAGGGAAGTCCAACAAACTGAGGAGGTACTAGGATACTGTGAAGCGCAGGATTTGTAGGGAATTTTATCACAATGCTAGGACTTGTCCAAAGAAACCACCATAAACAGAGGCTGAAACTAAAGGAATTGTAAGTGCTGACCCTTTTTCAAATTAATGATATTGTTGCTTCTACTTTATTTATTAAGGCTAAAATGCTTATCTTTGTTTCATATAATAAAGAAGAGTGAATATTGTTATTTTGTTTTTTATGGTAATATATTGGCTTATGTGCTTTGCTTATTTACATCTTAATGACTTATGTCACAGGTTAACAAGAAAGCCTCAAAAGAACCAAGTGACACAATAAGCCTAATAAGCAAAATTGTAAGTGTGATTGTAATCCAATCAGATTATGATCTGTTATGCCTTACAAGTGCATTTTTAAACTGTTATGTCAACAAAACTGTTATGTTACAAGGTTAATAAGAAAGCCCTAAAAGAACCAGCTCAAACAGGTACATCAAGTCCAGGGGATGATCTGAATCAAAGTCAAACATGAAGTATAATTGTAATAAAATGTGAATGTGGCTATAGTCTTTTGTTAGTAAAGATCAGTTTTTTTATTTGTAAAGATCAATTTTCTTATGAGTGAATGATTATCTCTGTCACAGGTTACACCAAGTGCATGGGATAGAACTGGGACCACTCAAACTGTAGTTGGGATCACTCAATTTGCTGATGGTAGTACTAAACCTGTACAGTGCACCAAAAAAACTGCAAGGAAGATGATTTGAAGAGGTTGAAGTAGTATTGATATTAATATGTTGGTTTAAATATCAATTTGATCACCCTACTTTCGGCCAAAATTCATTAAGCTCACTCTACTCTTTTTTTCCTCAATTTAATCACTCTACTTGGCTCCGAAAGTCAATAAGGTCACTAGAGTCATTTCCGTTAGTTAAGTTGAATGAAAATCTTTAAAATGACAATAATGCCCCTTATCTTTGAAAGGTATGTTGACAAATTCAAGTCACACAATAAGAAATTATGTTTGAGAGGAGAAGGAGACCCTCAAAACCCCTAAATTTAGTAAGGATTTTTTTTGATTTTCCTAAAAAAATTAAACTTTCCCTCCAAGTATATGGATGGAGTGATGAACATGCTAATTATGTGAAAGTAGAGTGATTAAATTGAGAGAAAAAAAAGTAGAGTGATCTTAATGAATTTTAGCCAAAAGTAAGGTGACCAAATTGATATTTAAACCTAATATGTTTTTGCTCATGTGCTAAACAATTGGTGAAAATGTTGATGGTTCTAACATTATGAAACTATGTGTAAATGTTGGTGTTGGTATTTAGGTATATGTGTGTTGGTAAATGCACAAATGTTTGTGTGATCAATTAGTCATTCTTTTGCAGGATGCCTTATTTTGAGAGATTAAGAAACAATGTGTCCTTTTTGTCAAAGAGACAAATTTTTTTTTTTTGAATGGAGTTATTGTTTGTGTAATGAAGGTACATTTGTAATGACACCAAACTAGTACAATCCGATGGTATTTATGAATTTTTAGTGTAATTCAATTTGTTGGTATTTGTGATTTTTTTGGGTACCAAATTAGTAAAGTGAATTAAGCAAGAAATGCCATTGCATTGCATTCCAATGGTACCAAATTAGTAATGAAAACCATTAACTAAGAAGCAAAACATAGAATTGTTGTAACATTACATTTTCTTCCCAATACATAATCTGATTATCAAAATAGAGGATTGTTGTAACATTACATTTTCTTCAAAATACATAATTTGATTACCATATACAACAATATTTTACATGACTAAAAGTAGGGGTGTGCAGGATTTTTTCGGAATCAGACCGAACCAATCAAAATTGGATCTGACCAATACTTTAGTTTGGTCCTGAATCTGAATTTTCATATAACCAAACATTTGGGTCATTCCTGGTTTTCGAACCAAAAAAATTCAAAACCGGACGAACCGCCCAATATATTATTTATTAATTATATTATATATAATATAATTATATGTTATATTTTTCAACCTTTCTCAATCTTGCCATTAAGTATTACATTCATTGATTAGAGGGATAAATTTCAAAATTCACTGCTCTTTGACTTCTTTCGGCTTCTCGGGTTGATTTCATTTTTCAGTCATCTCCAAGTTTTTTATCACTTAAAATTTCAATGCATATATATTCACTAGTTTCTTAATATACCCCCAACCAAATTAAATACATGAATTATAAATCTAAAATAACAATGAAGCAATCTGTTTCTCATTTTTATATGTATTTGTGATGAAAAAGTATGAATTATTTTGAATGTATGTTAACTGCAGCGAAATAGATTATGACTATAGTTAAGATTTTAAATCGGTAAAAAGTTAAAAATCATAGTATTGATTTGGTCTTAGTTCTCGTGCATCTTCGATTGGTTCTGAATCGGACCAGTGTATTGGTTCTCATACATATTAGGTTGGTTCCAAATGTAATTTTTTTGAGAACCGGACTATTGGTCTGGTTACGATTTTCATTTTTTTTCCCAAAAAACTAGACCGAACCGGACCAAGCTCACCCTTAACTAAAAGTACAAATACATAATTTGATTACATTTTCTGATTGATTGCCTTGGACTCTAATACATACAAACTTATTCTCAAACATCCTAAAAACAGAGGTCAAATTCAATCCTTCAAACTATAACAAGCAACACCAACAACCAAAAAATTACAACACACCTACACATGAAGAAAATAAAGAATTTCTGTTCTCTGTTGCGCTTCATTTTGAGTTCCATTATTTCTTTTTGGTGATTATTGATAGATTACAGTAGACCTAGAACCACTATAGTCAATCTACGGTACATTGGAGGATCATGCCAAGCAAAATAACCACATCCCCATCTTGAAACTTACGAAAAAAAGGAATATGGGTTAACAAAGGAGGCCCCAAACCCTAAACTGAAGAATTAGAATGTTGGTAAAAAACCCTAAATGAAGAAACATTACGTGGGTAAGTCATTGTTGGAATCATACAATGAATAATTACCTGACCATAGTTTGCGCAGCCAAGGAATGTTCGACCAGGATTTGCTGCAGTCCACAAGGTCTTTAACATAATGTTATCACCACAGTGGCATGCCATGGATGCTTATGCTTTACGGGAAAACCAGGAAGAAATTAGCGCCAAACAATTAGGTACGTATATACTATTGTACGCTCAAATACCCAACCAGCTGACTTAACTTAAAAGGAAATGACGAAATTACCCATCACGTGTAAGAGCACGTGAGACTTAACGTTTTTTCACTAACAGACGTTGGGCCTAGGTAGTTGCTTGACACAAATGGCAACATCAATACCAAATTGGCACACAACTTATGTTCGGTAGTGATCTGAGTTTGGGTGTATACTTTGGGGGGAAATTTATAATTTGACTTACAAAAAATATCCGTAAGATCGTCTTATCCAAATTTTTACCCTAAAATAATTGTCATGTTTCTGAATTTTTCTTTTTAGAAAAACACTTTACCAATTTATCTTTAATTATGGTCACTTACTTTTTTTTTGAACAGTGTGCCGAGTCAAATAAGATGATTATTTAGGAAAGAACTGAGTATTATATAATGTTTGACCTGACACACTGATTAAGGAAAAAGAATTGACTTAATTATTAATATTGATATAATCTGTAGTTTTCTTTATAACACATGTACATGTGATCTATAATTAAATTATTTGAAAGGAAATGTAAGGCGGAATAGTAAAAAAAATCTTAAAAAATGAAAATTACAAATAAGACTTTTTTCTTCTTTGACGGTCAAAAAAGAAAAATAAGATAATAATTTAGAGAGGATATTTTGAAAAAGAAAAATATTTATTTAGTTCTATGTAGGGATACTATTGAAAAGAGATAATTTATGGCTACAAATTTATACAATATGCTCATTTTAAAACCACAATGGCACTTTAGTGTTCTACTTTTAATGTAAAACATGTCACTTAATACTCAAGATTTCTATTTTCTAGTGTTTTATTACACTTTAACTTTTCCTTTTCATAGCTTAGCTAAAAGAAAAAAAGAATACTACTCCGTACTAGGCTGCTAGCATTAGTTAGTGTGACTAAAAAACAAGGTACAAGTATTTTCAGGCAATTCTATTTGGGTCGGGTCCTTTCTAGGAATGGTTATGGACGGTTATGTCATTTAACATCTCCTTTCACAATTCACCTCATTTACTGAAAATAGTTTTTGGCTGAACAGAAAATTGAGTAAATATTAAATGTTACGGTGGTATTACTAATGACATCATTCAATATTAAACTAATAGATTAGTGCGCAATTTTACTTGCAATCTTACTCTCCATAGTTCATATTAACAAGATCATTGAATGTTTGCATTATCATTGAATGATAAACCCATATTAATAAATAACAACATTTTTTGTAAGATATCGTCTTACAGATCCCAATCAGTAAGACGGAACCCCAAATAAAAAGAAAAATGTAATTGAGTTTGGTTTGAGTATGAGCAACTCATTTGCAGAAACCACAAGTTACCCATAAAAAAAGATCAAAATGAGAGAGGAAGTTGACGACATAGGTGAACCCGGACTCATTAAAAATGACGCGGTAATGCGGAAGGGGAAGACAAGCTGAATTAATGAATATTTTAATTAATTGCTTCGGTGCCTTTCCTCTTCCAAACTTTGTTGTCGAAGTCCCTTTATGTCCAGACTTTGCATTTTAACCCTAAATCAACTTGAAACTGTAATTAATTTCATTTTTAATGCAAAATGTCACTTTGTAATCAAAAGTGATAATTTTAAGGGCAAAAGTGATATTTTTAGTGAAAAAATGTGATAATTTTCATTAAAATACAAAGTGATACTTCTAGGGTAAAAAGTGATGTTATTTATTCTATAAAGTAATATAATTAATTATAAAAAGTGACACTTTGAAGGTTAACGGTGACGATTTTTATTTATAATAAAAAAATGATACTTCTATGACAAAAAATGACACATTTTATGTTAAAACATGACACTTTCATCGTTTTACATAAAAATGATGATTTTCATTTATAATGCAAAGTGACAATTTTCAAAGCAAAAAGTCACACATTTAAGATCAAAAGGTGACACTTTTTAAAGAAAAAATGTGATAATTTTTATTAAAGATGCAAAGTGACACTTTTAAGTCCAAAACTGATGCATTTTATCATAAAAAGTAACAATCAAAAGGACTGTAATTGTGAAAATTTTATACTATTGGGACGTAAGTTTTACAAAAAATTGTTAAGGGACTATTTCTTGAATAGGCCAAAATCAAGTGACCAGTAGTGCCATTAACTCAAAAAAAAAGTGGATGATGACACCATAACAACGTATGTTGCCTACGTATCGTATTTAAATCCGGAAGTTCAGTCCGCTAAGCAAAGGAATCATCGTATAAAGATGGAGCGAGTGGAAGGCCGATAAAAGCTAAAGCGACATTATTAATTATTATAGGTGATAGCTACTAGTACTAGTCATTGACTTAAAAAAGGACTTCCGAAGACTTCACCGGAAATTGACGATCACCCTCCTCCTATTGATCCTTCCTTACCCACTCCCACAACACACACACACACACACACTCTCTCTCTCTCTCTCTCTCTCTCTCTCTCTCTCTACATATAGATATAGTCCAGTGTATGCATATCTAGAAGTCTCTCCATTCTCTGGTACAAGTATCCCTCTCTTTGCTGCATTTAACTTTTGATCATCACTGTCTGTTACTTGATTTTGCATTCTGTAGGTACTTACACACTAATCACACACATAAACAAACTCTCGGTTTTGTAGAATTATGGTGCTTTTTATATATTCTTGGTTGTGATTCCATTAAACCCTCTGTCAATGCTGTACGGGAATTGAAAAGAAATTTTCAATTTTTAAAAGTTTTTTTTTTGGTCTGATTGCTTATGTTTATGTTTGATTAGTAGTACGATAGAGTATCACTGTGTTGTTTTTCCGCTTAATTGGAGACCTATACTATTTTCGAGATGGATTTAATTGATTACTCCCTCCTTCCCAGAAAAATATAGACTCAATTTGATCTTTTATTTTGGTCAACTTGATTAAACTTTTACCAAAAATTTATAAAACCATACATAACCTTAGGATATTCTAAAAATTGTTAGTGATAGTATTATTAATTTTGTATCAGTAATAGAAATTTCATTAGACATTATAAACGGATTTTAAATATTTATTTGAATATAATACTATGTTGACTTTCCAATAAGGAATTTGAGAGGAGGGATTAATATTTTTCATTGTTAGTAACTTGAATTTTATTGTAGGGTTACTTTTGCTTGAAATTGCTTTGGACCGAAATTAGCAAAAATTTCTGTTTATGCCCTCATTAAAAGTCAGACAACTGGAAAACTTTTGAGTTTTGACATGTTGTCTAGATTCCACAAATTGATAAAAAAAAGAAAGAAAGTATTTTTCCTATTTTTCTCATTAACATTAGTATTTTTCTTATTCTGATGTTTTTAAATTTATAGGTTTAAATTTCCAGTGTCTGGTCCATGGCTTAATAAATTCAAGGGAGATTTTTTAATTTTTTATAGATGATCTTTTAATTATTAGATGCATTATTCATTTTGTTGGAGTGTATGGTTAGAGAGGTAAATTAGGGTTATACATGAAGATGGTTGGCTTGTGATCAGTTGGTTAGTAGCTCAGCTGGACTTGAGCTTTTGAAGTGAATAATCGACCTTTAACACGATGGAATGCTAAGGACCCTAACTTTTCATCTCAATCTACATGGCTATGTATGTAATTGGTTAGTCTGTAACCCCATAGTTTTTTTTTTTCTTTTTTTTTTCATTTTTTTCCTCCTAAGGGGGGCATGGGAAGGGATCGAACCTGAGACCTCACACTTTGTGAAACCCCATGTCTACCACTGGGCCACCCCCTTAGGGGTTGTAACCCCATAGTTGAGTTAAGTGATGTCTAACTAATCATATGAATTGTCGCATGGATGGTGATGAACAGTTGGGATCCCAAACTTAATCTAACATGGTAGCATTCCCTAAGTCAATATAGTTAGATGCTACTCGTGCAGTAGCAAGAATAACTAATTTATTTATTTTGATAGGTAAGTATGGCCCTTTGTTATGAGAAATGAAACCAAGGACGTCAAGGTCTTTGCGTTGAGTTCCCTTGCCATCTGTCCCACCCTTTGGGGTTAGTAGCAAGAATAACTATTACTAGTTCCTAATTCTAGTTTTACGTTATGACACCAGTGACTTCATGATAGCATTGCAAAGTTATATTTTTTAGATACTCTGCATTGATTTACTCTTTTTTTTTCCTGAGAGAAAATTCGTACCAAAGAGACTTTCCCCTCGTTCCTTCCTTCTGGCAGCCAAAATTCCTGCACTGAACATGATATTAATTAGATAGGTCATGACAAAAACAGTTTGATGACACTTAAGATTGACAATAAAAATGGAGTTTTGGTGTGGTGGGCAGTGGTTTGACAAGCTGCTTAGTACTGCCAGAATGCTTTCCTTAGTGCAAAACAGAAAAAGGAAAAACAGAGATTTGAAATCATTATTAGAGTTAACTTATATGAGATTCCTGTGATAGTTCTCTTCATTTGCAACTCTCCTTTCTGGTTGCACTTCAACTAAGATATGATGAGGAAAGGGAGTTAATACATCTATGCAGAAGGGGCATATGAATGCCAGATAAAATTTTCAATTAAAAGAGAACATTTTGCTGCCTTCCTTTGCCTTTATATTATAGCACCTTTTTATAAGAAGATGTGGAGCTGTTTCACAAAGCTGTCTCATGTTTGGTGTGAATATTTATATTTGGTAGGATTTAAATACCAACCAGATCAATTGAGTTTATAGGGAATGATTCTATCACTTTCTTTAGTTCTGTGAAGGAAATGCTGTCCCCACAAGACTTCTTTACTTTCCATAATGACGAAGGTTCAGTGCAATGTGACTCAAGGATCAAATTTCATTGACATTTGGTTTTTCAATAGGCTTGAAAACTGAAATTTTATGGATTTGGTCTTCTTTAAACTTTTTTTTTTCTTAAGAAAAATTTCAACCCAGAGGAAGTAAAGGAAATTTTAAGATTCACGTGTACTCGTAAGTTTTCTTTATTATTTCTCCCTCCGTTCCGGGCAAAGAGTCCCCGTTTGAAAGTCAATTTTTTTTTAAGAAAATGATACTTTTAGTAGCTCATTAGTAATAAAATGACACTTTTATGCCTTAGTTTTTGAAAATGGACTCTTTAAGTGAAACATCTCAAAATGGAATAGTGGACTTTTTTCCCGGAACAGAGGGAGTATTATTTTTCTGCTTATGTAGGCTAAGTTTCAATTTTAATGGAAATAATATCTTCATATCTGTAGCATCCTTTCTCATAAGAACCTTAAATTTGCATTCAAACTTGCCATACATGATAGCTGTAGGCACAATTCTTTTTACGTAAGTTTGGTATATGATGATATACTGATCTGTATATGCATGGTGAGCCTTTTGCATTGGATAAAATTTCTTATTTTTTATGTTTATCATCTCTTACCCAAAAAATCACTTAATAATTACTTCACTGTCTGGCAAAGACTTGAGCCCAAAACCGCCATTTAATGTTCAAACTCAAGAGTGCAGACAGAGGAATTAAACTGGGACCCCAAACACTTATCTCATAAGGACTTAAAAAAAAACACCTATCTCAAAAGGAAAGAATAATTACTAGGAAATTCATTTACGCGCTATAATTAAACTTTTCCACCTGATAAAGGGATGGTTGAGATCTTGCGCCTCTATGAGAGAGAGAGTATCCTCATACTTCTTACTCTACCTCAAGCAGAGCATTTATATCCCCTGTCTTGCATAGCTTTTTTTTTTTTGTGGTCATGTTTTGTGTTCTGTGTCAATTTTGTGGCTCTACATTGTAATTTATAACAATAAAATGATAGGGATCCCACATTTCTGTCCAAATTCTTCATCCAATTCTACGTGGCAAACATGTTATTGGTTAGTCTTTAACGCCACATGACAAGTCATGTTGATGTCGAACCATCACGTACCTTGCCACAAAGATTGAGACGAAAAATTTGGACAAATTTTTTTGGATTCCTATCACTAATCTTATAATAAGGTATTCTCTCTGTACGATGGAGCATACATCTATAAGCAATTGCTGATTCAATATTGTTTATTGAGACTGCAGTTGGAATCAACTGGACTGGATGGGTAAAACGATTCAGGTGTATGGATTTCCTGGTGTTGTGTCTGCAGAACAAGTTAAGACATTTTTCGAGAGATATACAGGCCCAGGAACTGTATATGCATTGGAGGTTAGACGGCCAAAGAATGGAGGACCAAGAACATATGCTAAAGTCCAGTTTACAACCACTAGAAGTGCTGAGGACATTATTGAATTGGCTAATCAGCGACTTTGCTATGGAAGTTCCTATTTGAAAGCGCGTGCATCTGAACCTGATATCATACAGAAGCCTAAGACCTTTGAGCATTGCATGGAATATCTAACTCTCCATTTCGGATGCCAGGTCTCAAGGGAGACATTTTCAGTGCTCTGGAGAAGGCCTGATGTTTCTGTGAAATTTGGATATGGCCTGAGAAAATTTTACTTCTTTTTTTCGTATCTTTGTAATAGATACAAGCTTCAGCTTTCCTATGAGAACATTTGGCAGATTGAGCTGCATCATCCACGTAGTTCTAGCGCAAAGCTTCTTGTCATCCAGGTTCGCGAATGCAGCTCTTCTTTATTGTGGCATTTCATCATTTTTTTGCTCTTATCCCAGTCGTAAATTAAACGAAATGTTCTTTTCATTCTTCCATCAGTAGTATAGATTTGATCCTCAGAGGCATCAAGCTTTTGAGTAAATTGGCTTTTGTATTTGTAAAGTCACTATTAAAATGCTGTTTCTATCAGATCAAAGTCCTTCATAACTATTTATACTTGGCGTTATATTTCAAATGGGTGTATAGCTTAGTCTATGTTGAATCGTTGATACCTTGGTCATCACGCTAGTTCATTAGGATTTTGTTTGTGTCATTAATTAAGGATTTTGTTAACGTGACCTCATGGCAAAAATTATCGATCATCCATGAGGTTGAGAAATAAAGTAAAATCGGGTAGACTACAGATAAAGATTGAAATCAGTCAAAATTAATTAGGGTGGCCGTAGTTGGTAGGAACTATCATATATAAAGACAGTAATGTTATTTCCATAGTTGGTAGTAGTAACCTTAGCCTGAATGGTAGTAGGAGAGTTGTACTAGACTACAATAAAGATGCAATCACTATAAATTTATTATAGTTGATGGTTAAACTTGAGAATGAGCTTTAGAGCTAATCTGTTTCATGGGGTCCTTCCGCTGAGTAGGTTCATATCTTATTCTTTTTCTAAGCTCTTCGGCTCTAAGTTTATTTTTGTTGCATTATGGATCAACAAATGGCTAACTTGCTCACTGATAATACTACGGAAAACTTCAAGCTGCGTGATCTGAATACAATGTCAAGTAACCAACTCATCCAACAGTTTAAGCTCTCAGAGAGGGTTCAACAATGTTTATCATTCTTTAGCTGTAGTTTAAGAGGTGAACAAATACCATTACTCCAACATATACACTTTTTATAGATACTTGAGATGGATTATTTTTTCCTAATTGTCGTGGCAAAGAAACTAAATTAGCTGGGGAACTATATGCCAGCAACGAAAATCTCCACACTGGCTTACCATATCATATAATGTTTGGATCCAATTGTTCTCTGCTCTGAAAGTACAAAATTTTCTGGATTAAATCATATTACCGTGAATGTTTGTTTCATCAATTTCAATAAAGTTGGCATGACTGGTATTCCATGATTGCCAACTCACTTGCAATGATCTATCCAAGCTCACTCTTTTAGATAGACAGAAAGAGTAAGAGAAGAATTATTTGTGAAATGTTTATTAGATAAGAAAAGCTTCTTGATACATAGAGAAAAGACTCCACGAGCATAGTTTTGTATTAATTTTGCATGGTACATCCTATCCTAATTTCAATGATTGTCATTTATTTGAAATATTTGACTATATTATGTCAACTGTGTATTGTGTGTTAAACACAATGTGGTGGCTTTATTATTTCAAATCTGGGATTTTTCGATGCTTGCTATTGTTCTTGGCCTAGCCTGCTAAGGTTCTTACTATTGATCTTTTCTTTGGACGTGCATGAATCTCTAAAAGTATATGCTGCTTAAATATGTCGAGAACATCATCTTTAATTTATTAAGATAATCAAGGTTGATTCCTGACATACATGTGTTTTATCCCCCTTTTTAGTTGCTAGGCGCTCCTAGGATTTATAAGGAAGTTGAAGTATCAAGTCTGAGCTATTATAAGGAAACTACTGATGATCAATGGGTCAGAACAACTGATTTTAGTCCATCATGCTCTATTGGACAATCTTCACATCTATGTTTGGAGATTCCCTACAGCTTTGATCTTCCAAACTTTCGGGAAAACTTTCCATATTATAGAGAATGTGATAGGCAATTCATTTTGACGAGTGGTGTTGGCTATTCTCGTAGTTTGAATCTGGTTCCCATCGTGGGTCCTCCCTCAGGACTTGACCTGCCACATAGCATATTGTTTAAAGTGTGTGCCTTGGTTCAGCATGGTTGTCTTCCAGGACCAGCACTGGATGCCTCTTTTTATGAGTTGGTTGATCCACAGAAAAGAGACATTGCATCTATTGAACATGCTCTGGAGAAACTTTATCATCTAAAAGATTGCTGCTATGAACCTGTTAAGTGGTTTCGTGAGCAATACAGAAAACATCGCACATTGAGGCGACCTCATAAATCACCTTCAATTGATTTAGATACTGGTTTGGTTTATGTACGGAGGGTGCAAGTAACTCCGTGCAAAGTTTATTTCTGTGGTCCAGAGGTTAATGTGTCCAATCGTGTCGTACGCCATTATCCGGAACATATTGATAATTTTCTCCGTGTTTCTTTCATTGATGAGGAGTTGGCTAAACTGTTTTCGACAGATTTATCTCCACGTGCAGCTACTCCAAGTGAGGAAACAAGAACTGGCATTTATAACAGGATTTTGTCTACTCTTAGAGATGGCATAGTTATTGGTAGCAAAAAATTTGATTTTCTTGCCTTTTCATCCAGTCAATTACGGGATAATTCTGCATGGATGTTTGCTTCAAGGAATGGACTTACTGCTGCTGATATAAGAGCATGGATGGGTGATTTTCGTGAGATCAGAAATGTTGCAAAATATGCTGCACGACTTGGCCAATCTTTTGGTTCGTCCACAGAAAGTTTAAATGTTTTACCTAGTGAAGTTGAAAGGATTCCTGATATAGAGGTGGTACGTGGTGGAACCAGATATATTTTCTCTGATGGAATTGGTAAAATATCTGCCGACTTTGCTAGGAGAGTTGCTACGAAGTGTGGCTTCAAGTTTACCCCATCGGCCTTTCAAATTCGGTATGGTGGGTACAAGGGTGTTGTCGCTGTTGATCCCACATCATCAATGAAATTGTCGCTAAGAACTAGCATGCGCAAGTATGAATCAGACAACACAAAGCTAGATGTTCTTGCATCAAGCAAGTATCAACCTTGTTATCTGAATCGCCAACTAATAACGCTTTTGTCTACCCTTGGGGTTGGGGATGCTGTATTTGAGAAGAAGCAAAGAGAAGCTGTTGCTCAACTTGATACTATCTTAACAGATCCAGTAAGGGCGCAAGAGGCATTAGAGTTGATGGCTCCTGGAGAGAACACTAGCATTCTTAAGGAAATGCTCATGTGTGGCTATAAACCTGATGCTGAACCATTCCTTTCAATGATGCTGCACGTCTTTCGTGCATCAAAGTTACTGGAATTGCGTACTAAGACAAGGATATTTGTCCCAAAGGCAAGATCTATGATGGGATGCTTAGATGAAACCAGAACATTAGAATATGGGCAGGTATTCATACAATTTTCTGATGCTGTACGAAGGCAGGACTCTCTTCTCATCTCAAATGGACATGGTCCGAACCAGAATAAGATTGTTGGTGGAAAGGTTGTAGTTGCAAAAAACCCCTGCTTGCATCCTGGTGATGTTCGTGTCTTGGAGGCAGTTGATGTCCCAGCTTTGCATCATATGGTGGATTGTGTTGTCTTCCCACAGAAAGGAAAGAGGTAAAACTTGATTATTGCACCAAGTCTTATTACTCTAATTATCTGATGTGAACCTCTATTTAATATCATTTTAGGATCGATTTGGATTGAACATTTAGAACAAATACCACCTATATATATTCTTTTTAATTGTAATCTATATTTTATTTAATTTTTTCTATATAACGAGTTTCAGTAAAAAATAATCACACCTTTGAAAGGAGTCAGAAGAAAGAGGGAACAACCTCTCTTCTCTCTTTCTTATCTTAATTTTCTTGTATATTCCTTCTTTACTTGACATGACAAATTAAGCTGAAAACTCTTAATATCAACTTAATTTCTATGCAATATGTTGATCGTAGTAGCATTACCCTCTTTAACAAGGAGTCCTCATTTCATTGCCACACTATGTTGGACATGATCTGCGGGGAAATCAATATGGAATCTGTGTCAAACTCTTCAGGTTGTAAATGGACACTTCATCTCATATATCAGCCGAAGTTTTTTCAAATCTATAACTATAATAAAAACAAAACCCCAGCATTTCATAAAAAAAATTCTACCCAACACCTATTCCATTTTAACCCCGTGTTGGAAAAAATCTCCTGACGGCGCTTTTTCCAAAAAAAATACGATATTACGTTTTTTTTCTAAAAAAAACTATTATGACAACGCTCTTTCAAATATAAAAAAAGTCTAAAATAACTCTCTTCACGGTCTTTCGGCTACCCCTCATAGTTCAATGTCCTCTCTCTTCAGTTATCATTCCATCCTCTCCATATCCTTACTACTATGGATTCCACTATTTTCTCTCTACTCTCTCCCATCTTCTCTCTCTCTCTCTCTCCCTCCCCCATTGGAAACTTCCTGTCTTTGGCGATTCTTCTCATTGGAAAATTTCTCCGGTAATCATTCTCTCTCTTTTCCATTTTTTCCTCCTTTTTTTGTTGTGTTTTTTTTTTGACAAAAAAGGGAAAAAAGGTTTCAGAACCTTTTTCATGATTATAATTCATGTGTATCACTCATGGATACTGCTAGTTTTAAATAATCTGCTATCAAACTCTCAACCATTCTAAATAGACTTCCAAAACTTTACTAAATTTGATAAACTCTCATATCATATCCATAATGTACCATTAGAACATAGCAAATGGAGTATAATATATAAAACCATAAGCCGTTTCCAAGTACCCACACCTGATTTTTGTATCCCAAAATTCACACTTAACCTAATCTGACTGCTATGCATATAGGCATAACCTAAAAGCATTCCCACCCACCTATAGCATGACACGTTTTAGCAAAAGTCTTCCCTCCAACATAAACGATATATGTTCACATCGCTCATCATATCAAAAACCATTTGGTTCCTTATTACGTGTTGGATCAATTAAATTATGTCTTGGCCTATTAGGAAACGGAACAGTTTATATCAAAATAAATTTGCAATGAATGATAAAATACTGCCCAACTTCGGGTAGCTTGCATCACACGTATCATGAAAGGCAGAAAAGAGATTAGGTCCAAATGACAATTATGACGAGAAATCCATCATATGATTTATACTGCATCCTGTCTTGATGTTTTCTGGCATTTTGATGAATGCACATGCACCTATATATGCAAGATCCTTCTGCTGTAACTTTGTAAGCATGGTTAAGTTCTGCTCTGTCATGAAACAGAGGGGGGGGGGTGTGCAGTATTAGTGTATTACAGTACAAGGATTATCGACCAAGGTGTTGTAGATGGGATGGGATTTTGTATTTGTTTCAATACCTATTGTAATACTAAAATACAAATTTTTAGTGCATTTCCTTTTTATATTCAAACATACTTTTGATAGAAATTATTATGATAAGATATACTCCAGTTTAAGGTTGGAGTACCGTATTTCATTGCCTGTGCTCATAGCAACATGTATTTGCAGCAAACTGGGTTTTTATAACCTACATGTGCTGCTGTTTTGATATTACTGTGGATTACAGCTGGTTGAATCTGATTAAAATCCGCCTCAAACAACACAACACATGTAAATAGTGGCTAATCTATTCGACGAAGAATGTATTTTAAAATGTAACTGTGATCAAGCAACATCGTGCACAAGTATTCTTCCGCCTTGCGTTCCAACCTTTTAGGGCTTAGCACTGGCGTTGTCAATTTCTGCTAACATTGAGCTAGATATGCACTTTAGAGCTTGTAGATGAAACATCGGAAGAGATTAACAGGGAGATGAGATATTTCCTGTTTTAGCATTTGCTACTTCAGAGAGCAGTATGCTTATTCTCTGTAACAGTGGTACATGTGAATTTCCTTCACATCGTTAACTTTGCGTCACTCAACTCAGCCTTGATCCCAATCACTTGGGGTCTGCTACATGAATCATTCTCTTCCTTTCTAATTTGGTTCAAAGCTAGGTCATCCCACACACCACACTCATTTCATATCTTTATTACAAATGTCCATGTTAGTTTTAGTCTTCCCCTTCCCATACTCATAGTTTGGTTAATGTTGAGACTAATGGGCTATTAAGCGGTCTACGTTGTATGTGTGCAAACCATCTTAAGGGATTTCCTCTCGTTTTTTCTTCTATTTGGGAAACTTTTACTGTCTCACGAATTTGTTTATTACAACTTCTGTCCTTCCTAGTTTTACCACATATTCATATTAACTTCGCATTTTTGTTACACTCAACCATGTTAACATCTATAACTTTACCTATTGGTCTTGATTTATGTCTTCAGGATCTAGAGATATACTGTTATTACTTTCAGATAGCACTTTCCTCTTTAATAGCTAATTTTTGTTTTATCTTCTTTCATGGTTGTCATCAATGTCAGATGCCTTCCTTCTGGGGCTATGTTGTTTCAGATATTCCAATTGGAAAGCTCTTAAATGCTTGTAATCGTCTTTCAGAGTTCTTGATTGCAGTTTTACTTTGAATGTGCTTCTTTCTTTTTTCCACTATTTCATAATTTTGAACAGCTTCTCTTCTGATAATTCTTTTACTTGGACTTTCATTACAGACCTCATCCAAATGAATGTTCAGGAAGCGATCTGGATGGAGATATTTATTTTGTTTGCTGGGATCACGATCTAATTCCACCCAAGCAAATCGAACCCATGGATTACACTCCTGCACCAAGTATGCTACTGGATCATGACGTAACCATTGAGGTATATCTTTTGTTGATATCATCTTGTGGTGCATTTTGGATATTTATATATTCCCTCAAGTTTATACACACACACACACACATAGTTGTTAGTATCGTTCGATATGCGATATGTATCAAAAATACCCCATTTAGATACGTATCAGTGTTTCGTGTCTTAATGTGCTGTGTATCATATGATACACTTGGCGTATCTTACGTTACACCTGTATATCGTAAAAAGGATGTATCTTATGATATATTTTGCTGCTGTCTTAAGGGGGTCAATTTGTAATATTTTTTGATCGAAATTATTTATAATTTACGGAACACAACTGATTCACACAATCACATGCAACATCTCGTCTTCCTCTTCTCAAGAAATTATCTTCCACTTCCCTTTGCTGCTTCAAACCATCCTTCATGCTTCAAGCCATCCTTCATCCTTCATGCTTCAAGCCTTCAAGCCTTCAAACCTTCATCCTTCATTAAAAAAAAGGGAAAAAAACCCTAGCTTCCTAGTGTTTGAAGTATAGAAGAACTGATTACTTAGGAGTATCTGTACTGTATGAGTGTATGATGTATCATTTACTTCATCAGTACACAATTGATGAATTGAAGTATTGAATAATTCAACTTCTACAGTTCTACGGTTCTACAGGTGTTTGGATTTTTCTTTTCATAAGGTAAGAGAGTTGTTGAATTCCGTTACACGATACGTTTCCCGTTTTGATAACTATATATATATATATATATATATATATATATATATAACTGGTTCTAGGAGCAGTGTGCACATTTTGCACCTGGACAAGGCACATATTTATGATGCATTGAAGATGCATCTAGATCCTATGGGCCTGTTCGCTTGGTGTTTCATCAGAAATTAAATTGATGATGTAGTAGTAGACATACCTTATGGAAACCCCAAGGGGTGGGACAAATAGCGAGGGCCGAGGGCACTTAGCCACTTAGGCAAGGACCTTGAGGTTCTTGGTTCCAATCCCCGTACCAACGGGCCATACTTATGTATCAAAAAAAAGTAAACAGACCTTATGAATAATTGAGTCTGTCATTTGTCTCAAGATTGATCTCTTAGCATAGATTTGAGAAAATTAGTACAGGGAATCATATGAAATTTGAATCTCGTTCTTTGATTTGTTGTGTCCGTGACAAATCCCTGGCGCATGGCGCCCTTGTGGGAAGCCAAAGAACAGTATCGTTCTGGGTTCTTTCTGTGGTGAGAGTGGTCAAGGAATTTGGTAGTTGGAACTTGGAAGCACTTCTTTTTAGATGATCGAGTCACTTTTAATCAGTCTTGGATTTCAATTTTTCCTCTGCCTTCTCTGTCCTTTGAATTCCCTTACTTGTCTTTGGTTGGCTTGAGAGGATTGGAGGGCATTTTGTCTGGGCTGGGCCTGGTAAAATTCATAGTTCACTTGGTGGATTTGGATATCAAGTGCATTCAAGAGAGGAAGGGGGCTTGGGGATAGATAATGTGGCCCACACAGATAGCAGCATCTCTCCTGTGGCTTTGGTAATAGCAAGAAGTAACTTGGACTCTTGGAACGTTTTGCATGTAACCGGGATGTTAAAGCATTAATTTCAATGGCTTCATCAGGGTTGTCACCTGTTTCTGTCTTGTCATCTTGTGTGGATTGGAGTCTAGATAGCTTTTGTGCTAGTTTCTGAGAGGAGCATGTATTAGGGAATAGGGAGGATGCCTTTTTCTTAATCCTCTACTAGATTGTAATTTGTTTTCTTTAATTGAGGTCCCTATAGCTAGGGTTCTGTGCTTTTGGCTCTCTCTCTCTCTCTCTCACTCTCACTCTCACTCTCTCACACACATGCATTCCTTGTCGTGAATCTGAACTATGTCATTACTTTGCCATTAAAGGAAGGTTTAAAAAGCTAATGTTACTATGGTCCTTCACAACCCAAGAAGTATATTCATTGATTGTTATTCTCGTCCTTAGACATAAGGTTTTCTTTGGTTGCACGTGTGAACAGACCCATTTTTTCTTCCACAAGTTATGTGCTAATCTGAAAACTTAGAAAGCGGCACTTTCAGATACTTGTAGATACTAGTTTAAGTTCATGTGCAATGCCTGTAAAGTAGTTGTGTAAAGATGATTTCATTCTTGAAGGATATCAATACTTTTGTCTCGTGATGACGATAATTAGAGTATCATGAGGTTAAAACTATGTTCCATGGCTCTTTTATTTACATCTTTGTACTAGTCTGACATTAGATCCCTAAAGGCCAATAATTCTTAATCCCATAATAAAGGTAAAGGTATATGAAGATATAAGTACATGAATTCATCCCTGATAAAAGGATTACGCACCACTTGATAACTTTTGAGGTGGCTGCATTAGCAAAGTGAGTCGGTTTGCCAATCACATCCTAAGAATACCCGTATGTATGACTATCAAGGTCATAGAGCACATGCGAGACCTTCAACCATGACCATACCCACCATTACGACCACGATATCCTCCGCCACCACTAGTATGGTTACGTACACGACTCCATCATGGTGTTTAAGTTAAAAGGGAAGAATAATGAGGAAGACGAGCAATGTTACAATTTTTTTTTCATGTTGGACTCGAGAAAAGGCCTCTGAGAAAGTGGGGATCTCAGCACCAACAAAAACTTTGAGCATTACCAGCTGGTCTCCTTGTTTGCATGGCTTGAACATTTGCTGAGATCGGCATAGGTGCCTTCATCTCATCATGAAAGCCGTCAAAGCACTTCAACTCACCAAAGTTATGCTGATTGGAGATTGGATCTTGGAAGCTCGATGGAAGCGGGCGATGAGAGCATAGTGGGGGCAACGGCTAATGCAGAGCCAGCATTTGTGCTTCTTGTAGGTTTGGTAGGGTTCTCCACTAGTTGTATTTGTGTTTATGTGTTTTAGGTGTCTTGGGCAATTGGATTCTCAATGATCTGCCTTGGTGTTTGGGTTGAATATTGGGTGTTTCTGGTGTTTAATTGGGTGCTGAGGTAACCTTTGGAGATATAGGTGTAACTTCTTACTTGATATATTATAACCAACTGTTGTTCAGTCATCAGTGAGAAAGAATAATAGCCTAGGATTACTATAGTATATAAGTTATGAGATAGTCCCAAAGCTCCTTACAATCCTTGGAGTGAACCACATTTCAGCAATTGTGGGTCCATGATATCAGATGACCAGGATTTTTGAAATCCTGTTTTATATTCTGCTGGCTTATTATCAAGATGTTATTAGACAAACCACATGGCTTTGCCCAATCAAATAAATATGCCCAGCATTTGACCACCGTTGGTCATTATTATCATTAAACTTTCAATTATTGATTTGGGGAAGAACTATAGTAGAAGCAACTAATTTTGAATAGAACTTCAAATCTGACTTTGAATTATTAGTCCAAGGTGTTGGCACTCTCCTATAGCCTAGAGGTCTTCACGACAAACCACACTTACTATAGTCTTCCCGGAACAATTCATCACTTACAAATTCTATGATCTTTTCTGAAGCCACTATCTATAGTGAATTGACAAGTCTTGAAAGCAAGTAACTTACTTTGCTAAAAATACGGAAACTAAGACTTCTAAACTTCAAAAATCCCTAAAAAATGTAAAACAGTGAAACAAGTGTTTTGGCCTTGAAACAATAAACAGAAATAGCCTTTTTGTTTTCTGCGTAGAGCTTGTTGGTATGGTCCTTTTGAGTATTCATGGTCATCCGAGCGATTTTATATGGGTTTTAAATGTTTTGACATGCGTAGGTCTTTTACAGCAGTACACACTTCTTGTTGGGCCTGGGCCTGTCGTGTTGGGCAATAAGTCTTGGGTCACTTGTTCTGCTTTAACGTCCCTGCACCCAAATTCTATTCCTATCAAAGCCATGCAAATTAGATTTTTAATTTTAAATACAGTAGTGGTTAATGTAAATTTCACTGCTCGGTTTTCTCCTGTTTATATTACGTTGTGAGAGTAGTTGTGAGGTCTCAGGTTCGATCCCTTCCCATGCCCCCCTTAGGTGGGAAAAAAAAAAAAAGAATATAAAGGTTCTAAAGGTCAGTCATCTGGCATAGAGTATAAAATGAGAAGTTTTATTTGCAATATATATCATTGATAATGGCTACACTTAAATGCATCCTTTGCGTCCTTTTGCATTACTCTTAAAACATCAATAGTTGTTAGCCAATAGTTGTTAGAGAATCTTGAAGTGAATGTGCTTGCAAAGTCTTGCATATTCCTTTGCTTGTGAACTTTGTTTCCTTGTGTTTTATCACAACATCTGTATCTTTGTTTGCCTCTTGTTATGTTATATTCAATACAATTTTGTAGAAGTCCAAATAAGGTTGATCCTGACATCTGATCAAAGTAAGTTATGACCAGATGCTTGAGACAATTCAAGCTTTTAATATGATCCTTCTGGCTTGTGATCTTATTGAAACTTTATACATATGTATAAAAAATACCTTCATATTGAAGATGTTCAGTGCTCCTTCTAATGTTTTTTTCCTTAAAATTTTAAATTTTCATATATGTTTGTCCTCATTGCATTTCTCTGCTGTATATACTCTGCAGGAAGTTGAGGAGTATTTCACCAACTATATTGTTAATGACAGTTTGGGAATCATTGCAAATGCCCACACTGCCCTTGCAGACAAGGAGTGGTTAAAAGCCATGGCTGGACCATGTCTAGAGCTTGCAAAGCTCTTTTCAATCGCAGTTGACTTCCCAAAGACTGGTGTTCCAGCTGTTATACCATCTCATTTACGTGTCAAAGAATATCCAGATTTCATGGAAAAGCCTGATAAGACCACCTATGAATCAGAGAATGTGATCGGAAAGCTTTTCCGAGAAGTAAAAGACATTGCTCCACGCAACAGCTCTATTAAAAAGTTCACAAGGGATACGGCAAGGCAGTCTTATGACCGTGACATGGAAGTTGATGGGTTTGAGGATTACATTGATGATGCTTATGACTATAAAAGTGAATATGATTACAAGTTGGGTAACTTGATGGATTATTACGGCATTAAATCCGAGGCTGAAATACTCAGTGGAAGTATTATGAATATGTCAAAATCTTTTGACCGGAGAAAGGATGCTGAAGCAATTAGTTTGGCTGTGCGGTCTCTGAGGAAAGAAGCTAGGACCTGGTTTAATGATAAGGGGAGAGACTCAAATGAGGATATCTATGCAAAAGCGTCAGCTTGGTATCACGTCACTTATCATCCTCAATATTGGGGTTCCTACAATGAAGAAATGAAGAGGGATCATTTCCTGAGCTTTCCATGGTGTATCCACGACAAGCTGATTCAAATCAAGAGAGATAAATCAAGCCTCAGAAGGGCTCTCCAAGCTTCCCTTGAACGGCAGTTCAGTAGTGGACTCAGTCTCAGTTGAGGTGAGTTCACTTTTCTCGCAAATGCTTGCTCTTTCTAGGAGCGTGAATGTACCTAATTCTCTGAACCTCTCGTACCCGCTGAAGTTTATGTACATAAATTGTTAGTCTGGATTTGCTATTTATTTGAGGGTGTTTAGCTAACTTTGCCGGTCGATGACTTTATGAATGTGTAACATGCTGCCGGAAACTTGTTTATTGTTTACGTTCTGATGGTTTTGCAGTGGTGGTATTCTATTCAGGCTTTTATCCTATGGTACCGTTTGTAATGTGCGAGTTTCAGAAATAGAAAGGTTTACTCTTGTCATTCGAGTTTTGACAAAATCAAGGCCAGTGAAGTATTCATTCCCTTGCACCCAAATTATTAATTGATATTCCCTCTCTTTTGGACAAAGAATCTACTATTTCATTTTGAAATGTTTTACTTAAAAGTCCATTTTCAAAAATTAAGGCGTAGAAATGTCATTTTATTATTAATGAGCTACTAAAAATATCATTTTTTTTAAAAAGTTTGACTTTTAAACAAACACTTTTTGCCCATAACGGATGAAGTATTTAACTATCACTAGATTTGATAGAAATTTTCTTTACTATAAAATTACGAGTTGTCTCTTACAATTAATGTATGAACAAAATTAACATTTCATCTAATAAATCATCTACCATTTATTTAAGGATAAACAAGTAAATTTATCTATTTTATTTTATTTTATACTATAAAAAATGTGAGTTGTCTCTTAGAAATTAATGTATGGACAAAATTAACCTTTTATCATTTATTTAAGGACAAACAAGTAAATTTATCATGATAAAAAATAATATTTGTACAAAAGTAATCTTTAATAAATCACTTCTCATTGAATAAGGTCAAATAAATAATTTACTATTTGCTAATCAATTCCATGAATAATAACAAAAAAATTATCATAATAAATGATAATGTCAAATAAGTAAATTCTATCTCTATCTATCTATCTATTTCTACTATAAAATTGTGAGTTGTCTCTTAGAAATTAACGTATGGATAAAATTAACTTTTCATCTAATAAATCATCCACAATTTATTTTAAGACAAACAAGTAATTTATCATAATAAATGATAATGTCTGTAAAAAAATAATTCTAAATTTAATAAATCACTCACATTGAATAATGTCAAATAAGTAAATTTGTTATGAGCTAATCAATTATATGAATAATTACAAAAAGAACCCTAAATTTAATAAATCACTCACCATTGAATAATGTCAAATGGGTAAATGCTATCTCTATCTATCTATCTTCTTTACTATAAAAGTGTGAGTTGTCTTTTAGAAATTAATGTATGGACAAAATTAACCTTTCATCTATTAAATCATCCACCATTTATTTAAGGACAAACAAATAAATTTATCTTCTTTACTATAAAAATGTGAGTCGTCTCTTAGAAATTAATGTATGGACAAAATTAACCTTTCATCTAATAAACTATCCACCATTTATTTAAGGACAAACAAGTAAATTTATCATGATAAAAAATAATATTTGTACAAAAAGAATGTTTAATAAATCACTTCCCATTGAATAAGGTCAAATAAATAATTTATTACTTGCTAATCAATTCCATAAATAATTACCAAGATAACCATAAATTTAATAAATCACTCACCATTGAATAAGGTCAAAAAATAAATAAGTTAATTTCAGATTTAACATTAATTCTAAATCAAATCTCCAAGATGCCCCAAGTGTATATATATATATATATATATATATATGACTAATTATGCATCTCTTTTTAACCTTTAAAGAGGGGTTAGTTAGTTTGTTGGTGACATATTCTTCTTCTTCCAATATAGGATTGCAATTGTTTGCAATTTTTGCATGATTTTCATATGTTACCAAACAACTGGTTTCATATTTTTCTGATGTTACAAACAACTCATATTTTTCTGACTTTATGACACTTCAACTAACAGATTTAGGGTTAGGGACTATCGGTGTCCAAAATTTACATTCTTTGGTGTGTGGTGTGCATTTGCGTTGTACAGTCCCTAATGGACTTTCTTAAAGTTTAGGGATTAATGGCCTAATTTTCCCTTAGATAAAATTTTATTTTTATTTTTGGGATATTTTCTTAACTTTAAAGTTAATTATGAGAAATTTTTAATTATTTTTCTGATTATTGAAACAATTATTCATTAATTTTTATTACAAATATATCTTAAATATCAAATGGTTAACTAAATGATAGAATTATAACTAAATCCAACTTTGCACCCAAGGAAAAAGACCAAATAATCCTTATGTCATATACAAAATGTTATTTTCCATTAATATTATTAACTCTCATGGACGTGAGGGGGTAAAGTGGGATGAATAACAAAATTGTATATGAAAGTAAGACACATAATTTACAGGTTAGGGTGCAACGTGAGATTTAAGTAACTTCTGGGAGCGAATCGTATTTTGGCCCCAAAATTATTAGGCCAAAAAAACAAATATCTTATTAAAGCTTCTATCAAATCTCACTTTTGTTTTTTATGATTAATTTAATAATAGGAGAAATACACACACACATATATGTATGTATATATATATTATTTCTGATGAAAAAATATACATTAAAATTTCATAAATGACAATTTCCAAAAATATATATTGTTTTTTTGTATATAAAAATAATAATTAAAACTAAACAAAAAAATAAAAACAAAACATTTCGCAAAAATCATTAAGAACACATATAAAAGACGTGTATCTAACTAGTTACAATAAATAAATCTATTTTCACAGCATATGTTACTTGTCCGCTACATTCATTAACAGTTAATAAAAGACATAAAAGTATAGCTATTGGCATCACGCAATTGCCTTCAGATTCTTGTCTTGTTTGATGAGTATTTATCCAAAGTCAAAATTTTTATCTTTATATCTTAAAATTTATTATTTTGTTTTCATGGTCTTTTCAAATAAATTGTCTATTTTTCAACATTTCAAAGCTAAAGCATCCATTAATTTTCATATATTTTTTAAACAGCCGATTAAGTGGTTGATGGGTTTGGGTACCCTGCAATTTCTTATATAATTTCTTTAAAAGATTTTTTTTTGAAGCAAATTGAATTTCCATGTAAAGACGCTTAAAGATATTGTACAATCGTCAACATACTCCCTTCGTTCTTAAATTTTTGTCTAATTTAATCCGATACACAAATTAAAAAAAGAAATTTAACATAATTATTAAGATTAGCATTGTTGGGTGGGTCCAGCCCATGTGGTGGCCCAAGCCCATGGTTTCTTTGTTGTTGACTTGTTGCGAAGTTAAAGGAAAATATAAAAAAAATAATAAAAGTCAAAAGGAAAAGAAAATGGTGGCAGAAGAGTCTGGAGACTTGCATTCAAGATTTTTCCATGGTTCACTGTTTTTGGAAGATTGAAGAACTCATGAAGGGCTGATTTTTTGGTTTATATAAAGGAGAGAACACAACCAAAATGTGGGAATAATCAGAGAAAACTACAGCGGTAAAGGAGAGATGTACAACAACAAAACAAAGAGAGAAATAGTGCAGTTTTTCTGGCAAGAGGAGTAAAGTAAACATGAGCAGTTTTCGGTGCCTATTTGAGTGCATTTTCTCCTCATTTATAGCCTCTCATTTCAGCTGGTATTGAGTATCAAAAGCCCCAAATTCTCTGCTCTAAGTTGGAACTTTCTATACCTATTTTCTCACAAGAGTTATAGTTACTATCCATCAAATTGTTTGGTGAGGATTTTGTTGACATTTTGGAAACTTGTTTCCATAAAACTTGAATAAGTGAGTTATGTAAAGTATAATGTGGGAATCCCACATTGGGAACAATAAGCTCCCTTATAAGGTAGAGCTTTTTTAATTGGGCCACTATCTGCTCTACCTAGTTGGAACCTATCTTTCTAGTTACCTAATTCATCCCCAACTACCACTTAAATACAACCAAAAACTGAGTTTTCTGAAATTAAAATTCTGCTCGTTTTTACACCCTTTTGCCTCTATAGATTTAACCTTGATTCGCCGGTGGATGAAGAACGGAGGACGCCTCTTCAATCACGTAAGTATTCGAAACACGGAGACACACCGATATATCCCGTGCCTCTTAAGGTCGTTTTTGTCTTAAGGAAAGAGCTTAATTGCTCGAGGATATTAACACTCTATTCCTTATACAATCTGGAAACGTAAATCAGTCATACCCCCCTTACACAATCCAAGAAGTTTGTTGCTCTTCTTGATGTATTTGTGGTCCTCTAGTGTAGCTAGAGAAGAACCTATTTGTAAACCCATTTGTGATGGTGGAAGTTTTGTTTTGGACTATGGTGGTTTTCCCCGATTCGGGTTTTCCACGCGAAAATCCTTGTCTTGTTTGTGTTTATTTTTGCGGCTGCAATTATTATAGTTTTCTGCTTTAATTTGCTGTTTTGCAAAATATGTTGGTGGATTTTATTTTGGTGCAATTTTTCTCAACAGTGATATGAGAGCCGAAGGTTGTGTTGGAAAGGATCGATGATTAATTTAAATTCATCAAACTACTCCATTTGGAAGCCCCGTATGGAGGACATACTTCATTGCAAGGATTTGTATGAACCCATTGAAGGTGACGATGCGAAACCAGGAAACAAGACTGATAGAGAATGGGAGGTCTTGCATAGAAAGGCTTGTGCAATTATCGGACAATAAATTGGTGAAAGCATTATTCATCATGTTTCACATAGCGACCAAACAATATGAGATTATAAACAACAAAACAATGGTTAGGGGCGGATCTATGCACAACACTTGGGATGCAAGTGCCCCGCTGAAGTTTTTTTTTTTTTTTTGAATTTATACACTACAAAAAGACATTATTTTAATTTTAATTTTATTTTTAAGTAATAATTAACATTAGTGACACCGCTGAGATTTATTTTTGGATCTGCCACTGACAATGGTGGAGAGAAAAAATAAAACTTCTTGTGTGAACTCCAAATATACTAATTATTTGATTCACTACTTTTAATTTTCGGTTTATAAACTCTAGACAAAAAATATATATTTTTAATGAGTAGGTCTCCTATAAGATCGTATTATAAATTTTAATTCATAAAACGAAGTCGCACCCTCTCACAGCTTAACCAACCAATACATGATGGATCGGGTAAGAAAAATTCGTCTAACAAAAAAATATATTTTTAATTTAGTGTTGGTTGATGGAAATTATTTAAACAAAAATACCAAAAAGTCCCTCTAAAAAATTCTCAAATCCAAAATGCCCCAAAAATATTTTTTTATCTAAAAATTTCCAAAGTTGAACTTTTAATACCGAAAAGTCAAAAACTTAACGTTTCTACTAACGTCGATAGAGTATGAGATTTTTTTTGAAAGGAAGCTTATTTTTAACTTCAATGATTTTAATGATTTAATATTTTAGATAAAATAACAATAATATTAATAATAAAAAAACGATAATATTAATAATAAAAAATGACAATAATATTAATAAAGAAAAAATAACAACAACAACAAATAACTTACTATTAATAATAACAATAACATAAAAAAATTTATATTAATATGATTTGTTAATAATAATAATAATAATAATAATATATTATTATTATTATTATTATTATTATCACTACTACTACTAATATTACAAACACAATTTTATTAAAAGTGTAAAGATTATTTTTTTGAATTTTTAGAATGAAAATATTACTTTTTAGATTATATGAATTAAATAGTTGTTTAGGATCATTGGGAAATGAATTTCTTAAATAGATTTTTGGTATTTAATACTAATAAAGTTAATGCAAATAATAAATAATATTATTATAATAGTTAGAATATTGATTTAATTCATACGAATGTTTGCTTTATGCGAGATAAAACTCTTGGCGGTGCAAGCTATTTCATGACATTCATAGATGATCACTCAAGAAAAGTGTCGACGTTTGCTTTGAAAATAAAAGATCAAGTTCTTGAAGTTTTCAAGAATTTCCATGCCAAGGTAGAAAGGGAAACCGGAAATCTATTAAAATGTGTACGAGCTGATAATTGAGGAGAATATAGAGGACCCTTTGAAGAATATTGCAGAAATCATGGAATTAAGCTCGAGAAGAGTGTCCCCAAGACACCACAACACAATGGTGTGGCTGAGAGAATGAACAGTACAATTTCTGAAAGAATTAAATGTATGCTCTCACATGAAAAGTTACCAAAATCCTTTTGGGGTGAAGCAATGAGGACTGCAATTGAGTTGATAAATCTTTCTCCTTCAGTTCCTTTGGGTGGTGATATACCCGAAAGAGTTTGGTTGAAGAAGGATGTATCATATAAACACTTAAAGGTGTTTGGTTGCACGACTTTCATTCATGTTCCAAAAGATGAGAGGGCGAAGCTTGATGATAAGGCAAAGCAATGCATCTTCTTGGGCTACGGACATGAAGAATTTGGGTATAGACTGTGGGATCCTGTTGCAAGGAAAATTGTTAGAAGTAGAGATGTGATTTTTCTTGAAGATCAAACAATTGAAGACATTGAAAGAGGCATGAAAAAGAAAAATGCAGCAGTTGCTCCTATCAATTTGGATCCTATTTCCCTTCCTACAGTGCATGATAATTATGGGGGAGAAGTGCAAGATGAGAAAAATGGTGATGTTGATCAAGATATACCCATAAATGAACCTACAGAGCAAGATGAGCAAGAAGAAAAAGTACCTGTTCAACCCGAACAAAGAAGGTCAGCTAGAGAACGTAAAGCTTCCACAAAATACTCCCCGAACGAGTATGTGATGCTGGTTGATGGGGGATAGCCGAAGACCTACCAAGAAGCTATGTCTCATGATAAAAGGAGAGAATGAGAGAAAGCCATGCAAGAGGAAATGAAGTCATTGCATGACATCCCCACTTATTACTTGGTAGAACTTCCAAAATGGAAAAGAGCACCCAAGAACAAGTGGGTTTTCAAATTAAAGTCCGAAGAAGATAGCTCTCGACCATGGTACAAGGCAAGGTTGGGTGTGAACGGTTTTACTCAAAAGAAATGTTTCAATTTTGAAGAAATATTCTCTCCCGTTGTGAAGATGGCATGCATTCGAGTTATGCTTGGGTTAGCAACAAGTTTGGACTTGAAAGTTGAACAACTTGATGTGAAGACGAGATTCCTTCATGGTGACTTGGAGGAAGAAATTTACATGAAACAGCCGGAAGGGTTTGAAGTTATAGGCCACATCTTGTGTGTCGGTTGAGGAAGAGAGCTTGTATGGGCTTAAACAAGCACCACAACAATGGTACAAGAATTACTCCTTCATGATGAATCAATGGTACACTTGAACCACTTCAGACTCTTGTGTGTTTGTGAACTACTTTGCCAAAAATGATTTTATTATTCTTTTACTTTATGTGGATGATATGTTTATTGTGAGCCATGATGTTAATAAGATTGAAAAATTGAAGAAAGAATTGAGTAAGACCTTTGCAATGAAGGACTTGGGACCGGCAAAACAAATTTTTGGGATGAAAATCTCAAGAGATCGGAAAGATAGAAAGCTTTTGTTATCTCAAGAAAGATATATTGAGAAGGTTCTTGAAAGATTCAACATGAACAAGGCAAAAAGTGTCAGTAGTCCATTTGTAGGCCATTTCAAGTTAAGCTCCATGAAATGTCCTTCAAGTGAGAAAGAGAAAGAAGAAATGAAGAAAGTGCCATACACCTGTAGTTGGTAGTTTAATGTACGATATGGTGTGCACAAAACCCGACATTGCTCATGCTGTCTGAGTTGTTAGTAGGTTTCTTTCAAATCCAGGAAAGGAACATTGGGCAGCCGTGAATGGATTCTTCATTATGTTAGAGGTACTTCTAAAGTATGTTTATGTTTCGGTAATGGCAAGGCCATGCTAGATGGGTACACAGATACTAATATGGCAAATAATGTAGACTCTAAAAGGTCTACTTCTAGATACTTAATGATTTTTTTTTGCTGGAGGAGCTGTATCAAGGCAATCTCGACTCCAAAGATGCGTTGCATTGTCCACCACTGAAGCCGAGTACATTGCAGTAACCGATGCTTGCAAGGAGACTTTATGGTTGAAGAAGTTTTTCCAAGAATTGGGCTTGAAGCAAGAGAGGTATGTACTTTATTGTGATAGTCAAAGTGCAATTCATCTTTGTAAGAATCCAACTTTTCACTCAAGGTCGAAACATATCGATAATAGATATCATTGGATTCGTGATGTTTTGGACTTGAAACTGTTGGAGCTTGATAAAATTCATACCGATGAGAATAGATTAGATATGATGATGAAATTGTTGCTGGGTGAGAAGTTTAGCTACTGCCGTAAACAAACAGGCTTGGTTGAGCCCTCCACATGAACTGGAGGGGGAGATTTTATAGGTGGGTCCAGCCCATGTGGTGGCCCAAGCCCATGGTTTCTTTGTTGTTGCAAAGTTAAAGGAAATATAATAAAAATAATAAGAAAATGATGGCAGAAGAGTCTGGAGACTCAAAGAGGATTCTCGGTGGCTACAAGATTCTTCCATGGTTCACTGTTTTTGGAAGATTCAAGAACTCATAAAGGGATGATTTTTTGGTCTATATAAAGAAGAGAACACATGCCAAATGTCGAAATAATCGATGAAAACTACAGCAACAAAGGAGAGATATACAACAACAAAACAGAGAGAGAAAATAGAGAGAAATAGTGCAGTTTTTTTGGCGAGAGAAGGAGTAAACATCAGCAGTTTTCGGTGCCTATTTGAGTGCATTTTCACCTCATTTATAGCCTCTCATTTCAGTTGGTATTGAGTATCAAAAGCCCCAAATTCTCTGCTCTAAGTTGGAACTTTCTATACCTATTTTCTCACAAGAGTTATAGTTACTATCCATCAAATTGTTTGGTGAGGATTTTGTTGACATTGTTGCAATCCAAGAAGTTTGTTGCTCTTGATGTATTTTTGATCCTCTAGTGTAGCTAGAGAAGAACCTATTTGTAAACCCATTTGTGATAGTGGAAGTTTTGTTTTGGACTACGGTCCCATGGTTTTTCCCATTCTGGTTTTCCACATTAAAATCGTTGTCTCGTTTGTGTTTATTTTTGTGGCTGCGATTATTTAGTTTTCTTCTTTAACTTGCTGTTTTGAAAAAATATATTGGTGGATTGTTTTGGTGCAATTTTTCTCAACAGTGGTATCATAGCCAAAGGTTGTGTTTGGAAATTTTAATGGAGGATTCTTTCGGATCGATGATTAAATTAAATTCATCGAACTACTCCATTTGGAAGCCTTGTAGGGAGGATATACTTTATTGCAAGGATTTGTATGAGCCCATTGATGGTGACGATGCAAAGCCAGAAAACAAGACTGATAGAGAATGAGAGGTCTTGTATAGAAAGGCTTGTGCAATTATCCGACAATGAATTGATGAAAGCATTCTTCATCATGTTTCAAATGAAACAAAAGCAAATGTGCTTTGGAAGAATTTGGAGTCCATGTACGAGCAATAGTCAGCCCAAAACAAAGCCTCTTTAATTCGAAGAGTTGTAAATCTTAAATACAAGGACGGGCACAATGTCTCGTGCATTTGAGCAATTTTCAAGGTCTTATTAATCCGTTAAGCACGATGAATTTGACACTCGACGATGAGCTGCAAGCTTTGTTGCTTCTCAGCTCATTGCCCGATAGCTGGGAAACTTTAGTAATTTTTCTCAGCAATTTAGCACCAAATGGCAAGCTAACTATGGAGATAGTTAAAGACAACCTATTGAACGAAGTGGCAAGGAGAAAAGAGCAAGGTTCAACATCTGAGACTCACACTCTTGTCACAGAAAGACAAGAAAATCGAAGACGAAGTAATGAGAGAAATTTCAAAAATTAAAGAAATCAAAGTAGTAGTCGAGGAAAATCAAGAGGGAGGTCAAAATCAATGTCTAGAAAAGAAAAGATATGTTATCATTGCCAAAAGCCTGGACACAAGAAGAACGAAAGAAAAAATTTGAAAAGAGAGCAATCTAGAGAAAGAAAAGGAGAAAACCGAGATACAAATGAGACTACCATAGTAGCCACAGATGGTGATGTGGTAGTTGTTTGCGATGAAGGTTGTGTGAACCTCGTATGTCAAGAAAGCACGTGGGTTGTTGATTCCGGTGCATCATTTCACGTGACTTCTCGAGTAGATTTTTTCTCATCATATACCACTAGAGATTATGGTTTTGTATGAATGGGAAATGATGGAGTATCCAAGATTATGGGCGTTGGAGATATTCACTTGGAGATAAATGCATGTTGCAAATTGATCTTGAAGGAAGTAAGGCATGTTCCCGATATGATGCTCAATTTGATCTCCACTGGAAATCTCGATGATTATGGCTACAACAACAAGTTTGGCGAAGGAAAATGGAAGCTTTTAAAAGGTTCCTTAGTGGTGGCTAAGGGTAAGAAGTCGAGCAGCCTTTACATGACACAAGCCAAACTTAACAAAGGAGAAATTAACGTCGTTGAGAAAGACTCTTCCATTGAGCTTTGGCACAAAAGGCTCGGACACTTGAGCAAGAAGGGTTTGCAAATTTTATCGAAGAAGCAACTCTTACCGGGAGCTAACGGTACACTCCTTAAAACTTGTATTGATTGTTTAGTTGGAAAAACACACAAAGTTGCATTTCATAAATTCCCTCCTTCTAGAAAATCAAGTTTTCTTGATGTAATTCATACGACTGTTTACTTTATGCGAGATAAAACTCTTGGCTGTGCAAGCTATTTCATGACATTCATAGATGATCACTCAAGAAAAGTGTCGACGTTTGCTTTAAAAACAAAAGATCAAGTTCTTGAAGTTTTCAAGAATTTCCATGCCAAGGTAGAAAGGGAAACCAAAAGCTATTGAAATGTGTACAAACTGATAATGGAGGAGAATATAGAGGACCATTTGGAGAATATTGCAGAAATCATGGAATTGAGCTCGAGAAGAGTGTCCCCAAGACACCACAACACAATGGTGTGGTTCGGAGAATGAACTGGACAATTTCTCAAAGAATTAAATGTATGCTCTCACATGCAAAATTACCAAAATCCTTTTGGGGGTGATGTAATGAGGACTGCATGTGACTTGATCAATATTTCTCCTTCAGTTCCTTTGGGTGGTGATATACCCGAAAGAGTTTGGTTGAAGAAAGATGTATCATATAAACACTTAAAGGTATTTGGTTGTAGGGCTTTCATTCATGTTCCAAAGGATGAGATGCTGAAGCTTGACGATAAGGCAAAACAATGCATCTTCTTGGGCTACGGACATGGAGAATTTGGGTATAGACTGTGGGATCCTGTTGCAAGGAAAATTGTTAGAAGAAGAGATGTGATTTTTCTTGAAGATCAAAAAATTGAAGACATTGGAAGAGGCAAGAAAAAGAAAAACGCAGTAGTTGCTCCTATCAATTTGGATCATATTTTCCCTCCTACAGTGCATGATAATTATGGGGGAAAAGTGCAAGATGAGAAAAATGGTGCTTTTGATCAAGATATACCCATATATGAACCTGCGAAGCAAGATGAGCAAGAAGAAACAGTACCCGTTCAACCTGAACCAAGAAGGTCAGCTAGATAACGTAAAACTTCCACAAAATACTCCCCGAACGAGTATGTGATGCTGGTTGATGGGGGATAGTCGGAGACCTACACTAAGAAGCCATGTCTCATGATAAAAGGAGAGAATGAGAGAAAGCCATGCAAGAGGAAATGAAGTCATTGCTTGACATCCACACTTATTACTTGGTAGAACTTCCAAAAGGGAAAAGAGCACTCAAGAACAAGTGGGTTTTCAAATTAAAGTCCGAAGAAGATAGCTCTCGACTGCGGTACAAGGCAAGGTTGGTTGTGAATGGTTTTACTCAAAAGAAAGGTGTCGATTTTGAAGAAATATTCTCTCCCGTTGTGAAGATGACATGCATTCGAGTTGTGCTTAGGTTAGCATCAAGTTTGGACTTGAAAGTTGAACAACTTGATGTGAAGACGGGATTCCTTCATGGTGACTTGGAGGAAGAAATTTACATGGAACAACCGGAAGGGTTTGAAGTTAAATGAAAAGAGCATCTTGTGTGTCGGTTAAGGAAGAACTTGTATGGGCTTAAACAAACACCACAACAATGGTACAAGAAATTCGACTCCTTCATGATGAATCAAGGGTACACTCGAACCACTTCTGACTCTTGTGTGTTTGTGAACTACTTTACCTAAAATGATTTTATTATTCTTTTACTTTATGTGGACGATATGTTAATTGTGAGCCATGATGCTGGTAAGATTGAAAATTTGAAGAAAGAATTGAGTAAGACCTTTGCAATGAAAGACTTGGGACTGGTAAAACAAATTCTTGGGATGAAAATCTGAAGAGATCGGAAAGATAGAAAGCTTTTGTTATCTCAAGAAAGATATATTGAGAAGGTTCTTGAAAGATTCAACATGAACAAGGCAAAAAGTGTAAGTACTCCATTTGTAGGCCATTTCAAGTTAAGCTCCATGAAATGTCCTTCAAGTGAGAAAGAGAAAGAAGAAATGAAGAAAGTGCCATACACCTGCGTAGTTGGTAGTTTAATGTATGCTATGGTGTGCATAAAACCCGACATTGCTCATGTTGTCTGAGTTGTTAGTAGGTTTCTTTCAAATCCTAGAAAAGAACATTGGGCAGCCGTAAAATGGATTTTTCGTTATCTTAGAGGCACTTCTAAAGTATGTTTATGTTTTGGTAATGGCAAGGCCATGCTAGATGGGTACACAGATGCTAATATGACAGGTGATGTAGACTCTAAAAGGTTTATTTCTGGATACTTAATGATTTTTTTTTTGCCGGAGGAGCTGTATCATGGCAATCTCGACTCCAAAGATGCTTTGCATTGTCTACCACTGAAGCCGAGTACATTGTAGTAACCGAAGCTTGCAAGGAGACTTTATGGTTGAAGAAGTTTCTCCAAGAATTGGGCTTGAACCAAGAGGGGTATGTACTTTATTGTGATAGTCAAAGTGCAATTCATCTTTGTAAGAATCCAACTTTTCACTCAAGGTCGAAACATATCGATATTGGATATCATTAGATTCATGATGTTTTGGACTCAAAACTATTAGAGCTTGATAAAATTCATACCAATGAGAATGGATCAGATATGATGATGAAACCGTTGTCGGGTGATAAGTTTAGCTATTGCCGTAAACAAGCAGGCTTGGTTGAGCCCCCCACATGAACTGGAGGGGGAGATTTGTTGGGTGTGTCCAGCCCATGTGGTGGCCCAAGCCCATGGTTTTGTTTGTTGTTGCAAAGTTAAAGGAAAATATAATAAAATAATAAGAAAATGATGGCAGAAGAGTCCAGAGACTTGAAGAGGATTCTCTGTGCCTTCAAGATTGTTCCATGGTTCACTGTTTTTGGAAGATTCAAGAACTCATGAAGGGCTAATTTTTTGGTCTACTAGTAAGATTCACGTGCATTGCACGCATTAATGATTTTTTAAAAGAAATTTGCTAATTCCTTCTTTTTTTGTTTACTTTTAATTATTGGATTTTTTTTTTTGTGTTTTAATCTTTACAATTTTTGAGACTAATAATTGTGTTGTTATGTGTATAGCTTTTCTGATACTTTGTTTTTTGGTCATTTATAATATATGCTTTTATTAATAGTATAGCAACTTATCCTACACATTTATCTTTTTTGTTGGTTATTTTTAAATATGTTTTTCAATAGTGTGAACTAAAAACAATTCAAACTTACTATTTTATATTAACACATTGTTATTGTAGACTTTTCTTAATTATGTCGTTTTTGGAATTTAGACTCTCTTTAGAAAATAATATATTGTGTTAGAGAAATCAAACTCTCAACCCCAAAGTGTATACTTACACTAAAAAAATACAAAATTCCCCTAAAGTATCTATAAAGTCCAACTTTACCACCCAACCTAAGTTTTGTGTCATTTTTATATCTCATTTAATAACTTTTTTCTAGTTTTCCCCTAGCCACGACAAATGTTACCAATCTGAAGGTAAGGTGCACATGGTATTTCATGTGTAGGGCCTTTTGCGGCAACGCTTTCTCTGCTCCTTCTCCAGTAATGACCTCTTATGTAAATTTTAAGTGAGATAAAATCAAGAGAGATATGAGAGATAGAATTCAAGATTAGATAATTACACTCAGGCATCAAGGCCACCATGAATAAAAACCTACAAAAAATTAAAGTTGCCGTCGATGTTGAATGACCAACTCCACAATTCATCTCTCTCTCTCTCTCTCTCTCTTACCACACAATACACAAGCATACACCATAAATTTCAAAACCCATATTTGAACCCATCAACAATGATGAGACACGACATGGTTCAATTCGTCTTCATCGTCCCTAGCTTCAACTCCAACAAATTTCTCATCGGCATTGTTGATATTGTTTATGTTTTGATTGGAACAAATCCTCAATCTTAAACATTATTCGTCACCATGTCTATCACTACAATTACCGGACGTGATATCCCAATCATAAAATTTGACATGGAATATGGAAATGCTACAAAACTACGTTGAGGGCCAAAGTGGATTTGGTGGATACTTTAGGGAAATTTGCATTTTGGACTAATTTCAATGGTGCCAAAATATGATTAGCTCCTAAAATTACAGACTAAATCTCATATTGCATCCTAACTTACGAAGTGTCTCACTTTCATACCTTATTTTTCTATCTGTCCCACTTTTCCCACTCCTGTCTATGGACGTTTAAAATAGTAATAGAAAATGGTATGTGCATGTCACATGAAGATTATTTTGGTCATTTTGTTTAGGGTGCAAAATGAGATTTAGTTATAACTTCATTATTTAGTTAACCATTTAGTATTTAAAATATGTTTTTAAATGAAAATAATAAATAATTGTTTTAATAATTCAAAAATAATTATATGACCAAATTTTCATTTCCCTATAAAGTATCCACCAAATTGCATAGTGCACCTCAACCTAAGGTTTGTTCCATAATTGTATCTAATGTAACATTTTTTTCCCATTTTTCTTCCTACTTGTGATGAACGTTAGAAAATTCACGTTAAATAGCACATGGTCTTCCACGTGCGGGGCAAAAATGTTATTTCTCTTATCTGGTTAAGGAGTAAATATATTAAAAGTAAAAACCCTAATCTAACACCATATCCTTCTCTTTTTTCCAGGTGCAAGTTCCCATCTCTGGCTCTACTGTAATAGTCACCATCTCCAGCCCCACCATAGTAGCCGCCATCTCCAGCCCAAACCTTTCCTACTCCGGTCAAGCCTGTCACAATTCTAGCTTCATCCTCACTCGATTCTATCCAAACTCCATCTTCGATCTCCTTCATTCTCTCCCCTGCAAAAGTCGCGCCTAAAGTATAAATCAGAGGCTATTGAGTATACTTACTAAAAACCCTTGTAAAAACACACGATTAAAAGAAAACCCATAACCCTTATCGATGAATTTATCAAAGAAAAGACGGGCTTTAATGAAGAGAAATGGTGAGGTTTTATTGAAATACTCTTCAATTTCACTGGAGAAAATTGGGCATACAGTCGACATGTAAATGGCTTAAAACAAAGCATCAAAATTGAGAAGTGTTGAAGAAGCTTTGGTTCTAGATGATTTCAACCTCTGAGTAGTTGCCATAGCGATCAAGTTGGATTATTTAAGGAATTAGGAGAGAGAAAATAAAGGTAAATTCATGTAAGAGAATGAAAGGGGGGGGGTGAGAAATTGATTGATTTCGATGGTGATTGAGTTTCATTGGAGAAGGTGGGTAAATCCAATTCCATACAGGAAATTGGAGATGGAGACGAGTAACTATCGGTAAGAGTTTTCATATCTTTCGATTACTTTGGTTTCATTATTAAGATACGAAAATTGATAATGAAATGTAAATGCGTATCTACTTCCTGGTTAATAGAGAGAAATTTGGAGGGAGAGGACAAAACCCAAATCGGATTCTGGGTTAATTTTTGTTTTGGGAGTGAAGATTTGAAAAAATGGTGGGTCTTTTCTCTAGATTTCTTTTAGTAGGAAAAAAATAGAATGGTGGATCCCACTCCATTTTTTAAAAACATTTTAACTTTCCACACACACACACACACACACACATATATATTAGAAAATTATAATTTATTTAAATTTTTATTAGGCTAAAATACATTTAGCACCCCAAAGTTTATATCAAATTCCTAATATTTCCGTCGAGTTAACGCCCACAAGGAAATGTCAAAAACAATACCCCACACGTGGAAGATCACATGTTATTTAACGTGAATTTTCTAACAGTTGTCGCGGTTATGGTGGAAAATAGGAAAAAAAAAATTAACGTTATATACCATTATGAGACAAACCTTAGGTTGGGGACCTTGGGGTGCACTATGTTGGTGAATACTTTTGGGGGGGGGGATTGTAATTTGGTATAATTATAAGGAAAACGCTATCTTTACAACTAACTATACAACTTTTTTTACAACTAAGTTTTGAAAAAACCAAAGTTGTTTTGGACAAAGACATTTTTGTCTTTTTACAAGGCTTAGTTGTAAGGAAAGTTATAAAATTAGTTGTAAGGCTAATAATATTGTATTTATATTTTTTTCTCATATTTAAATTTAAAGTAAAAAAATGCATTACTCCCAAAAATGAAATTTAGAATAAATTTAATTTATTTTCTTATCATTCACTTTCTTCCATCAACCGCATCATTTATAGACCCACCACCATTACCACCTCAAATAACACCATTAACCAAAAATTCCATTTTTTAAATTTTGGTTTATTTCATTTTCTAATTCCTTACTCCTTCCTTCAAAGTAACTCATTTGCAAAACCCATCAATTATAGGTACACCACCACAACCTTAAATTTCTCTTTTTACAAACCCAAATTATTTTTTTGAATTTTGAAATTTTCAAATTGAAACCGAAACCCATATGGATATTTGAAAATCTCACAATGTTGTATTTTATCTAAACCACCATTGTTATCCCTATAATCGCCGCCACCACCACCCCTAATACCACCATTCTTGCAGTCGTCAGCACCATCACCACCACCACCAAGAAATGCATTCACCTCACCTTGCACAAATGAAGATATAGAATCTCTTTAGCTTTCAATTAGTCCGACTTCTTTATTCGAACGTTCTCATTTCTTAGTTCCTATCTACTTTCGGTGTCAAATTACTAAGCAAATAGAGATTCTAATTTTAGGGTGAGACTATTTGAAAGGATGACGGGCGGTGACCGTCTCTTTCAATTAAAAGAGACTTGCGGTAGAAGAAAAAAAAGTCGATATCCAGTGGAGGGGAATACAAAGATTCTCACATGTAACTACCTCGGGTCCTATGAAGAGGAAGAAACAAGTTCAGACCAAAAGAAGTTAGAGGTTTGGAACCCAGTCATGGAAATAAGTAAAATATGTTGAATCCAGTTATTTGTGATTACTAATAGTGGTTTTATTTGTAATATCTATAAGTTAGGGACGAGTATAATAATTTTTAAGGCTGCTTGTAGTAGTCTGAAAATTCAAAGAAGTAAATGATAGATTTTAACTTTCTTTCTAACAAAACGCACATATTCATCAATTGATTCTTCATTTTTTTCTTCATCTTCTTGATATTATGACATATTTTCTTAACTCTTTTGTCTTAATTTATTTACGTGTAATAACTAAACACACTACATATTTGCTTAATATCTCGATACTCACCAACAAATCTATTATTACAATTTTTCATATACATTTAATAATGTTTTTCCCGAACACATTGAAGAAAGTAAAACCGTATTATTTTTTAGTTTCGAATAATGTTTTAGTCTCTCGATTGAGTATATGTATTTTTGTCATTTTAGAAAATATTGGACGATATTTGTAATGATAATGGTAGGAGGGGAAAACTGTTAAGAAGATCAAAATACAAGACAAAATAAGTAGTATTTAAAAATATAGGACGACATTTGTAATGATAATGGTAGGAGGGGGAAATAAGTATTTTGGTCATTTTAGAAAATATTAGACGACATTTGTAATGATAATGGAATGAGGGGGAAACTGCTAAGAAGATCAAAATACATGACGAAATAAGTAGAATTAAAAAATGTAGTGTATAACTTTAAAATATGTATAAGTCAATGGATCAAATTATTATTTAATTGTTCATGAAATTAATTAGCTTATAACAAATTTACTTGTTTTGACCTTAATTAATGGTGAGTGATTTATTATATTTAAGGTAATTTTCGTCCAAACATTATTTTTTGTCATGCTAAATTTACTTGTTTTGTCCTTAATTAAATAATGGGTGATTTATTTGATGAAGAGTTATTTTTATCCATCTATTAATTTGTAAGAAATAACCTTGACTTTTATATCTAGAGAGAAGAGATATAAAGGGGAGAACACATCCCAAATGTGGGAATAATTAGAGAAAACTACAGCAGCAAAGGATAGATATACAACAGCAAAACAGAGAGAGAAAAGAGAGAGAAATAGTGCAGTTTTTCTAGCGATCGAAGGAGTAAACATGAGCAGTTTTCGGTGCCTATTTGAGTGCATTTTCTCCTCATTTATAGCCTCTCATTTCAGCTGGTATTGAGTATCAAAAGCCCCAAATTCTCTGCTCTAAGTTGGAACTTTCTATACCTATTTTCTCACAAGAGTTATAGTTACTATCCATCAAATTGGTTGGTGAGGATTTTGTTGACATTGTTGCAATCTAAGAAGTTTGTTGCTTTTGATGCATTTGTGATCCTCTAGTGTAGCTAGAGAAGAATCTATTTGTAAACCCATTTGTGATAGTGGAGGTTTTGTTTTGGAACTACGGTCCCATGGTTTTTCCTGATTCGGGTTTTCTACGTTAAAATCGATGTCTCGTTTGTGTTTATTTTTGTGGCTGCGATTATTTAGTTTTCTGCTTTAACTTGCTGTTTTGCAAAATATATTGGTGGATTGTTTTGGTGCAATTTTTCTCAACAAGTATAATATGTAATTTCTTTTAAAAATCTTGTATATGTGGCTCATAATTAAAATAAAATGAAAAAGTAAGGGTAAAATAGTAAAATCATTTTTGTAAGGATACTTTACAAACAAGACACTACTATGAGAAATTTTAAGGGAATTAAAAAAATACATGGATTGAACCTTTTAAAAAAACTTGTGTAAAATTAATTGGAAATATTTATTCTCGAAAAAAAACAAGCAACCAAACAATATGAAATTGTTAAACTGAAAAAGAATGGGAGAGAAAGCAAAAACAAGCGTTCCATGAAATGAGTCGTCCATTTATTTTGGATAGTTCATTTTTCTATAATATTTCAATTTACGTCCTACATGTGAGTTAAACATTTTTTTTAAATATTTTTTTTTGTAGACCTTTTCCTAAGGGCATAAGAAATAATCGAACCTAAAACATCATATTTTATAAAACCTCAACTCTACCACTGGACCACCCCTTAGGGTTTGAGTTAAGCATTTTGTATACGCTTAAACAATAAACATTTAACATACTCCGATTCAACACTTGCAATTTTTGGTTGAGACTAAATAAAACTTTTTTTATTAAGCGTTGGGTGATGGAAATTATTTATTTAATCCAGTATATAATTAGCTTTTCTTTGACCTCGATAGTTGAAATGTCAACTTTGAAAGAAATTACAGTATATACATTTGGGGGTTAAGAGCAGCTCCAATGGAGTGTATTATATAAACCTGTTGAAGAAATTTGACAACTATTGTGGAATGCTTAGGTGGTAATGAAAGACATAAATCGTTGTAATTTTACAATCGGTTGATGATGAAGACTTTTGGTGCAACCCACTTTTACTTTTTTTATTGTATTATTATTTAATTAGTTAAAGAATAAAAATATTAAAAGTAAGTTTATGTTATAAAGTTTTTATTAGTTTATATATAATGGAAAATATGTTTATAAAAAAATATTTATAAGCTGATGACGTGACGTAATATGATATGACAAGATGAATAAACCTTTTGAAAGGTTTATGAAGTCGTTGATGTCCTACATTCATCTTATTTAAATCCAAAAAAGTCAACTAGTGTCCAAGTTTAACAAATTTCAAACTTCAATTATCTTCACCATAAACAATGTGATGATTCGTTAGCATGTAACAGTTGTTTTCTAAGGTTAATTGTGAGGTTGGAATATTAAATTGATGTTTAATTTAATACTCCCACCGTTAAAATTATATTTATATATTTGTGTGTGTGTGTGTTTATATCAAGTTAAGACCAACATGATTAATATGAGTAAGTTTCCTAAAGACCACTTTACGAATCTTAATTCGTAAGATGAAACATCATTTTTTTATAGTTTAATTCATCAACACACAATAAGTCGTATAAAGAAGATTCCGTTTTATAACAAATATTTGTAAGATAGTCTTACCTAAAGTTTTTACCGATTAATATAGCCAACTTCTCATCTAAGAACTTTTGAGAGAGAGAGAGAGTTATAGAATTGATGAACGGTGGAGATGGTGCTTATAGCTAACTTAAGAACTCCGACTACTAGGTAATGTTGTTTTTGTATATGAACATGAGGATGTTTCGCTCTTGGCTGGATCTCCAATTGGTCTCACAAAAATTTAGGAAAGACCTTTAGACCGACATTTTGTGTAAGACAAATCCCTTTTTCACGATTTATCGTGTGTTAGTGGGTTAAGCTGTAAGAGAACGAGCTAGGCTGTATTTTATGAATTAAAATTTGTAAAACGCTCTCACATAAAACATGGTACTCTCTCAATTTAATCGTTGACATGGACTTGTAGAGAGAGAATGATCGGAGAAGTAATTGCTGACAATTTTGAGGTAACGACTAACGAGCTCTTCAAATATGATCGTTGTAGCAGATTTAGGATGTAAGATTATTTTGTATCATACAAAAAATGTGGAGTGGGTTAAGATATGATAAGCCTGTATAACATTTTAGTCTATTGTTTGAATCCTGGCTGCAAAGAGCATTTCATTTTCCATTTCATGTATATTAGATATCTTATTTGGGTGGGATATGCCAAAGGGTGCCAAAGTACAGAGTAAGCATTTGGAGGAAGTGATAGATCTACACAATATGAGAGGAAGCTTTGCAAGAAACATTCAACATTTCTTTGTAGATCTTTAGGTTTTACTTCAAACAAAGGTGATGACATTAAATCAAGCGCATTTCAATTTTACTTAAGTTGGGCTTATGCGTAATTCTTGAATCTTGTTTCGGAAATGAGTGTTCATTCCGGTTCTTTTTGTCAACCATGAAGTTTATTCCTAATGCCTTTTACCCCACTTTAAGTTTCCAAAAAATGGAGAATTTTCTATTTGCTTATGAACAAACCTCCAGGAAAATAGATATTAAAAAATAATTAGGGAATTCATGTTGTTGCTTTGCATAGTTACCTATGTGGCTATGTCCCTTTCAGCTTTTGATGCATAGTAAGTCTACTTTTACTCGAAATAACAGACTTAGGAGTAAGCTATTTCAAATTCTAGTATGTGTGGGATGATGACACTTACCATGCTTGGAGTTGGCCTCCCCAATGGCGTTCATAGATCTGAGTTCCCATTTAACCATAGCTCTTGTGTTGTCTAGTAACTAATTACTCATCAAAAACTTCAATTAATTGCGGAAGCTCAAGTAGACTCTTACCTTTGTATGTTCCAACTCTAGAGATAGTCGAAAAAAATGGGTGTCGATGAAGATACTACCCAATCAAAATCACTTTGGACAAGAAGTTGTTGATGAATTGTTCCAGTAGAAAATAATAAAGTTATTGAATAATGACACAAGCCTTTCATTGATAGAATCACCTATTTAAAGAGAGTTACAATTAGGGTTACACAAATAGTAGAGTACAAGAAACCTATACATGGTAGGAGTTATAATACGGCATGAACTATGTACAGTAGTTACTACTAAATAATAATTACAAATAAATAGAAATATATTATTCTCTTATATGCTCCCACAAGATGGATCCTTGTGAGGAGAGACCAATCTTGTGAAGAAGATGCTAAAAGCATTGCCAAGGAAGAGCCTTAGTGAGAGAATTTGAGAGTTGATCTATCGAGGAAACATGAGAAACCCGTAAGAATCCATCTTGGACTTGTTGGCGAATGAAATGATAATTCAGTGCAACATGTTTCATGCGAGAGTGAAATATATGATTGGAGCATAAACTAGTGGCACAAACATTATCACAGTAGCTGACGGGTAGTTGTAAGGAGGATATGCCGAGCTCACCAAGGACTGAAGTTACCTAGCGAACTTCAGCAGCAGTCGATGCAACAGCTTGATACTCGGCTTTGGTCTTGTAGTGAGCAACAGTACACTGTTTTTTTGAGCTCCAGGAGATATGGTTGCGACCAAGATACACTATGTAAGCGCTTGTAGATGTGTAGTCATCCTTGTTACCTGCCCAGTCAATATTAGTGAATGCATGAAGATCAAGAGGAGACTATTTGTGAAGAAGAATGCCATTGTCAATGGTGCCACAGAGGTATCGAAGAAGACATTTGCTCGCTAGCCAGTGATCCATGGTTGACCGATGCATGAACTGAGAAAGCTTAATGACCACATATGCTATATCCGGACGAGTGAGAGATAGATATTGTAGACTCCCAACCACTGCTCGGTACTCGATTGGGTCAGTGAGGGTCGTGCCCGACTGAAGAGAGAGAACCGGTGAGGTGGCAAGTGGGGTTGTCACTGGTTGAGCACCAGTCAGACCAGTGCGAGCAAGTAGGTCAGCAATGTATCCTCATTGAGACAACAGTATACCCGTAGGGTGAGGAACCACCTCCACACCGAAGAAGTAATGAAGGAGGCCAAGATCTTTGAGCGAGAAGTGAGCGGCGAGGACGTTGATAAAGTCCTGGACAGCCTTACTTGATGAAGATAAAGAGAGAGGTATCAGCCACTGAGTTCTTGAAGTGAGCAGCGAGCAGAAATTGACGAAGTTCATTGTACCATGCCTTGGGTGCTTGCTTGAGACCATATATGGCCTTTTGTAGGCAACAAAACATGTTGAGGGTGGTCAACGTCAACAAAACCCTGTGGTTAAGCCATGAAGACTTCCTCGGTGAGAGTCCCTTATAGAAAAGCATTATTGACATCCAATTGACGAAGATCCCAGCCGCGACTGATGGCAATGGAGAGAATAAGGCGGATTGTGGTGGGTTTAACGACCAGGCTGAATGTTTCATGATACTTAATCCCATCGTTGATGAAATCCTTTGGCGACCAAACGAGCTTTGTACCTGTCAATTTTGCCATCAGGAAATCGTTTAATAAAAAACATCCATTTGCAATCAACACTATTAGGAACCCAGTGGGAGGTTTTAAGTCCCAAGTGCCATTTTTAATGAGAGCATCATATTCCTCAGACATGGCCTGAGTGCTTGGCGCCATTTGCTATCTTTGATGGCCTAGGTTATAGAGGTCGGTTCAAATGTCCAGAGAGAGCTGAGCAGAGAGGCTAAGTTTGTGGAGAGGTTTGTTGATGTTATTTTTCAAGCGGGTCATAATTGGGGAGGTGCGAGCTGCAACTGGGGGAACATGCTGCTGGAGAAGGTCGGGTGGAGGGAGTTCGGTGGTAGATGGTTCTGTTTGCAAGGGTGAGAGTTGCTCGATGGTAGATGGTTCTGCCCGCATGGGTGAGGGTTGCTCGGAGGTAGATGGTTCTACCTGTATGGGTATGAGGGCTACTCGGTGGGCGGGGTGGAGCTCCGGAAGGTCGATGTGAGAACTATCTATCGGTGGTGTGTATGAAGCCTCGAGGATTTCATAAGGTGGTAACTAGGTATTTCGGGTTGACGCATCTGGCCGAGGAAGAGCTAGAGTCGACCTTAGACAAGGGGAATTCAGACTCAACAAATCGAACATGGCGAGAGACAAAGAGCTTGGTGGTGGATGTATCATAACAGAGATAGGCACTCTGGGTGAGAGAGTACCCGAGGAAGACACATGGGGTTGACTAAGTATCTAGTTTGTGAGATGAATATGGTCGCAGCCAGGGGTAGTAGAGACAACCAAATACTCAAAGTTTGAGGTAGCTAGGGGCAGAGTCGAATAGTTTGTGATAAGGGGAGAATATTTGGAGAATGGGAGTGGGAAGGTGATTGATGAGATATGTGACTGTGAGGAAGGCATACGACCAGTAGGTAAGGGGGAGATGAGCATTGGTCAAGAGAGAGACCTGTTTCAACAATATGGCGATAATGATGTTCAAAAAAACCATTGTACTCGGGGGTGTGGGGAGGGGGGGTAAGGTGCGAGATGCCATTGGTAGCGAGGTAGGCGACCAAACCAATGGCTTTTGTAATACAAGTATACTCCCCCCCATAGTGTGACATATTTCTATGTTTGAAGTGGTTTTCAACCAAGGTCCTTGAAGCGAGGAAAGGTAGATGCGACATCCGATTTCCGTTTGAGGGGGTAGAGACATATATAATGCGTGAAGTGATCAACAAATATAACATAATATTTGAACCCATCAATAGAATGAATGGGAGAGGTCCAAACATCAGAATAAATAATTTGAAGTGAATGGGAGGAGACAATAGTAGCTAAATAAAAAGAAAGTTTGTGGCTTTTATTGCATAGACACACATTATAAAACGAGGAAGTAACTCTAGTATTTTTAAGAGAAAACTTAGACTACTAGATAACTTTGGACTTGGTTGGATGGGTGACCAAGACGATGATGCCAGTCAAGAGCAACATCCTGGAGCTGGCAAAGGCAGCGGGTTGACGAGGAGGGAGGGAGCTCGGCCATTCATACACACCGTCCTTAGATTGTCTTGTCAGCGGCAAGATCCTTGTATATAAGATCCTTCACATGAAAAGAATTAGGTAAGAATTCAATCGATGCTTTATTATATGTACATAATTGAGAAATAGAAATAAGGTTTCTTTGCATGTGTTAGTCCCAGAGGGCACAATAATAAGCTAGAAGGGGGGGGGGTTGAATAGCTTATTAGACAATTAAAACTTTTTGTATTAATTCCTAAAACAAGCACTTACAATCTATTGAAAAGATTGAAGTAGCGGAAGTCTTGTAAGGAAGACAGTTCACGTCTGCCGGTGAAGCTAGCACTACCGGTAGACTTTACTGAATACTCAAGTCTGCTGTTTGAAGCGATAATTAAATAAATATGAAACAGTTTAAAGAAGTAAAGAAGCGATAATGAAAGAACACAAGTATTTTGAGATGGTTCGCACTATAAATAGTGCTACGTCCACCACCAAGGCAGTCAACCTTGGATTTAAATGTGCACTATGTTTTCCACTAGTTCTATTACAAAGAATTCCAATGGATCGTGTACAAAATATTTGACTTGTGTTTGGGGGTTGGGAATTGAATATCTGGACAAAAAAAATATTCAATGGTGCAGAAGAATAGTTAAGGAAACAACAATAAGAAGCTTAAGATAAAGTGTTGATGCAAATCTTCTTGTTGTTGTTGAGGACTTCATTGATCAGTTTACGATCTCTTGAATGCACTGAGTATATAAGACTTGAAGTTGTTGGAGAAATTCAGAGCATTTTTTTCTTCAGTCTTTAATGGTAGTATTTATAGCTGGGGCATTCTTGAGACCGTTTGGAGAAGACGATGAGTAACAACTCTATTATATTGAATGCATTAAATGCATGGAGCTGACTTATAGATTTCGTCTTCACTGATACTGAGCAGGGAATGGTGCAGAGTTGTTGCAGCAACTGGTAGGTGAGCAATCAGAGTTGCAGACCTGCAATAATTGGTACAGTCTGTGAGTGTCAGTTTGTTCACCTGCTCTGTCACTGTTCAGAAGGCGAAAGTCTTCACTTTTCGGAAAGCTGGTCAGGCGTGTATGAGAAGTCATGATAGGATTGGTTTAATTCAAATTCAAACCGATAAAGGTCGAATTTAATTAATCCACTAAAAGCTTGATGACTGGACACATCATGCTTGATCAAGTGCAGACAAGGTCTGCCGCTGGATGCTGAATGAGGTCTTCCGGTGAAGCTTTGATGAAGTCTTCCGTTGAACCAGTGAAGCCTATAAAAACTATTCTATGGCAAAGTTCTATACACAGTTGCCACGCTAATTGATACGCAACCCAATTAGCCACTAAGCATAGAACCTAATGTAATGTATGAACAGATGTAAATCAAGATACAAATGAGAAATAACAATCTCCTCCTATTTGCATCTGGTCATCATTACTTATAAGTGAGGGCTATAAAAACTATATGATAGATAATAACATGTCAGAAAATATTTTAGTTTTGTAACGGTAGACATGCCTCTATTAAACAGAAGAACACCTTAAGTGTAAAAGAAGCTAATCTAAGTGCTTACAACAGAAGAGAAGTAAAGAATAGCACAAGGATTAGTAATAAATAGTTCAAAATGGATTTAAACTGAGTGTTTAAATTCTAAGCAGATATATGAATTGAAATAGCAAGAATTTAAACAGAAGACAATTTTTGAAAGACAATAAGCTTCTGTATTCAAACGAGAAGTTTAATGTTATAGAGTTTTGAAAAACTAAGATAGATACAAAGGTTTAGGGAAAGAGAAAAGAATAGAAGCTACCAAGGCCTTTTCCCTTTGCCTTTGTTTGCTTTGTCTACCTCTTCTCTTTCTCTTCTCTGCCGTTCAAATTCTTCGACTCTTCTGGTGTACTTATCATTGGCAGAGGTAGGAGGTCTGGTGGAGCGAGAACGGAAGTCCAGTTCTTCACGTAAACGGATGTTCTCTCCCATTAAAGTCTTGTTGATAGACCTCAGTTGTCTCTCCTCAGTGATGGCCAGATCACGCTCTTTGTTGTTTCTGTCATGAGACGCGTTGAGAGCGAGGTCGTTGAGCTCGAGAACATGAGGGCGGTTATGACCTAGATGAAGAGTAATGCTGTGGAATAGATGGTAGAACAGAGTAGAGCAAAGTCTGACGCATTCCTTGCGTTGAGCTTCCACGTTGATATTGATGTCAGTGGACTCGTGCTTCATCTGTCCAAACCGTGTCCACACATCCTCTTGAAATTGTCGAAGGATGGCAGCATTTCTATCTGTTGCCTTGGACGTGGCAGTTGCAAGCTCAGGGGCAGCTGTGGAGATACTGGAGAGTTCTCTCAGTCTGTCGTAGATGGCGTCCAGGTGGTTCAGAATTTCAGAGTTTGCCGGTTGGGATGGAGAAGGGTCCAGGCCAATATGTACGTGCTTAATGCCGGCAGAGGAAGTGGCGTCGGCAGAGGTGACGGGTCGGAAGGGCTGCTGGAGAGGTGGAGTGGCAGAGTTGGATGAAGTTGAGTCGCGTGAGTGAAAGGTATGGGTAGAAGAGGATTTGGATGCTGGGGGAGAGGGAGGAGGGGTTGGGGTATTTCGATATCTGTGTCCGAATGATCACAGATATCGAAAGGGTTGGGTAGGGATATGTCTTCCGTTGAGAACCAGAAAGAAGTCGGAGGATACGAGATGTCTTCTGGTCTCAAGAAATGAGGTTTAGGTTGAGGTGTAGGTGGAGTAGGTTTGGTAAAGAGTTCCGCTACCGACGAAAGTTCAAAGATGAACTTCATGGCAGCAGAGGATAGGATTGGAGGAAACCAGGGGGTTAGGATGAGAGGGACAGGTTGGCTTGGTTCGGTAGGGGTGGTCTGGTTTCGTTCGGATTGTGTAGTTTGGTTTGTTTGGTTATGAGAGGGTGAAGAAGAGATAGATGGGTTTGGTGAGTAGTTGAAGGGTGAAGGGGGGGCTGGAGAGGGTGTTCGGGTAGGCTCCTCCGAAGGGGTTGATTCCCTCTGAGTAGATGACTCAGTAGGAGTGGGTTGTGAAGCGGTAGAGGGTTGGGTGCCAGCAGACTTCCTTTTCTGCCTTAGCAATTGAATAGGAGGTTCTGCTACTTCATCGGCAGAGGTAGCAAGGTCGGTGGTGGGTCGGGAAGACCTTTGCGTGGCGTCTGCTTAGGCTTGGGTGAAGGTGAGGGTTGGTCAGAAGAAGGTTTACGTTTGGGTTTTGGGGATGGATGGGGAGTGGAGGTTGGTGGTTCAGGTTGAGATGGTGAGGTGATGAAGACTTACTAGCAGTGGCAGAGGAGCTGCTAGCAGACTTGTCACGTCTGCTGGTCTTTGGTTCCTGCCGTATCCACTTAGCCTGAAGTCTTTCAGCCTCTTCTTCTGCCCTTGCCTTCTTTGCCTTGGCTGCTTCCTTCTGTTTCAACAGCTGTTCAGACTCTGCAGCCAGATCCTTGGCTTCGCGGAGAATGTCACGAGCAATGGTTGGGTCTCCTTGTCCCCATTTGGCCGCTGCAGAGCGATATCCTTTGCTTGCAGCATCATGTGCGTCCATGTCGAAATGCGTGACAACCATTGGTGAAGGCTTGGCAACTTTGTCAAGAGAGATAGCAGGTAGCCCTCGTTGTTGCCTTCGCTTGTTCTCATCGTCCATATACTTCTTGAAGAAGGTGGCCGTCATCTATTTGTGTTTGGCCACTGGGATGAGTTCGTCCTCTTTGACGGTAGAGTTGATCTCAGGTGTGTCTCGTAGAAGGGCGTTGATGAGCCTGACAAATGGCCTTTTGTAATTGGGGCTCTCATTCACTTTTGCAACATAGTTGCGTAGCTCATTGTAGATGATAGTGACGTAGTTGAGTTGAGTCTGTAGATAGACGGCACTTGTGAGATTAAGCTGTTGTGCAGTAAACATGTCATGGGCCCCGTTCTTAAACAGTAGACCTTTGTCCAGCAGATGGCTAGTGCAGTAAACGTCCAAGGGAAAGATATTCCTCAGCATTTTCCCTTGAGGTTCCCTTGGAGTATTGATTCCCCTCATTGCTTCCCAGGCGTGGTCAGCCTCAGCAATGGATAATTCAGAGTCTCCGCCGTATCGAACCCCAGTGATTCTGGAAATCACTTTGGCAGAAATGGAGATAGGTCGTCCTCGTATCCATCCACACATCACAGATGGAGACTTGGGGTCGATGACCATGCACTGATAGAATTCTTCAGCGAGGAGGATGTTGTAGTTGTCGTCATGTAGGCAGAAGAGCGGTAGAATCCCTGACTCGTTCATATCTTTGCAAGCTTTGACTCCGGCGGCAAATATGCAGACAGTTTTGAGGTCAATGCACATGCGGGGTAGATACGTCTTTGGGTCCAGAGCCACAATGACGTCGTGAGCGGCAAGAAATGGAGGGTATCCTGGAAGGTTGATAGACGGACTAGGTGGAATGGACTTTTCCGGGTCAAATGCCTTCCTACTGTCGCCTTTTGATTTGCTAGAGGATTTCACCTACAAAAACACGTTTAGAAATTAGGGCTTTTTCTTGACTGAACAAACAATCAAAGATTTCATTTTTGAGAAATAAATTAAAATTTCTGGTCGATGAATTTTTTTTTTGAAACCCTTGAATGTCTGGATAGATAAAACAAAGAAACATTAACAGAAAATTTCCTAGAAAAATGAGTATCAGTAGTATAGAGAAAACTTGTTAGTTTCAAGGTTTTGAAAAGAACAACAATGACGGAAACCGTCCAGATACGCAAAGCGTCCTTTCGGATTCCTCAATAAAGTGACTCAAAAGAAGAAATATTAAGCATAAATGAATGGATAATAAACTAGAGAGTAATGAAAAGCTTACCATTGTTGTTGTAAGGAAAAAGAAGTAGATAGTTTGAAGAGAGAGAGAGGGAGCAGTTACAGAGAAAAAGAGAAGGGTCTGAGTAGAGAGAGAAAATCTGAGAGAGAAGGTTCGTAAAGTTTTGGAAAGGGCGGTTCAAAGTCTATTTAAAGGAGAGAAAAAATCTTTTGAGCGAAAAGTTGCAACTTAAGATATTTTCTAAGTAATTAAAAAATTGACTTTTAACCCCTTTGCCTTTTAGAAAAACCTTTTTTCCGCTTTAATAGACTAAATAGTTGAAGTACTAACCTGGTATGAACAAAGAGCTTAAGTCTGCCGTTAGATAGCAAATTAAGTCTGTCGGTTAGTAGTAGTTTAAGTCTATCGGTATGAAAGAAAGACTTGAAAATTGAAATTAAGCTGTAGGATCAATCATACCAAGATTTCTCCTTAAATAAGCAAACCTGGTTGCATCCAGTGGCTTGGTGAGAATATCAGTCAATTGATGTTCAGTTGGAACGTATTCTAGACTGATGTTACCTTTCTCCACATGATCTTTGAGGAAGTGATAACATATATCAATGTGCTTTGTCTTTGAGTGCATCATTGGATTCTTTGAGACTGAAATTGCAGAAGTGTTGTCACACATGATTGGACAATTTGCAGTCTTGATGTTGTAGTCCACTAGTTGCTACTTCATCCACAATAGTTGAGAGCAACAATTGCATACAGCAATGTATTCTGCCTCAGTGGTAGAGTTTGCAATTTAACCTTGCTTCTTGCATGACCATGAGTCAAGTCTATTTCTAAGAAATTGACAGGTCCCACTAGTGCTTCTTCTGCTCACTTTGCAGGTTGCATAGTCTGCATCTGAGTACCCAACTAGATTGAAGTTGTTGCGTTTTGAATACCAGATACCTAGATTTGTAATTGTAGAAACATATCTAATGATACGTTTGGCAGCAAGCAAATGTGATTCCTTTGGATCTGCTTGAAATCTAGCACAAACACAAACAAAAAACATTATATCAGGTCTACTGGCAGGAAGGTAAAGAAGTGAACCTATGATTCCTCGATACTTGGTCACGTTCTCTTGCTTTCCCTTTTCATCTTTGTCAAGATGGAAGTCGGTAGACATTGGAATTTCGAATCCTTTAGCTGAATCAAGACCGAATTTCTTGATGAGTTCCTTTGTATATTTGGTTTGGCTGATGTAGATCCCGTCGGAAGTCTGTTGAATCTGCAGTCCTAGAAAGTAGGTGAGCTCTCCCATCATGCTCATCTCGAACTTGCTTTGCATCAGCTTCTCGAATCTTTTGCACATGCTTTGATTTGTAGATCCAAAGATTATGTCGTCCACGTAGATTTGTACCAGAAGAGAATGACCTTTGTGCTTTAGGATGAACAGAGTTGTGTCTATTTTTCCTCTCACGAATCATTGTTCAATTAAAAACTTGGATAGAGTTTCATACCAAGTTTTGGAAGCTTGTTTCAGGCCATAGAGTGCTTTCTTGAGTCGGTATACATGATCATGCTTGTCTTGGATGACAAAACCTGGAGGTTGTTCAACATATACCGTTTCTTGAAGATCACCATTGAGAAAGGCACTCTTCATATCCATCTGATAAATTTTGCTCGTGGTTTCCAGGTGTTGCCCGCAGACGAGGAGTGAGTTGAATTAGATGCTGAGGTCGGGACCAGCTGAAACACAGGACATTGAGCCACCGTGTGACTTTGTTGATGGTAGCCTTGACACTTGCAGAGGTAAGGTCGATGAGAACCCGAGTTGGTGTCTTGCGAGGAGCGAGGTGTGGAGGATGGTTAATGGGAGCGAGGATACTGAGACTGAGCAGATCCATTTTGCCTCGTGATCACAGGGTTGGCTGTGACGGGGTGGGGAGTGGAGACAGATTGCTTTAGAGCAAGCTCGCGATTGATGAGTTTCTCATGGAATTCATCAAAGGGGATGGGGTGCCACGACCTGCAATCACGTTAGCGACCTGACAATAGTCCTCACCTAGGCCACCCAACACTATGTCGATAAGATCCTCATGGTCGAGGGGTTTGCCGAGGACTTCAAGCTCAACAAATTTGCCTTTGATGAACTGCATGTACTCGGAGATTGACTGAAAACCCTTTGTAGCCCGCTTGAGCTGGTCTTTAATTTACTTGATGTGCATACGAGAGGGGCGAGTAAAGGTGTTGGTAAGGATGATCAAGCATCACGAGTGGTTACCGTCGGCCAATGAGCGTCACCAAAGGTGGGGTGAGGAAGACGACAGGAGCGTACAAAACACGTCAAGAACTCATCGCATCCAGTGTTGTCTTGGGAGGGCCATAATTGGTGTAGGTTAAGGGGCCTGCCGTCGAGCCGGTGGCCATTCATCGATGGTGGATCGGGGAAAGTGTCATCGGCGACTTATACGATTATACCCAATAGGAGTGGTGGAGAATATGGGAGGTTTAAGAATAGATATCAAGTTTGGTGATATTGGGTTGGAGATGTTGATGAGTTAGTAGGTTTTGGTGGTGTCGGTGGGGTCTTGGACAATGATGGTGTTGGAGGCCATGCTAAACGCAGGAAGGGAAGAAGGAGGGCAGCCGGTTGTGAGGGGTGACGATGGTGGTTTAGGGTTGCGGAAGTTTGGTGGTTTTAGGGTTTGGAGAGTCGAAACTCTTATACCATTTAGGATATAATAAAATTTTATAAATAATGACATAAGTCTTTCATTGATAGAATCAACATTTTAAAAGGAGTTACAATTAGGGTTACACAAAAAGTAGAGCACAAGAAACCTATATAAGGTAGGAGTTCTAATAAGGTAAGAACTATGTACGGTAATTACTACTAAATAATAATTACAAATAAATAGAAATACATTATTTTCTTATAGTTCCAACTTACAACGGGATGAGATTCCTAATACAGATGTGAGCTGTAAGAAAGGGACCGAATTACTTCTTGTTCCATAGCGTAAGTAAATAATTCAAGTTAAAGGTGGCACTCGATACCACTGCCATCGGCCACCGGTGACAATGATGGTGAATGTGGTTGCTATAATTGGTGGAACAATTTAATTTGACCAGTAAACTTCGTGTTCTTTTTAAAACACATATTACATATACCAATTAAACATACATAAAAATACATTTACCTTAAAATCATGAGTGTCGTCGGTAGCCGGTTACTGGAAGCGATAAACAGTGCAACCTTTAATCGATCACACACAATAATATTTATTTTCTTAAACTAATCTAAATGATAAGATAAATGATACTTTAGTTTAAATATCAATTTGTCACCCTAAGGCGAAAAAAAACTTTAGGTTTAAAATCAATTTGGTCACTCTACTACATTGGCCAAAATTTTCAAAAGCTCACTCTACTACATTTTTCAATTATAATCAAAATAGTCATTGTACCCTTTTCTTTATATTTAACTTATGATGAACATAACTTTTCCGACCATACAAAATCACTGGATACTTGTGATGAAATTTTTTTTCACAATACCAAAATCACTTAAATATATTAATAACAAAGAAAGAAATATGGGCCAATACCCACTTAAATATATTAAAACTACAAAGCAACCGCTCCAGTTTGGTCGAGAGAAAATAATCAAGTCAATTGGCATCTTAAATACCCCATAATGTGTCGGCCAGGGTCGAATTAAGGTTTAGGTCGATAGTGAGTATTAATTAAGGTTCTTCGAAAGAAAAGCGGCGTGCTTTAAATAGGACTTTAGATAGTGTTAGTAAGCATTATAAATTTGAGGTCAATACTTTCGGATTCATTAAGCTCACTCTACTACATTTTTTTCGTCAAAATAGTCATTGTACTAAACAATTCATAATATAAGTATGTGTATTTTCCGGTCTAAGTGGGATTAATTCGAAAATCATTAAATTAATCATTCCTTTATAGAAGAACTCTTTCGAACAATGAGAGAAATTCTCTTCTCCAACTTCGACACCTAAATCGACTTTTTCTAATCATGCTAAAGTCACTACCCTTTTCATGATTCATGCTTACATTCATAAAGAGTGATGAAGTTTTCTTTTGCACCCAACCATGAAAGTCAAAATCAGAGATCGAGATTATAACTCCAATTCATGCAATCAGAGACTTAGAAGTTTTTCTAGGATCAACAACAAGAAACGTTCATCAACACTTATGTTTTAACTTCTTGTGTTTACATTCATTAACTATATACGCACGGTAAATTTCAGATATTTAATTCCCTAGACAAACACAAGTCAATATTTTGTACCACGATCCATTAGGGATATTCTTTGTAATTGATCTAGTGGAAAATATAGTGCACTAATTAAATCCAAGGTTGGTGGTGGGCGTAGCACTCTTTATAGTGGAACCATCCCAAAATACTTGTGTTAGTGTTAAATGCCTTTTGAGCTGTTTATTACTTTGATTATCTTTATTTTACGAACTTAAGTAACTTGTAAAAGTCTACCGGAGTCCTTATCGGCGGACACAGGAACAACACTTCGTTTTAACTTCAAGGTCTATATTTTCGCTACTTATATTTTCATAATTAGATTGCAAGTACCCTTCAAAGAATTTACTTAAAAAGTTTTAAATGTTTAATAAGCTATTCAACCCCCCCTTCTAGCTTATTATTGTGCCCATTGGGACCCATATTTACCTATCTTTCTTCTCTCTGCAAATCTCTATAACCCTGTTACGGGACAGTGTCGATTCTCTTTCTATTTCTTTGTTTCTAATTCAAGTAACTAATTTTCTTGGTCTAGTTCTAACTTTCAATCTGGATCAATTAACTTCAGGTTTGACCAATTCTTGGCAGTGTAGTAACTTTGGAGCAGGGAAATTGAATTGAGTTGCAGAAGAAGAAGAAGATGGAGAGCATGAGTTTGGAGAAGATGGCTTCAATTGATGCGCAATTGAGGCGCTTGGTGCCACAGGAAGGTGTCAGAAGACGATAAGTTAGTGGAGTATGATGCTCTCTTGTTGGATTGTTTTCTTGATATTCTTCAAGACCTCCACGACGAAGACATTTGTCAAACAGTCCAAGATGGCTACGAGCTTTCTGCTGAGTGCGATGGGAAGCTTGACCCAAAAAATTGGAGAAGCTTGGTGGAGTAATGAAAAATTTGGATGCAAGAGACTCGATTGTAGTTACCAAGTCTTTTTCCCACATGCTCAACTTAGCTAACTTGGCTGATGAGGTTCAGGGAATCAAAGGTTCTTAGATCTCAAACCCATATGAGCCACATCCATAATACATACCCACACCCACCTAATTTCTGGAAATTAGGGTTAGAAAAAGAAAAGAGAGGAGAGGGAGATGAAACGTAATTGGATTTTTACTTCAGTTAGTGAAGAGAGTTTTGAGGGTATTACCGTCTTTTGAGTGTATATTCTTCAATATCCTTTAATGTAGTATTATATGAGGGGTATTTCAATATTTTTGATGATTTTCATCCAAGATAACGGACGGAAATAGATTGAGTGAGTTTATTGATCGTAAAGTCCAAGTATAGTCACTAAATTGAGAAACAAAATAGTATAGTGAGCTTAATGAATTTTGGCCGAAAGTAGGGTGACCAAATTGATATTTAAACCATATAAATATGCATACTTCTATTTAATTATTCTATAAGAGACATGGGATGTTTTATGTTAAGATATACGTCCGTAACTATATGATGATTCTTGTGACTTACCTCCTGAGTTGCTTGATTGTTTGTGAACATGGGATTCACCCTGGTTAATCTTGGTAGTCTGGTAAAGGAACGGTTTCTGTACAGTACAACTTGAATTACTCGGTCTTCGTTGTCGTAACCCGATTTATTTCCATTTATGACAATGTTTCAATTATGTTATATTGTTTAGTAGTAGCGTACTGAGTCTTTTGACTCACTCCGTACTCTGCCTTCTAATGTGCAATTCTTGGTAACCGCGTTGAGGTCGAGTAGTTCGTGACTGTAACATCTCGTAGCTGAATGATAGATCGAGATTTGATCGTGTAGTTCGTGATTTTAGCAGCCGACTTCCCCGAGCAGTAGCTTGTGGAGTTCTACTTCCTTTAGCATCGTCATTTGTTTATGTACCTTGCTATTCTTGTGAGGCCGATATCTTGTAAAGTTATTTAGACTTTACAGTCGGGTAGATGCTTGGAATTTTGTATTGGTTCTTCCTTGGGCCGACGTGTTGTGTCGTGCCGTTGTTCGTGGTTCTAGTTTTATTTTAGTTGTCTCCCGGGCACGCAGTAGCTTTGGGGCTTTTCGTTATTCTAGTTGTTATTGTTGTTGGTTAACCCCGGTATGCTTTAGCTGTGGGTAATTGTTATATCATGTTAATTCTTTGTTTAAACGCAGGCCTGGAGTGTCGATGGTTTGTTTAGCGTCTGTAATGTTGTGGCACGCGAGTTTTGTTTTCCTTTTCGGGAGATTAATGTCTCTCTTGGATTCTTTGACTTTGGTTTCGAGCTTAATAGCTTGGGACTTCTTTTCCCTATCACTTTCGCATATCTGATTTTTGTAAACCCGTATTTTAGTACGGCTTCACTACCTTTATTTGAGCTTGTTAACTCGATTGTTTGACTTGCACTACGGTTTGACAAGTGCATGTCTCCTTCTTGCCTTGTCCTAGCGGCACGACCTTGGGATTCCGTTCCGGAATCCGGGTCGGGTCGTCACAGTTCCATTTTGTGAAATTGTAACCTCTCCGGTACTCTTTTTTTTTAAACCGCAAAAGTATTTTTCTGTTTTTTTCTTCCTAAAATACCCACGCTACCTCTCCCCATCATCGTCATCATCATCATCTTCGATAAGGAGCTTTGTGAACTACTGGCTCTACTCTTTCTTTTATCCCGCGTTCATTTATTGATTTTTTACAATACACCTCACGAATCTCCCATGATCACAACGGTTAGACTACTCCTCAAAACAGAAACAAACTCCAACTTGTTCAACATGAGAAGTTCGGAAATTCGAAATTGACTTTGCAAGGTAGGTTGGATTGACATCTTCGGGCATGATAAAAACAATAATCTTTGGCTCCATTTTTGACTGCAATACGTGAACAATCTTGCTAGATGGTAGTGGAGGAGATGGGAGAAGACTATGATGTGGGTGTCGAAGACTACGATGTGGGAGTCGTAGCCTATAATGTGGGCGTCGTTGCCTATGATTTAGGTGTCATTGCCTATGATTTAGGCAACGAAACGACGCCCAAATTGGAGGCAACGACACCCAAATTTGATGCAACGACACGCCCAATGTTTTACCAACGAGCTCTAGCTCAACTGGTACTGCTCACTTCTCTTAACGGAGAGGTTGGGTGTTCGAGTCTCACTAGAGACACCCTCGACTTTACAACTTTCAGTAGAGAGGTCGGGTGTTCAAGCCTCTTCAGAGGCATCATTGTTGTTAAAGCCTTATTCAAAGGCCCCATTTAGCTACTCACTTATCTTAACGGAGAGGTTGAGTATTTAAGCCCTACCAGAGGCACTCTGGGACTTAACTACTCTCAACCGAGAGGTCAGGTGTTCAAAGCCTCACCAGAGGCACCATTTGTTCGAGCCACACCAAGGACATCATATATATATATATATATATATATATATATATATATATATATATATATATATATATATATATATATATATATATATATATATAATTGTAGTCTTTCAAAGCATTAAAAATAATATAAAAAAAAATTTAAGGGTTGGGGTACGGTCTATGTCCCCTCCAACCTTTTTGAAAAAAAAAAAACGCCCAATGTTTTGAGCCCCACAAAAATGAATAACGCCAATCATGTCTCTGTGTTATTAATTAGGCATCGTATCTTGCAATTCAGCGTAAGTGTAATTTAAGTAGGCAACAAATTTTTCTATTCTACCTCAGTTTAAAAATACACGCATTTAATCATTTAAAAATTAGGCATCGATTCTTCCAATCCTGTCTCGGTGTTACTTAATTAGGCATCATTCCTTACAATCATGCTTCGGTTTTAGTTTATTAGTCATCGTTATTTGCAATTCTGCCTCGATGTTACTTAATTAAGCATCCTTCCTTCAAATCATGCCTCGGTGATAAAAGAGAATTACTAAAGCAGAGAAAAGTGATAAAAGAGAAGGAGGTACGATACGTATTTCTCGGCATTAAAGACAAACGATGCTCAAATTTGGAGCGACGCCTAACTTTTTTCTTTTCAACGCCCAAATTTTTTTACCGACACCCCAAATTTTTTGAGCGACGCCCAATTTTTTTTTCCGACACACAAATTGGGACAGTGAGTTTGTGTGCGCTTCTTTCCTTCATTAAGAGTATTTGTACCAGAAGAGAATGACCTTTGTGCTTTAGGATGAACATAGTTGTGTCTATTCTTCCTCTCACGAATCCTTGTTCAATTAAAAACTTGGATAGAGTTTCATACCAAGTTTTGGAAGCTTGTTTCAAGCCATAGAGTGCTTTCTTGAGTCGGTATACATGATCCTGCTTGTCTTGGATGTCAAATCCTGGAGGTTGTTTAACACATACCGTTTTTTGAAGATCACCATTGAGAAAGACACTCTTCACATCCATCTGATAAACTTTGCTCGTGGTTTCCAGTTGTTGCCCGCAGACGAGGAGCGAGCTGAATTAGATGCCGAGGTCGGGACCAGCTGAAACACAGGACACTGAGCCACCGTGTGACTTTGTTGATGGTAGCCTTGACACTTGCCGAGGTAAGGTCGATGAGAACCCGAGTTGGTGGCCTGCGAGGAGCGAGGTGTGGAGGATGGTTGATGGGAGCGATGATACTGAGACTGAGCAGATCCATTTTGCCTCGTGATCACAGTGTTGGCTGTGACGGAGTGGGGAGTGGAGACAGATTACTTTAGAGCAAGCTCGCAATTGATGAGTTTCTCATGGAATTCATCAAAGGGGATGGGGTGCCACGGCCTTCAATCACGTTAGCGACCTGACAATAGTCCTCACCTAGGCCACCCAACACTGTGTCGATAAGATCCTCATGGTCGAGGGGTTTGCCGAGGACTTCAAGCTCAACAAATTTGCCTTTGATGAACTGCATGTACTCGGAGATTGACTAAAAACCCTTTGTAGCCCGCTTGAGCTGGTCTTTAATTTACTTGATGTGCCCACGAGAGGGGCGAGCAAAGGTGTTGGTAAGGATGATCCAGGCATCCTGAGTGGTTACCGTCTGGCCAATGAACGTCACCAAAGGTGGGGTGAGGAAGACGACAAGAGCTCCAAACAACAGTTTGTCTTGTCGCATCCATGGGAGGTAAGCCGGGTTAGGGGCCTACACGTCATTAGCGGTGATGGTGGATGGTGGACATGGGAAAGTGTCATCGACGACTTATACAGATTATACCCAATGAGTGTGGACATGGGAAAGTTTCCGAGAAAGATAGTGGTGAGGGTAAGTTTGGTGATATTGTGGTTGGAGATGTTGATAAGTTAGTAGGTTTTGGTGGTGTCGGTTGGGTCTTGGACAATGGTGGTGTTGGAGGCCATGCTAAACGTAGGAAGGGAAGAAGGAGGGCAGCCGGTTGTGAGGGGTGACGATGGTGGTTTAGGGTTGTGGAAGTTTGGTGGTTTTAGGGTTTGGAGAGTCGAAACTCTGATACCATTTAGGATATAATAAATTTTTATAAATAATGACATAAGTCTTTCATTGATAGAATCAACATTTTAAAAGGAGTTACAATTAGGGTTACACAAAGAGTAGAGTACAAGAAACCTATATAAGGTAGGAGTTCTAATAAGGTAAGAACTATGTACGGTAATTACTACTAAATAATAATTACAAATAAATAGAAATACATTATTTTCTTATAGTTCCAACTTACAACGGGATGAGATTCCTAATACAGATGTGAGCTATAAGAAAGGGACCGAATTACTTCTTGTTCCGTAGCATAAGTAAATAATTCAAGTTGAAGGTGGCACTCGATACCACTGCCATCGGCCACCGGTGACAATGATGGTGAATGTGGCTTGCTATAATTGGTGGAACAATTTAATTTGACCAGTAAACTTCGTGTTCTTTTTAAAACACATATTACATATACCAATTAAACACACATAAAAATAAATTTACCTTAAAATCATGAGTGTCGTCGGTAGCCGGTTACTGGAAGCGATAAACAGTGCAACCTTTAATCGATCGCACACAATAATATTTATTTTCTTAAACTAATCTAAATGATAAGATATTAATTAAGGCGAAAAAATAAGTCTAGGTTTAAATATCAATTTGGTCACCCTACTTTCGGCCAAAATTCATTAAGCTCACTCTACTACATTTTTCGTCAAAATAGTCATTGTACTTAACAATTATAATCCATAAGGTCACCATGTGTATTTTCCGTCTATTTAGTGGACGGAAATCATTAAAAAGTCGTAAATGTCCTCATAGAAGGAACATGCTGTGCACGTGATGAGTTAGAAATTTCTTCCCCAACTTTTGTTTTGTTTTTTTTTTATCACTCCCCTGCTCCAAAGTTACTACCCTTTTCTTTATATTTGCTTACTTGTGATGAAATTTTCTTTTCCGACCAACAAAATCTCGGGGATGGACTGAGTGATTATGAACTGGGTTCATGTAATACCCACTTAAATATATCAATAACAAAGAAAGAAATATGGTCGTCTGCAAATTGGCGTCTCCCCCAAAACCCCACAATGTGTCGACGGGAGCCTCGGGATTCTGAATCCATGCACCACCGTTCCAGGTTTGGTCGAGAGAACCCAGGTACTTTTTTTTTGTGAATCAAAAAAGTCAATCGTCCCTCTACACCGGCACTTCGCTTCCAGTTCTTCGAAAGAATCAAGCGACTGTACTTTATATACTAGGACTTTAGATAGGTGTTAGTAAGCATTAGAAATTCTATTGAGGTAAAAAAGACAATGCTTTACCTATCTTTCTTCTCTCTGCAAATCTCTATAACCCTGTTATGGGACAGTGTCGATTCTCTTTCTATTTCTTTGTTTCTAATTCAAGTAACTTTTTTATTATTTTTTGGTCTAGTTCTAACTTTCAATCTGGATCAATTAACTTCAGGTTTGACCAATTCTTGGCAGGGTAGTAACTTTGGAGCATGGAAATTGAATTGAGTTGCAGAAGAAGAAGAAGATGGAGAGCATGAGTTTGGAGAAGATGGCTTCAATTGATGCGCAATTGAGGTAGTTGGTGCCTGGGAAGGTGTCAGAAGACGATAAGTTAGTGGAGTATGATGCTCTCTTGTTGCATTGTTTTCTTGATATTCTTCAAGACCTCCACGACGAAGACATTCGTCAAACAATCCAAGACGGCTACGAGCTTTCTGCTGAGTGCGATGGGAAGCTTGACCCAAAAAATTGGAGGAGCTTGGTGGAGTGATGACAAATTTGGATGCAAGAGACTCGATTGTAGTTGCCAAGTCTTTTTCCCACATGCTCAACTTAGCTAACTTGGTTGATGAGGTTCAGGGAATCAAAGGTTCTTAGATCTCAAACCCATATGAGCCACATCCATAATACATACCCACACCCACCTAATTTCTAGAAATTAGGGTTAGAAAAAAAAAAGAGGAGAGGGAGATGAAACCTAATTGGATTTTTACTTCAGTTAGTGAAGAGAGTTTTGAGGGTATTACCATCTTTTGAGTGTCTATTATTCAATATCCTTTAATGGAGTATTATATGAGGGGTATTTCAGTATTTTTGATGATTTTCATCCAAGATAACGGACGGAAATAGGTTGAGTGAGTTTATTGATCGTAAAGTCCAAGTATAGTCACTAAATTGAGAAAAAAAATAGTATAGTGAGCTTAATGAATTTTGGCCGAAAGTAGGGTGACCAAATTGATATTTAAACCATATAAATATGCATACTTCTATTTAATTATTCTATAAGAGACCTGAGATGTTTTATGTTAAGATATACGCATGTAACTATATGATGATTCTTGTGACTTACCTCCCGACTTGCATGATTGTTTAGAACAGGATTCACCCCGTTCATCTTGGTAGTCCGTAAAGGAACAAGACAACTTGACTTACTCGGTCTTCGTCGTCGTAACCCGATTTATTTCCATTTATGACAATGTTTCAATTATGTTATATTGTTTAGTAGTAGCGCATTGAGTCTTTTGACTCTTGCGCTCTTGAGGCCGTAGTTCGTAGATCTCGCAAATGAATGATAGATCGAGATTTGATCGAGTAGTTCGTGATTTCGTGATTTTAGCACCGACTTCCCCGAGCAGTAGCTTGTGGAGTTCTACTTCCTTTAGCATCGTCATTTGTTTATGTACCTTGTTATTCTTGTGAGGCCGATATCTTGTAAAGTTATTTAGACTTTACAGTCGGGTAGATGCTTGGAATTTTGTATTGGTTCTTCCTTGGGCCGACGTGTTGTGTCGTGCCGTTGTTCGTGGTTCTAGTTTTTATTTTAGTTGTCTCCCAGGCACGCAGTAGCTTTGGGGCTTTTCGTTATTCTAGTTGTTATTGTTGTTGGTTAACCCCGGTATGCTTTAGCCGTGGGTAATTGTTATATCAGGTTAATTCTTTGTTTAAACGCAGGCCTGGAGTGTCGATGGTTTGTTCAGCGTCTGTAATGTTGCGGCACGAAAGTTTTGTTTTCCTTTTCGGGAGATTAATGTCTCTCTTGGATTCTTTGACTTTGGTTTCGAGCTTAATAGCTTGGGACTTCTTTTCCCTATCACTTCCGCATATCTGATTTTTGTAAACCCGTATTTTAGTACGGCTTCACTACCTTTATTTGAGCTTGTTAACTCGATTGTTTGACTTGCACTACGGTTTGACAAGTGCATGTCTCCTTCTTGCCTTGTCCTAGCGGCACGACCTTGGGATTCCGTTCTGGAATCCGGGTCGGGTCGTCACAGTTCCATTTTGTGAAATTGTAACCTCTTCGGTACTCTTTTTTTTAAACTGCAAAAGTATATTTCTGTTTTTTTCTTCCTAAAATACCCACGCTACCTCTCCCCATCATCGTCATCATCATCATCTTCGATAAGGAGCTTTGTGAACTACTGGCTCTACTCTTTCTTTTATCCTGCGTCCATTTATTGATTGAGTAATGCTAGAGCCACTCAATGAGCACTCAAATTTGTGCACCAAATGATGTGGTTTCCAATGTGTCATCTTATTTGGCATTTTATGAGCTCCACTATAAGTTAAAAAGTTATGTTAACAATATGACACATAAGATGCCACATCATTTGGTACCCAAAATTGAGTGCTATTAGAGTGGCCCTAGCATTACCCTTATTGATTTTTTACAATACACCTCACGAATCTCCCATGATCACAACGACTAGACTACTCCTCAAAACAGAAACAAACTCAAACTTGTTCAACATGAGAAGTTCGAAAATTTTAAATTGACTTTGCAAGGTAGGTTGGATTGACATCTTTGGGCATGATAAAAACAATAATCGTTGGCTCCATTTCTGATTGCAATACGTGAACAATCTTGCTAGATGGTAGTGGAGGAGATGGGAGAAGACTATGATGTGGGTGTCGAAGACTACGATGTGGGAGTCGTAGCCTATAACGTGGGCGTCGTTGCCTATGATTTGAGTGTCATTGCCTATGATTTAGGTGTCGTTGCCTATGATTTGGGCAACGAAACAACGCCCAAATTGGAGGCAACAACACCCAAATTTAATGCAACGACACGCCCAAATTTGAGGCAACGACGCCCAATGTTTTGAGCCCCACAAAAATGAACAACGCCAATCATGCCTCTGTGTTATTAATTAGGCATCGTATCTTGCAATTTAGCGTAAGTGTAATTTAAGTAGGCAACAAATTTTTCTATTCTACCTCAGTTTAAAAATACACGCATTTAATCATTTAAAAATTAGGCATCCGTTTTTCGAATCATGCCTCGGTGTTACTTAATTAGGCATCATTCCTTACAATCATGCTTCAGTTTTAGTTTATTAGTCATCGTTATTTGCAATTCTGTCTCGGTGTTACTTAATTAAGCATCCTTCCTTCAAATCATGCCTCGGTGATAAAAAAGAAGTACTAAAGCAGAAAAAAGTGATAAAAGAGAAGGAGGTATGATGCGTATTTCTCGGCATTAAAGACAAACGATGCTCAAATTTGGAGCGACGCCTAACTTTTTTCTTTTCAACGCCCAAATTTTTTTACCGACACCCCAAAATTTTTTTCCGACACACAAATTGAGACAGTGACTTTAAGTGCGCGTCTTTCCTTCATTAAGAGTATTTTCGTTGTTTTCCCCCAAAAAGTGCACTGTAGCAGTTTTAAAAAATAATTATGGACTTTTGAGATTATAATTCCACCGCATGGTATCAGCCCAGTTATCATCCTTTATTGTTATGGTAAAATTCTGGCCGGTCCCTTTTTCAAAGTTTATAACCCCAAAAGTCCACCGTTCTTTTTTTCAACCGCAAAAGACAACATTTTGAAATATTGTTATGAGAATGTCATCGTCTCCTTCAACAGCTCCGGCAACACACTTTGGATTCGAAAATCACTATTGTTGCGCAACAGAACGGGGATCTCGATCTCTCTACGGGCAAAAATTCTTCTTTCTTCTTCTCCATTTTTCTTCATTTCCATGGATTTGTGGTTATACAATCAAATGCAAGTAAAAATTTTTGTATCCCGATTCGAAAAATGCAACATGTTCTTCTTGCTACTCTGTTTTAAAAACAACCGGGATTGCCATATATTCATTTAGGATGAAGAATATATAATACATAGTACAAGAAGGAACGTGCATATGAGGAATATGTGTTTGTAGTATGGGTTTATTCTATTGGTTTTTGTAGCTAGCATGAGTCATTCTCCTTTACACAGATTCCTACACCAATTACTCCTACAAATATCTGAACCATTGGAGTCTATTGCTTTGGGCTGGAATATGCAGAGAGAAGGAAAGAAGGAGAGCAACGACAGAAAACAGAATATGTAGGAATCGCGGTTCATAATTTTTGAATCACGATTTATAAATTTTTTTTATCGTGGCTCATAAATATTTTGAATCGCGATGCATTTTAAAATATTTTGAACCGTGGTGCATTTATCTCCCATCCCTCATGCACATAACTCATCAAACTATTTAGGATTTTCCAGCATCTTTGTAATTAGGTCTCATTAGCACAAATATCCAAAACAAACTTGTCTTTTTGTTCCTCTTCAGACTTCACACGGAAAATGCAAAGCCTACCCATCTTTTTCATGAAATAAAAAATAAGATCTCATAATATAATTTAGAATCGCGGTTCAATTTTTTTTGAACCACGATGGATTTTAAATTTTTTTGAACTGTGGTGCATAAATTATTTGAACCACGATGCACAAATTTTTGAATCGCGGTGCATTTTTGTATCACGCCTCAGGCTCATTAAGGGTATCGCAGTCTTTTCGCCACCAAAAGTGTCCTTTTCTGGTTGAAAATAAAAAGAAAAAATTGTGGGCCGGTCTACTTTTTAAAGTTTATAACCCCTCTAGTCTAGTGTTTTTTTTTTCAACCGAAAAATGACATTTTTGAGGTCGAAATAACTATGATACCCTTAATGAGTCTGAGGCGCGCTGCGTTTTTGTATCACTGTTCAAAAATATCGGGTTAAATTTATGAACCATAGTGCAATTAGACTATGAAATTAAACTATTAAACTGCGGTGCAAAAAGTAATGCAATGAAATTTATGAACCGCGATTCAAAAATAGACTAGGAAATTAAACTTTGAATTGCGGTGCAAAAATTAATGCAATGAAATTTATGAACCACGCTTGAAAAATAGACTAGGAAATTAAACTTTGAACCGCGGTGCAGAAATTAATACAATGAAATTTATAAACTGCAATTCAAAAATAGACTAGGAAATTAAATTTTAAACGCGATGCAAAAATTAATGCAATGAAATTTATAAACTGCGATTTAAAAATAGACTAGGAAATTAAATTTTGAACCGCGGTGCAAAAATATTATCTAATTCATTTTTGCACCGCGATACAAAAGTATAAATAACCAGTTTACGTCTTCCACCTTCTTCTTCCATCTCCTTCGTCGTAAGCCTTCTTCTACCTCATCATTCTCTGCCTTCGCTTGAAAAATCTTTCAATGCATCACAGATCCATTATAGTTTCGTATTTCATGAATCAATCATCGTTTTGTTGTGAATAATCGTGATTTTTTAATCTAAAATGTATTGTCGGAGCTGTTGAAGAAGACGATGACATTTTTAGAATAATATTTCGAAAAGTGGTCTTTTGAGATGGAAAAAAATGAATGTTTTGAGGTTAGAAACCTCGTAATACCTTCTTTCTTTTTTCCTCAAAAGTTTTTCACCTTCAAAAGTCCACATTAATTTTTTTCAATCGTAAAAGACCATTTTTCGAAATATTGTTTCGAAAATGTTATCGTCGTCTTCAACAACTCCGACAATACACTTTAGATTCGAAAATCACGATTGTGTGCAATGAAACGGGGATCAACCTGTAAACGAGTTTTTTGATTCATGAAATACGAAACTATAATGAATATATGTTGGGTTGAACGATTTTTCAGTTGGGACGAAAGCGGAGAAGGAAGAGGAAGAATTGAAGAAGGCTTACGACGAATGAGATAGAAGAAGAAGGTGGATGACGTAAACTGATTGTTTATGCCTTTGTATCGCGGTGCAAAAATGAATTAGATAATATTAATTTTTGCACCGCGGTTCAAAGTTTAATTTCCTAGTCTATTTTTGAATAGTAGTTCATAAATTTTATTGTATTAATTTTTGTTCCTCGGTTCAAAGTTTAATTTCCTAGTCTATTTTTGAATCGTGGTTCATAAATTTCATTGCATTAATTTTTGCACCGCAGATCAAAATTAATTTCCTAATTTATTAATTTTTGAATCGGGGTTCATAAATTTTATTGCATTAGTTTTTGCACCGCGGTTCATAAATTTAATTGCATACTCTTAAGACCCAATTTTTACAAAATATTGTTAAGGGACTATTGCTAAAATAGGCCAAAGTCAAGACACCATGGTGCAATTAACCCTATAAAAAAAGGGTGATGACACCATAACAACGCATGTTGCCTACGTACCGTACTTGAATCCAAACGTTCCTGCTAAGGAAGGAATCATAGGACAAAGATGGAGTGAGTGGAAGACTGAATAAAGCTAAAGCGACATTATTAGCTGATAGCTACTAGTACTAGTCATTGACTTAAAAAAAGACTTGCGAAGATTTCACCGGAAATTGACGATCACCTCCTCCAATTGATCCTTATTAGTCCTTACCCACTCCTTCAAAACACATGCAGACACACACTCTCTCTCTCTAGTCTCTACTCTCTACTCTCTATATATAGATATAGTCCAGTGTAGGTATATTTAGAAGTCTCTCCAATCTCTGGTAGACTGGTACAATTATCCGATCTCTTTGCTGCATTAAACTTTTGATCATCATCACTGTCTGTTACTTGATTTTGCTTTCTGTAGGTAATTACTTCTTTACACACACTAATCACACACATAAACAAACTCTCAGTTTTGTAGAATTATGACGTGGAGCATGCATGCTGTTTCACAAAACTGTATCATGTGAATATTTATATTTGGTAGGATTTAAATACCAACCAGATCAATTGAGTTTATAAGAAATGATTCTATCACTTTCTTGAAAACTGAAATTTTATGGATTTGGTCTTCTTTAAACCATGAGGAAGTAAAGTATATTTTAAGATTCACGTGTACTGGTAAGTTTTCTTTATTATTATTAGGCCAAAATATAATTATACCATAAATTCGATTTAGAACAAGGCTTTGGACCATTTTAGATTGAGAATTTCCAATCTGAGGAGATTTACAAATTGCTTTTATTTTACCAGATATAAGTTTATGAATTTCATCAATGTTTTTTCCTTTACCAGATATAAGTTTACGAATTTTATCAATGTTTTTTCTTTTACAAGATTTTAAAGTTGCATTATTTTTTCTTCCACAAGATTTACGAATTGCATTGTTTTTCTTTTACGAAATATAAATTGACAAAAGTATCCATTCAATCCCAAAATACACCCCAACCTAAAGTTTTGTCCCAGAATGTCATCTGATGTTACCATTTGTCACAGTTTACCCCCTAACCGTGACAGTCGTTAGAAAGATAATAAAAAATTAACGAAAAGTTACCTTTTAAACTTTATAATGGTAGAAATTATATAACAAAAAATATTAGTAGATAACATAATTGCCCTGTTTTAAATATTTTTCTTAATATACATAATTCACAAGCATTAAAATTTCAAATTTATTAATATCAAATATCACCAAATTATTTAAAAATAATGCATGATTACAATATAAGGTTACATTTTATAAGTAAACCAATAATTTAATATTATTCGACGGTTCAAAAGAACCCAAAAATAGTTAATAGATGAATATTACTTCAAAGGGCCATTAACAAATTACAAATTTACAATACATAATTCAATAATTCATAGGTCCATTGACAAATTAGAACATTGCTTATTATATATGCTAGCACAACCTTTTGATTAAATAAAATGTCAATTACCCAATCATGTTTGACTCTTTTTGTGCGCTTATTTTTATTTTTGGTTGGTTTCTTTTCATTTTTTTCAAATGTATTATTTGTATATATTAGTTCGATCTACTTTTTTTTTTCTGTCATATAATTTCTACCATTATAAAGTTTAAAATGTAACTTTTCATTATCTTTGCGTTAAATTTTCGTTATCTTTCTAACGGATGTCACGGCTAGGGTGCAAACTGAGACAAATGTTAATGTCAGATGACATTCTGGGACAAATCTTAGGTTGGAGTGCATTTTGAGATTGAGTGGATACTTGGAGGGCAATTATATTTTGGCCTTATTATTATTATTATTATTATTTTGCTTATGTAGGACAAGTTTAAATTTTGATGGAGATAATATCTTCATATCTGTTGCATCCTTATAAGAACCTTAAATTTGCATTCAAACTTGCCATACATGATAGTTGTAGGTACAATTCTTTTTACGTAAGTTTAGTATATGATGATATATTGATCGGTATATGCATGGTGAGCCTTTGCACGGCATAAAATTTCTAATTTTTTATGTTTATCATCTCTTACCCAAAAACTCACTTAATAATTATTTCACTGTCTGCAAAGACTTGAGCCCAAAACTGCCATTTAATGTTCCAAACTCAAGAGTGCAGACAGGGGAATTAAATTGGGAACCCAAACACTTATCTCAAATGGATAGGGATCCCACATTTGTGTCATTTATAACAATAAAATGATAGGGATCAGGCCCGGCCCTGAGCAGGTGAAACACGGGCGTTTGCACAGGGTCCAAAATTATTCTAGAGGGCCTAATTTTAAAGAAGTGTAGGTCAGATTTTAAAGATACATTATATACCACGTAACTTAAATATATGATTGTCTTATTGGCTCAATGGAAATTGATGGGTAGTGTGAATACATAAGTCATGAGTTTAAGTCTCAACCAAACCTTCTATTTTATTTCATTTTAGGTCCTCTCTTCTTTGTCAAGCTAATTTCCTGCCCATCCATCTCCCATAGCTTAATTATTACATTTCAAGCAAAAATCAAGTTTTTTTATTGTTGCTATTTGACTCATATTTATTGCTTATGTTTCTTTAGTTCTTAACTTTATTAGTGATTGTGTCTTTTTTTTAACTTGAATTTTTAGTACAAACATGTTATCAAGAAAATATCTATCCGGAAGTCAAAAAAGAAAAAGATTGATGGGATATATTATTTTTGTCATAAATTGTTTAAATCGATGCAAAATAATAGTTTTCAATAAAATTTTAATGCTTATTTTTCTTATACATTTATAGGTGTTGTACATTTTCAATACTATGAACGATAAAAAGTCAAAAAAAATTATTCGTCTTAAAATTGTATTTTTATATATTTTTAGGGGCCTTTTCTTTTTTTTTCGCCCTAGGCCCCCAAAAGTCCAGGACCGGCCCTGATAGGGATCCCACATTTCTGTACAAATTCTTCATCCAAATCTACGTGGCAAATATGTTATTGGTTAAACTTTAACGCCTCATGACAAGTCATGTTGATGTCGAACCATCATGTATCTTGCCCCCAAAGATTGAGACAAAAAATTTGGACAATTTTTTTTTTGGATTCCTAACACTAATCTTATAATAAGGTATTCTCTCTGTATGATGGAGCATACATCTATAAGCAGTTCCTGATTTAATATTGTTAATTTATTGAGACTGCAGTTAGAATCACCTGGACTGGATGGGTAAAACGATTCAGGTGCATGGAGTTCCTGGTGCTGCATCTGCAGAACAAGTTAAGGCATTTTTCGAGAGATATACAGGCCAAGGAACTGTATATGCATTAGAGGTTAGGCCGCCAAGGAATGGAGGACCAAGAGCAAGCGCTAAAGTCCAATTTACAACCACTAGAAGTGCTGCGGACATTATTACCTTGGCTAATCAGCGACGACTTTACTACGGAAGTTCCTATTTGAAAGCTCGGTCATCTGAACTTGATATCATACAGGAGCCTAAGACCTTTGAGCAAAACTACATGGAATGTCTAACTCTCCATTTCGGATGCCAGGTCTCAAGGGAGACATTTTCAGTGCTCTGGAGAAGGCCAGATGTTTCTGTGCAATTTGGATATGGCCTGAGAAAATTTTACTTCTTTTTTTCGTATCTTTGCAATAGATACAAGCTTCAGCTTTCCTATGAGAACATTTGGCAGATTGAGCTGCATCATCCACGTAGTTATAGCGCAAAGCTTCTTGTCATCCAGGTTCGCTAATGCAGCTCTTCATTATTGTGGCATTTCATCATTTTTTGCTCTTATCCCAGTCGTAAATTAAGCAAAATGTTCTTTTCGTTCTTCCATCAGTAGCATAAATTCGATCCTCAGAGGCATCAAGCTTTTGATTGATTTGGCTTTTGCATTTGTAAAGTTACTATTAAAATGCTGTTTCTATCAGATCAAAGTCCATAACGATTTATACTTGGCATTACATTTCAAATGGGTGTATAGCTTAGTCTACGTTGATGCCTTGGTCATCACACTAGTTCATTAGGATTTTGTTTGTATCATTAATTAAGGCTTCACTAATGGGGTTTTGTTAACACGACCGCGTGGCAAAAACTATCAATCATCCATGAGTTTGAGAAAATAAAGTAAAAACGCGTAGACTACAGATAAAGATTGAAATCACTCAAATTAATTAGAGTGGCCTTAGTTGGTATGAACTATCATATATGAAGACAGTAATGTTATTTCCATAGTTGGTAGTAGTAACCTTAGCCTGAATGGTAGTAGGAGAGTTGTACTAGACTACAATAAAGATGTAATCGCTATAAATTGATTATAGTTGATTATTGAACTTGAGAATGAGCTTATGAGCTAGTCTGTTTCGTTGGGTCCTTCCACTGAGTAGGTTCGTGTCTTATTCTTTTTCTAAGCTCTTCGGCTCTAAGTTTATTTTTGTTGCATTATGGATCAAACAAATGGCTAACTTGCTCACTCATAATACAACGGGAAACTTCAAGCTGCGTGATCTGAATACAATGTCAAGTAACCAACTCATCCAACAGTTTAAGCTGTCAGAGAGGGTTCAACAATGTTTATCATTCTTTAGCTGTAGTGTAAGAGGTGAACAAATACCATTACTCCAACATATACACTTTTTATAGATACTTGAGATGGATTATTTTTTCCTAATTGTCGTGGCAAAGAAACTAAATTAGCTGGGGAACTATATGCTAGCAGCGAAAATCTCCACACTGGCTTACCATATTGTATAATGTTTGGATCCAATTGTTCTTTGTACTGAAATTACAAAATTTTCTGGATTAAATCATATTGCCGTGAACGTTTGTGTCATTAATTTCAATAAAGTTGGCATGATTGGTATTCCATGATTGCCAACTCACTTGCAATGATCTATCCAAGCTCACTCTTTTAGATAGATAGAAAGAGTAAGAGAAGAATTCTTTGTGAAATGTTTATTAGATAAGAAAAGCTTCTTGATACATAGAAAAAAGACTCCATGAACATAGTTTTGTATTAAAAATGCATGGTACATCCTATCCTAATTTCAATGATTGGCATTTATTTGAAATAATTGTCTATATTATGTCAACTGTGTATTGTGTTTTAAACACAATGTGGTGGCTTTATTATTTCAAATCTGGGATTTTTCGATGGTTGCTATTGTTCCTGGCCTAGCATGCTAAGGTTCTTACTAATGATCTTTTCTTTGGACGTGCATGAATCTGTAAAAGTATATGCTGCTTAAATATGTCGAGAACATCATCTTTAATTTATTAAGATAATCATGGTTGATTCCTGACATACACGTGTTTTATCCCCCTTTTTAGTTGCTAGGCGCTCCTAGGATTTATAAGGAAGTTGAAGTATCAAGTCTGAGCTATTACAAGGAAACTACTGATGATCAATGGGTCAGAACAACTGATTTTAGTCCATCATGCTCTATTGGACAATCTTCACATCTATGTTTGGAGATTCCCTACAGCTTTGATCTTCCAAACTTTCGGGAAAATTTTCCATATTATAGAGAATGTGATGGGCAATTCATTTTGGAGAGTGGTGTTGGCTATTCTCATAGTTTGAATCTAGTTCCCATCGTGGGTCCTCCCTCAGGACTTGACCTGCCATATAGCATATTGTTTAAGGTGTGTGCCTTGGTTCAGCATGGTTGTCTTCCAGGACCAGCGCTGGATGCCTCTTTTTATGAGTTGGTTGATCCACAGAAAAGAGACATTGCATCTATTGAATATGTTCTGGAGAAACTTTATCATCTAAACGATTGCTGCTATGAACCTGTAAAGTGGTTTCAAGAGCAATACAGAAAACATTGCACATTGAGGCGAGCTCATAAATCACCTTCAATTGATTTAGATACTGGTTTGGTTTATGTACGGAGGGTGCAAGTAACCCCGTGCAAAGTATATTTCTGTGGTCCAGAGGTTAATGTGTCCAATCGTGTCGTACGCCATTATCCGGAAGATATTGATAATTTTCTCCGTGTTTCTTTCATTGATGAGGAGTTGGCTAAACTGTTTTCAACAGATTTATCTCCACGTGCAGCTACTCCAAGTGAGGAAACAAGAACTGACATTTATAACAGGATATTGTCTACTCTTAGAGATGGCATAGTTATTGGTAGCAAAAAATTTGATTTTCTTGCCTTTTCATCCAGTCAATTAAAGGATAATTCTGCATGGATGTTTGCTTCAAGGAATGGACTTACTGCTGCTGATATAAGAGCATGGATGGGTGATTTTCGTGAGATCAGAAATGTTGCAAAATATGCTGCGCGACTTGGACAATCTTTTGGTTCGTCCACAGAAAGTTTAAATGTTTTGCCTAGTGAAGTTGAAAGGATTCCTGATATAGAGGTGGTAAGGGGTGGAACCAGATATATTTTCTCTGATGGAATTGGTAAAATATCTGCTGACTTTGCTAGGAGAGTTGCTACGAAGTGTGGCTTCAAGTTTACCCCATCGGCCTTTCAAATTCGGTATGGTGGGTACAAGGGTGTTGTTGCTGTTGATCCCACATCATTAATGAAATTGTCGCTAAGAACTAGCATGCGCAAGTATGAATCAGACAACACGAAGTTAGATGTTCTTGCATCAAGCAAGTATCAACCTTGTTATCTGAATCGCCAACTAATAACACTTTTGTCTACCCTTGGGGTTAAGGATGCTGTATTTGAGGAGAAGCAAAGAGAAGCTGTTGCTCAACTCAATACTATCTTAACAGATCCAGTAAGGGCACAAGAGGCATTAGAGTTGATGGCTCCTGGAGAGAACACTGGCATTCTTAAGGAAATGCTCATGTGTGGCTATAAACCTGATGCTGAACCATTCCTTTCAATGATGCTGCAAGTCTTTCGGGCATCAAAGTTACTGGACTTGCGTACTAAGACAAGGATATTTGTCCCAAAGGCAAGATCTATGATGGGATGCTTAGATGAAACTAGAACATTAGAATATGGGCAGGTATTCATACAATTTTCTGATGCTGTAAGAAGGCAGGACTCTCTTCTCATCTCAAATGAAAATGGTCCGAACCAGAATAAGATTGTTGGTGGAAAGGTTGTAGTTGCAAAAAACCCCTGCTTGCATCCTGGTGATGTTCGTGTCTTGGAGGCAGTTGATGTCCCGGCTTTGCATCATATGGTGGATTGTGTTGTCTTCCCACAGAAAGGAAAGAGGTAAACCTTGATTATTGCACCAAGTCTTATTGCTCTAACTATCTGATGTGAACCTCTATTTAATATCATTTTAGGATCGATTCGGATTGAACTTCTAGAACAAATACCACCTATATATTCATTTTATTTGTAATCTTTATTTTATTTAATATTTTTCTATATAACGAGTTTCAGTCAAAAATAATCACACCCTGGAAAGGAGTCGGAAGAAAGAGGGAACCACCTCTCTTCTCTCTTTCTTATCTTAATTTTCTTGTATATTCCTTCTTTACTTGACATGACAAATAAGCTGAGACCTCTTAATATCAACTTAATTTCTATGCAATTTGTTGATCGTATAGTAGTAGCATTACCCTCTGTAACAAGGAGTCTTTATTTCATTGCCACACTATGTTGGACATGATCTGCGGGTAAATCAATATGGAATCTGTGTCAGACTCTTCAGGTTGTAAATGGACACTTCATCTCATTTATCAGCCAATGTTTTTTCAAATCTATAACTATAACAGAGTCCACGTGATATTACTGTGGATTACAGCTGGTTGAATCCGATCCGCCTCAAACAACACAACACATGTAAATCTATGCTACGAAGAATGTGTATTTGAAAATGTAACTGTGATTAAGCAACATCGTGCACAAGTATTCTTCCGCCTTGCGTTTCACTTCTGGTAAAAAGTCAAGTTCTGTGACTAGACATTGCCAAGCTGTTATGTCCTAAAAAATTTAAAATGTTGAAACGAAATAGAAGAAAATATAATAGTTTTAAAATGTTGTAAAACATAAAAAGGATTCCAAAGTGCAACCTCTTAGGGCTTAGCACTGGCGTTGTCAATTTCTGCCAACATTGAGCTAGATATGCACTTTAGAGCTTGTAGAGGAAACATCGGAAGAGATGAACAGGGAGATGGGATATTTCCTGTTTTAGCATTTACTTCTTCAGAGAGCAGTATGCTTATTCTCTGTAACAGTGGTACATGTGAATTTCCTTCACATCGTTAACTTCGCCTCACTCAACTCAGCCTTGATCCCAATCACTGGGGTTGGCTACATGAATCATTCTCCGCCTTTCTAATTTGGTTCAAAGCTAGGTCATCACACACACCACACTCATTTCATATCTTTATTACAGATGTCCATGTTAGTTTTAGTCTTCCCCTTCCCCTACTCATAGTTTGGTTACTGCTTAGACTAATGGGCTATTAAGCGGTCTACGATGTATGTGTGCAAACCATCTTAAGGGATTTCCTCTTGTTTTTTCGTCTTCTATTTGGGAAACTTTTACTGTCTCACGAATTTGTTTATAACAACTTCTGTCCTTCCTAGTTTTACCACATTTTCATATTAACTTCGCATTTTAGTTACACTCAGCTATGTTAACGTCTATAACTTTTACCTATTGGACTTGATTTATGTCTTCAGGATCTAGAGATATACTGTTATTACTTTTAGATAGCACTTTCTTCTTTAATAGCTAATTTTTGTTTTATCTTCTTTCATGGTTGTCATCAATGTCAGATGCCTTCCTTCTGGGGTTATGTTGTTTCAGATATTCCAATTGGAAAGATCTAAAATGCTTGTAATCGTCTTTCAGAGTTCTTGATTGCAGTTTTACTTTGAATGTGCTTCTTTCTTTTTTCCACTATTTCATAATTTTGAACAGCTTCTCTTCTGCTAATTCTTTTACTTGAACTTTCATTACAGACCTCATCCAAATGAATGTTCAGGAAGTGATCTGGATGGAGATATTTATTTTGTTTGCTGGGATCACGATCTAATTCCACCCGAGCAAATCAAACCCATGGATTACACTCCTGCACCAAGTATGCTACTGGATCATGACGTAACCATTGAGGTATATCTTTTGTTGGTATCATCTTGTGGTGCATTTTGGATATTTATACATTCCCTCAAGTTCTATGATCTATAGTGAATTGACAAGTCATGAAAGCAAGTAATGTACTTGGCTAAAAGTAGGGAAACTAAGACTCTTCTAAACTTCAAAAATCCCTAAAAAATGTAAAACAGTGAAACAGATGTTTTGGCCTTGAAAAAACAATAGCAACGGAAACAGCCTTTTGGTACAGTCCTGCTTTCACTTATCAGATTTCTCTTGCTTATATTACATTGTGAGAGTAGATTGAATATAAAGGTTCTAAAGGTCATTCATCTGGCATAGAGTATAAAATGACAAGTTTTATTTACATTAGTATCATTGATAATGGCTACACTAAAATGCATCCTTTGCCTCCTTTTGCATGACTCTTAAAACATCAATAGTTAGCCATGAGTTTAACTCTATACTGTCGACCATATGCGGTATGCCCTACAGAGAATCTTGAAGTGAATGTGCTTGCTAAGTCTTCCATATTCCTTTGTTTGTGAACTTCGTTTACTTGTGTTTTTATCACAACATCTGTATCTTTGTTTGCCTCTGTTATTCTGTTATATTTTGAATAAACAGTTGTAATATTCAATAAAATTTTGTACAAGTCCAAATAAGGTTGATCCTGATATCTGATCAAACTAAGTTATGACCAGATGCTTGAGACAATTCAAGCTTTTAATATGGTCCTTCTGGCTTGTGATCGTATTGAAACTTTATGCATAACAGATGCATAAAAAATACCTTCATAATGAAGATGTTCAGTGCTCCTAATGTTTTTTTCCTTAAATTTTTAAATTTTCATATATGTTAATCCTCGTTGCATTTTTATGCTGTATATACTCTGCAGGAAGTTGAGGAGCATTTCACCAACTATATTGTTAATGACAGTTTGGGAATCATTGCAAATTCCCACACTGTTCTTGCAGACAGGCAGCAGTCAAAAGCCATGGCCAGACCATGTCTAGAGCTTGCAAAGCTGTTTTCAATCGCAGTTGACTTCGCAAAGACTGGCGTTCCAGCTGTTATACCACCACATTTACGTGTCAAAGAATATCCAGATTTCATGGAAAAGCCTGATAAACCCACATATGAATCAGAGAATGTGATCGGAAAGCTTTTCCGAGAGGTGAAAGACATTGCACCACACAACAGCTCTATCAAAAAGTTCACAAGGGAAGTGGCAAGGGAGTCGTATGACCGTGACATGGAAGTTGATGGGTTTGAGGATTACATCGATGATGCTTATTACTACAAAAGTGAATATGATTACAAGTTGGGTAACTTGATGGATTATTACGGCATTAAATCTGAGGCTGAAATACTCTGTGGAAGTATTATGAATATGTCAAAATCTTTTAACCGGAGAAAGGATGCTGAAGCAATTAATTTGGCTGTGAAGTCTCTGAGGAAAGAAGCTAGGACCTGGTTTAATGATAAGGGGAGAGACTCAAATGAGGATATCTATGCAAAAGCGTCAGCTTGGTATCACGTCACTTATCATCCTCAATATTGGGGTTCCTACAATGAAGAAATGAAGAGGGATCATTTCCTGAGCTTTCCATGGTGTATCCACGACAAGCTGATTCAAACCAAGAGAGATAAATCAAGCCTCAGAAGGTCTCTCCCAGCTTCCCTTGAACCAATCGTGCGTGTTGAGGTGAGTTCACTTTCCTCGCAACTCGCAAATGCTTGCTCTTTCTAGGAGCGTGAATGTACCTAGCTAATTCTCTGAACCTCTCCTACCCGCTGAAGTTTATGTACGTAAATTGTTACTTTGGATTTGCTACTTATTTGAGTGTGTTTAGCTAACTTTGCCAGTCGATGACTGCCGGAAACTTGTTTAATGTTTATTCTATTCAGGCTTCTATCCTATGTACCGTTTGTAATGTGTGAGTTTCAGAAATATAAACGTTTACTCTTGTCATTTGCGTGCTGTCAAAATCGAGGCCAATAAGTATTCTTTCAGTTGCACCCGAATATAATCGTGATTACAATAAATGCGAATCTATTTTCACAACATATGATACTTGTTTACTACATTCATTAACAGTTACTAAAAGTTAAGAATGAAAAAAGGGCAGTTCGGGCGATTATACATAGTACCACCCCCATTCCCCAATCACTTTTATACTCTCATATTCGCTCCATTCCAGTAATCAGTTTGTCTTACCATATTCATTTGACATGGGTAACGGTTAATCGGTGAATCAGTCTAGTTAACAATTTAATTTAATCACGTTTTAAAAAACATTAAAAAAAATTAGAAAAAACCTACTATTTAATCAAGTTAATAAGACTTGATAAATTATAATACATACTTTTACTTAAAACTCATCATAATCATGTTCACATAAAAACTTTAAAATCTAATTATGTTGTGAACACTACAAATTCATCAAATATTAAAAATGTTTTATTAAATTTTTTTTATAAGTCAAAAAGATTTATTAAGTTGCAATAATAAAAGTATAAATAACAATCTAACGTTTAAAAAACTTCATATTAATATTTATTTCAATAAATACAAAATTATTGATACAAATATCTATTATATGTAACGGTAATAATGTAATATTGCATACATAAATAGAATCATGGATGGTTCAGAAAATCACAGAAGAGTTAATTAACCAGGAAACATTCATTTAAACTATGCAATCACATTTTCGTAATAAATGTAGTACTCTCCCCATTCCAAAATTTCCATGTTAATTTCTAAATCTTTTTCTAATAAAATGTATTTTAAATGAATAATAATTAATTTTCTCAAACAACTAATTTCTAAAAGTTATTGTTATGAGTTTTATTCACGATGCACCCCAATTTCTAAAACAAAATTGGTGAAAATCTTGAGTACGGCACTCACTACCACAACCGTACGCCCACGACAGTGGTGGTGATGAGGGCACCTCTAACTAGCAGCATTAGCATTCATTAAGTTGACCAAAAAATCATTTTTTTAACGCGTAGCCAATTAAAAACACAAAACAATTGAAGGTGGCACTCAATATTTATATCACTGCCCATCGGTCACCGACCGGTGAAAGTGATGGTGACTGCGGCTAGCTCTAATCAGCGGCAAAATTGAATTTGACTAGTAAACTTTGGGTTCTTTTTATAACACATTTACCAATTATTAAACACATAAAAATAAATTTACGTCAAAATCGGTTACAGGTAACGATAGATAGTTCTACCTTTAATCGATCGCACACATTAAAATTCATTTTCTTAAACTAATCTAAATGATAAGATAATAATTAAGGTAAAAAAACAAACAAACAAACAACTTTAAAAAGCATACCTTTCGGGGCAATTGTAATATTCTATTCAGGCTTCTCTGTAACCTATGGTACAGTGATAGAAGAATAAGAGAAATTTGGGTCGGTTCTTTTGATTAAATTATAACTTCAAAAGTTCATGATATTTATTTTCAATCGTTAAAGTATATTTTTGAGGAAAAAATGACGAAGATACCTTTAATGAAGAAAAGACGTGTACACAAATCCCCTACCCAAATTTGGGTATCACAATGAAAAAATTGGGCATCGCAATATACAATTGAAGTCTGTCCAAATTTGTGTATCGCAATGCAAAAATCCTCGCCCAAATTTGGGCATCGCAATGCAAAACCGTGCATTGCGATGCACAAAAGAGAACAGTAAGTGGAAACCAGCAAATTGAAATATGATTGATGACGATGGGTGCTTTAACTTTTCTCTATCTTCCCATTTTTCTTCCACACAATGCAAGCATAATATAATTATCGAACAAGTTTTTCAGAAAAAATCATTAATAGCTAAGAAATTGCCCATACCATTCGATAGAAACCCCAAAACTACCCAGAACAACTCCAAAATTTACTTCCTAACCGGCTAAAGATTCTATTTCTCCAACCTTAAATAGCAATATTTTCATTTATACCCCCACCTCATTCCAACAAACAAGTGTCAGAGATGCAGAAACTCCACGAAGAATGGAAAATGAAGGTTATTCTTAGGCACAAGGATTTGTCCACTCTTTTCAACGATGACACCCACATAAGCATTCTATTGAAGCTTGTAGAAACTTAGATGCTTTAGATTTACTTAAAAACATTAATGACACCCACATAAGCATTCTATGTTTTAGCAAAGTCAAAATCTATATGTTGAAGCCTTGAGCAGATAGATGTCTCCCAGACTTCGTTAAGCAGCCTTCCTTAAATAAAATATCTCATCTGTTAAGCATAGTCATCAGCAGTGTCAACCTCTTCTCAACATTTAAAATATTTATCTGCCGAACATTATACACTGTTGAAACATGTGGCCTTCACATTCTTATATTTAATCGTTATTTGGTCATTATATTTCAAACAAAATAACTATTCACAGAAGACGTTTTTCTTTATTTGTCTTGTCAATATAAGACTTTCGTATATGTCTTAAATGTTCTTCAAGTATATTATATCCTAACTAACCACCATCTTTATTATTTCAAGCTAGAAAATACTCTTTGTATCTAATCATTTACAAGATCTTTGTGCATTCAATGAAAGATCTTCATCATCATTTCTTTAAAAAATTCAAGATTCAACCTTACTCTCTCAAACGACTCCAAACTTGAAGATCTCTATAAAACGTATGAGACAAGAATTGAAGAAAACACCTTTCGCAGAATTATGTGTACTAAATTCCTAAATCTTACAAATCCTCAAAGCAGACTAATAGAGACAATATGTTAAAGCCTTCATTCAATTTAGAACTTTAATCTTTTTTTGAAGAGCTTCTTCTCTCAAATACTTACTAAATAGTCTCTCATATATTAATCTCTCTCTAGTTCTTGTTTGAATAACCACTGTTTCGTTTGTTAGTTTATTCTTTCGAACCTTTAAGGAACCTTTGATTGCTGCACGAGTTTGATTGTTTCTCAATTATACTTCTCAAACACTAGTTTTTGTCATACACTGATCCGTTAGTAATCACTTATAATATATATAATCTTAGTGCACCTCAAAATCCAAGTTTGACAAACTTGGTAGTGGACGTAGCAATTTTTACACTGTGAACCAAATTTATTCTTTCGGCTGATAGAATTGTTTCTCACACTTAAACATCTTCAATCTACTTAAGTGTCAATAAGTTACATTCTTGAATCATTTACTTAATTGTTTTATAAAATGTGTTTCGGTTTATTTCGTATATTAAGTGATCTGATTAAACCTTTACTATTCAAACATGTGTCAACAAACTAACACAGACTGTTTTGGCCATCAGCTGATAGAACAATTTTTCTATCTGTTGATAACTCATTATATCCGCTGCCCGTTTTTGAAGATTTTAAAAATAACCCTTAAAGTTTTTTTAAAAGGATATTCACCTCCCCCACTCTAGCCTTATTTCGTTGCCTACTAGACTTACAAAGCTGTTGATCACCTCCGTATGTTCACCAACGGAGGCAACGAAACACATATTGGATTTGCCTGCAAGTGATTTCTTCGGCATCTCCGAGTCTCTCTCCCGGCTTCAATCCAGATCCGGTCATGGTCAACTTCATCTTCACTAACCATTCTTTCTCTCTCTTTGGGCTTGTTTGATTTGGCTTATCAGATGTGTTTATGACTTATAACGTACCATAAGTTATTTTTGAAGAGTTTTATTTCACTTATAGTAAGATAAGTCATGAATCATGTACAAGTCACTTAAAACACATGTAAGGTTATTAGTTGTAAGCACTAAGCCTAGTGCTTATTTCTACTTTTCAAAAACAAGTAAGTCCTCTTCTTTATTGAAATTTTAAAAATTCTAAAATTACCCTTCTTAATAATAGTAATAATAGCAATAGTAACAAAAAGTAATATTAATAATAATTAAAGTAATAATAATAATGAATTATTATTATTATTATAAAATAATAATAATAATAATAATTATTATTATTATAAAATGAATAATAATAAATAATAATAATGGTTAATAATAAAGTCAATAATAGTAATAATATAAATAAAAGTAATATTAATATTAATATTAATATAATAAATACTAATATTGATAAGTAATGATAATAATAATAATAATAATAATAAAGTAATATTAATGTTAATAAAATAATAATGATAATAAAGGAAATAATAATGATAATTAATAATAAAAAAATTACTTTTAATATTAATAAAATAATTAAAAAGTTATATAATAATAATAAAAGAAATACTAATAATAATTATTATTAAGAATAAAAGTAATATTAATATTAAAATAATAATAATGATAATAATGATAATAATTATTCTTATAATGATAATAATGTAAATTAAATTTTGTGATAAGGCTATTTTAGTCTTTATATTTGAATTCATCACGTTTTCAACTTACAAATCAAACACACACACTAACTTATGAGAGTTAATTAGCACTTTATTTCTTGGGTAAGTCGGTTTTACAAGAGACTTACCCAAAACGTAGAGTGCTGACTGCTGACGCAAGACAAATTTGAAAAGAAACATAAAATTTCAAAGTTACATCCCAATCAAAGTTAAAATTACAAGTTTTCCTTCAATTCTCAAATCAAAATTACATCTCTCAAGTGGTCCTCACTCATGAAAGAGTTTACAAGTTAAAATTACAACTTTTCCTTCAATTCTCCAACTCACTTCACCAAACAATCGATCTTAAATTACATGGAGAAGTGAAACTAAAATATAAAACAATAATTATTGAAACAGTCTACAGAAAGTTATAAATCCAAAAATCCACTGAAATATAAAATAATAATTAATAAATCAACTAAAAAAGAAATTACATAATTTTTAAAAAACAAAATTACCTAGAGAAGTGAAACTAAAGTGAAGGTTGAAGAAGATGAAGTTGAACTATAGAAGGCTTGAGGGAGTAGGAGATCTGGTGATCTATTACTTATTGCTCACGGAGTTGGAGAGATGGTCGGTGAGACGCGAGAGGCAGTGGGAGAGGTAGAGACTAAGCAGATGAAGGCTGGGGGACTTGCCAAGTTACCATAAGAGGCGTTGTTGTCATTATTGACTTTCTGTGGGAGACGCGAGACGAGAGAGGGACTGAGTGACTAACCGAATGGGGGAGTGTCGTAGTGGATGAGAGAGGCTAAAGAGGGTCAGAGGAGACTGGAGTGGAGAGCAAGCGGAGAGTGAGACGAAACGAAAGCGTAAAGGCAGAGAGGCGGAGAACTTAGATCTAAAGTGATCGGGAGGCGGAAGAGGTAGGGTTTTAAGTGAACTCATGAGTTGTAATAAAATGTATATCAAAACTATGTAGCTTGATATAGACACGGGTCGGGCTTCACAGGCATGAAAAATACAAGAGCCCGGCAGAGCTCGAGCCCGCGGACATTTATGCCATATACAACCCAATACGGTGTAGTAGCCCATAGACACAGGCTTTGCGGACTTGGTGGGATGATGGGCCGGCCTGCACACCCCTATAATTTAGAGATTATATTTTGAAAAAGAACAATATTTAATTAGGTCTATCTAGGGATACTATATTATTGTAAAGAGATAACTTATGGCTTTGGAGCATCGCCCTACAAATTTATACCAAACGCTCATTTTAAAACAACTATATCCAAAGGGGAAAACTCTCCCCCTGAGAGCCCTCACACCCCAGTCTCATGAGAATGTGAGAGGGAAAATCACGGTGACTCAGTAATTAAGTAGCTAAGAGGATCCGTGCCTAGTACCTACAAGGAGCCACCCCCACAATAGGATGAAACTCCCACACTGCGGTTGCTAGGACTGGATCCTTGGTTCTGTATCTAATTCTACTAACTCTTAACCAACTGAACTAAGCCCGTAAGGGCAATTTTAAAACAACTATGACACTTTAGTGTTTTGCTTTTAATGTAATGCATCATGAATATTTTGTTCTAGTGTTTTATTATGAACATAATTTGAAGTCACATTTTAAATTTTCCTTTTCTACTTTGTCACTTTTCATTCGTCAGCTAAAAGAAAAAAAGAATACTGCTCCGTACTAGGCTGCTAGCTTTAGTTGACTAAAAAACAACTTAACTTCACATGTGATATAAGGTACAAGTATTTTCATGTAATTCCATATGGGTCGGGTCCTTTCTAGGAATGTAGGGGATTTACACAAAAGGCCAAGTTAAAGATGACTTGATCATTTGTAGCCTCATTAAAAAAAAAAAAAAAACCTCTTTTATGACCTGGTTTATTGATAAAACAATGATAAATCATCACTAATTTATCAGTAAACCAGTAAAAATGCACCTCTCAACATCTGAAATCAATGGTAGACAAGTTAGTCAGCTGTCGACTAAGTGGTTTATACTAGTTTATTGATAAACCAGTGTAAACCACTTAGTCGACAAGAGTGGTAGTGGTTGACAAGTGTGGTCGACCAAGTGGTTTATCTTCTTTAGCTAGTCAAATGCTATAAATGTTCATCAACCGGATCAAATGGACATATTTGACCGATCTCACGGTTATGGACAGATATGTCATTAAGCTTTAACATCTCCCTTCACAATTCACCTCATTTACTGAAAGTAGTTTTTGGCCGAACCGAAAATCAAGTAAATATTAAATGTCACGGTGATATTACTAATGACATCATTCAATATTAAAGTAAGGCCAAACCGAAAATCAAGTAAATATTAAATGCCACTGTGATATTACTAACGACATCGTTCAATATTAAAGTAACAGATTAGCGCACAATCTTACTAGCAATCTTTCACTCCATAGTTCATAACTGCATATTAACAAGGTTATTGAATTTTTGCATTATTATTGAATGATAATACTGTTCAGATTATGAGCCCTAATTCATCTTCAATCCTGTAATGGAGAAGTGTAGTGAACAATATTCATGATCAAGAATAAGGAAAAAAAAGAGATGGGAGAAAGAGGAAAATCAGGAACTTGTATTTCTCTTATTTTCTGTGTGTGTTGAACGAGGCTAACAACCGGTATAAATACCGTTACAACTGAAGAAACAAACTAGCACATGAACACTCGCTACCCTGCAACTATAGCCTATTTACACACGCTACCCCTGAATAAAACTAAGACTATAGAACAGACTCTGAGATATGACACTGCAGTCCCTCAAGTTCCCTGTCTTCTCTTCCTGTCTTGTTTGAGACATTGCTTATGAGATCCACTGACCTTGTTAACATTAACATCCCCCCTCAAGTTGCAAGAGGTAAAAAGATTTTTGACTTGCAACTTGTCCAGTAAATGATAAAACTGAGGAGATGCCAAAGCCTTTGTAAAGAGATCTGCAGGCTGATCTGCTGAGTTTATATATTTAGTGGAGACCAATTTCTTCTACACCATTTCTCTGACAAGATGACAGTCAATGTCAATATGTTTTGTTCTCTCATGGAAGACATGATTGGCTGCAATGTGAATGGCAGACTGATTGTCACAGTATAAAGGCACAAGAGTAACATAATTGAAGTTAAAGTCTTTTAGAAGAGAAATTAGCCATTTAATTTCACAACATGTATTTGCCATACTTTTGTACTCAGCTTCTGCAGAAGATCTACTAATTGTAGATTGTTTCTTACACTTCCAGGAGATGAGAGATGTACCAAGATATATACAAAACCCTGAAAGAAATCTTCTGGTGATTGGACATACAGCCCAGTCAGAGTCACAATAAGCACGTAACTGAATTTGAGCTGAACTGGAGAAGAAGAGACCTTGTCCAGGGCAACCTTTGATGTATTTAACTAGCCTGAGGGCAGCATGCCAGTGAGCATCAAGAGGAGAGGCCATAAACTGGCTCAGAACTTGCACACTATAGGCTATATTTGGTCTGGAAATTGACAAGTATAGAAGCCTGCCAATGAGTCTTCTGTAGGCTGCAGGATCTGCCATAGAAGATGAAGATATTGTAGCTAGCTTGTGATCCTTTTCAATAGGAATTAGAGTAGGTTTTGCATTAACCAGACCAGTGTCTTTGATAATTTCCAAGGCATATTTTCTTTGATGAAGGCAGATTCCTGTCTTGTTTCCTGCAATCTCAAGGCCAAGAAAGTACTTTAGATGTCCAAGGTCTTTAATGGGAAAAACAGACTTTAGATGATCTTTAATTTGAGCTATTAGTTTGTCACTAGTTCCTGTAATGAGCAAGTCATCAACATAGACAAGAATAGCCACAAATTCTGAATCAATATTAAGATAAAAGAGAGTATAATCATTTAAGGACTGTTTGAACCCAAATTGAATAAGAGTAGTAGATAGTTTTTCAAACCATTGCCTTGGGGCTTGTTTTAAGCCATAGAGTGATTTGGATAGTTTACATACCAAAGAAGAAGATGTATGAGATGAAGCTGGATAGTACCCTTGAGGCAGGTCCATATACACTTCTTCATGTAGGTCACCATGTAGGAATGCATTAGAAACATCAAGTTGGAACATAGGCCATTGTTTTGATGCAGCTATGGCAAGTAAGACTTTTACAGAATTCATCTTGGCCACAGGAGAGAATGTTTCAAAATAGTCATTGCCTTCAACCTGAGTAAATCCTTTAGCAACAAGTCTTGCCTTGAATCTGTTTATAGTTCCATCAGAATTATATTTTATTCTGAAAATCCACTTACATCCTACAGATTTCTTATTTTATAGAAGATGTTGTAAAGTCCATGTATTATTGTTTTCCAAAGCCTGCAACTCATCTGAGATAGCTTGACACCATAGGGGATTTTGAATGGCTTGTTGATAGGTTTTAGGTTCTTGTATAGTGGAAATATTGAGAGAAAAATTTATGTAGGGAATAGATATGTTAGCATAAGAACAAAGTTCACAATAGGATAAGGGACAGTATTACTTTTAGAAGATTGAACAAGAGTAGAAGGAAGACCAGTGTAATCCTTGAACTTAGAAGGAATAGCTCTATGCCTTTGAGGTCTTTGAGGTATAGAAGGAATAGGTTGAGGTGAAGATTGATCAATTTGAACATCTTCAGGATTTTGATCAGAAGAGTCATTTTCATAAGTATTTTCAGAATGAGAAGTATCTTCAGAATGAAAATTGTTACATTCTGTTTGGACACTAGCTTCTTCTTCAAAAATAGTATTATTAGGATTGCTAGGGAACAAGTTTCCTTGAAGAGTTTCAGTAGTATGAGATTTACTGATTCTGAAAGGAAAAATATTTTCATAAAAGATGACATCTCTGCTAAACAAAACATGGTGTGTTTCAAGATTGTAAACTTTGTATGCTTTCTTATTATTGGGATATCCAATAAAAACACACTTTTGAGCTCTAGGAGAGAACTTATCTCTACCATTAGCAGCTGTTGAGGCATAGCAGAGGCAACCAAAGGTTTTAATATGACTATAACTGGGAGGGGTTCCAAACAAGACTTCAAAGGGGGTTTTGAATTTGATAACAGAACTAGGAAGTCTGTTGATTAAGTAAGTGGCTGTAAGAAGGCAGTCACCCCAAAATTTCTTTGGAAGGTTTGCTTGGAACCTAAGAGCTCTAACAAGTTCAAGGAGATGCCTGTGTTTCCTTTCAGCTCTGCCATTTTGCTGAGGAGTATCAACACAAGTAGTTTGATGTAAGAGACCTTGAGCAAGTAGGAGTTGTCCAACTCCATCATTAAGAAATTCTGTTCCATTGTCAGTTCTAAGACTTTTAATGTTAGTGTTAAACTGATTTCTTACCATATTGAGAAAATATTCCAGATTTTGACAAACTTGTGCTTTAGTCTTTAAAAGAAAAGTCCAAGTAACCCTAGAGAAATCATCAACTATGGTAAGAAATGAGGTGCATCCATCATAAGTTCTCTTCCTATAAGGGCCCCATACATCACAATGTATGAGTCCAAAAGGTTCAGTGCTATGAAAGTGACTTAAAGGAAAAGGTTGTCTAGTTTGTCTAACTAAATGGCATATTTCACAGTGAACACTAGGCATGGGGTTTAAATGCAGATCAAGAGATGATATATGTTTCATAGATTGTAAAGGAACATGTCCAAGTCTAGTGTGCCAAAGATACATTTTATTGATAGGTTCAGTTAAAGCAAAAGTATTATTAGATTTACACAGATTAACATTGAAGGAGTTCTTGTACATAGGAGTAGTCTGCTTAGGACAGTGAGTTTCAGACAGAATGAGTTTGTAAAGGCCTCCTTCATATCTACCAATCTCCTTCCTTTTCTGTTGAGTTTGGTCCTGAAGAAAATAGGATGTGGCAGAAAAGGTTAAACAAGCATTGCAGTCATTAATAAGTTTGCTTCCAGAAATTAAGTTAAACTGAAATTCTGGAACAAAATAGACATTCTTAAGAATAATGTTGTTTGCCAATGTCACATTTCCCTTATGTGTTATAGAAGCAGTTTTTCCATTGGGTAGATATATCATAGTATTCACAGGTATAGGATTAGTGAGACAATCAAAACAAGTAGTAATATGGTCACTAGCACCTGTATCTATGATCCAATCATAGGTAGGAGATTTTGAACTGGTAAGAGAAATAAGTTTGGAGATATTGTTATGAATACCTGACATATGATCTTCAGGAGTGTCTAAGAGCACAGAAGCAGAAGTAACTTTCTTGTTGTTGTTGAGCATGATCATTAATTGTTGAAGCTGTCCAGGTGTGAAGTGATTAGTTACTTCAGTAGTTTCAGTCTTCTCCTTGACAGATTGATTAGTGACAGCAGTGTTGATTCCAGAATTGATCTTAGGTTTTGCTTTGTTTCTTGGCATTCTTGACAGATCAGGCTTGGTGCCAAACCACTGATGCCATTCAGGGTAACCATGGAGAAAGAAGCATTTATCTTTGGTGTGGGTATCACCATGGCAATAATCACAAAAGAAATTTCCCTTAGCAGTGTTATTTTGTGATCCCCCCATGATTTTACCTTTGTTAGATCTGTTGTTATTGATTTTTCCCATGAGAGCAGATGATGTATTTTCAAGATTTATACCAGTGGATTGTTGTCTTTGACCCTCTTCTTGAATCAACATAGAAACAGCTTTAGCAACTGAAGGAAGGGGATGCATTATAAGAATCTGTCCCCTTACATCTGCATAGTTTTCTGAGAGCCCCATTAAAAATTGTGTCAACTTAGTGACATGATCATAATCATCTTGGACAACAATGGCTCCACATGTGCAGTTGTAAATACATTTAGGTTTCTGAAGAAGATTTGTAAGTTCATCCCATAATCCCCTAAACTTTGTAAAGCATGCATTGATATTAAGATTTCCTTGGGTGCACAACATAATGCTCTTTTGTATTTGAAAAATTTTGGGGGCATCACTCAAGGAAAATCTTGTAATAATGTCATCCCAGATCTCACTAGCAGTGGTGAAATAGACTATACTCTGACGAATTTCAGAGTTGACAGAATTAAGAAGCCAAGAAACCACCATACTGTTGCATCTTTCCCAGGAACTTATGTATTTAGATGGAGGAATTGGTTTCTTGTGCAGGCCATTAATCATACCTAGTTTATTTTTTGGCAGATAAGGCAGTAGTAACAGCAATTTTCCATTGATTAAAATTTGTGTTTGAAAGAGTTTCAGACACAAGGATCATTCATGGATGATCATTGGGATGCAGGTAGAGGGGATGACTAGAAGTTAACTGGAGAGAGGATTCAGGAAGATCATTAGCATCAACAAAATCATTGTTGATGTTGGTGCTGCCTTTAATGGGGTCAACAGAGGTATTATCAATTGAGGTATTTTTATCCTTAAGATCTTCAGATGTGATTTCAGACATTATGAACAATTGAAGGGAAGACAATTAAAGAAAGAGGGGAAGAGAGAAATAAAATCACGAGTGGAGAAAAAGATGTCTAAGAGAATGAATGATTACCAATTGGGTGATCATCCACAGAGTTTCTTGAAGAATCGATGATGACCAATTCGGTGATCATCCACAGATTGTGTTCATCCACAGAGTTCCTTGAAGAATCGATGATGACTTGGCTTTGATACCATGTTCAGATTATGAGCCCTAATTCATCTTCAACCCTGTAATGGAGAAGTGTAGTGAACAATATTCATGATCAAGAATAAGGAAAAAGAAGAGATGAGAGAGAGAGGAAAAATCAGAAACTTGTATTTCTCTTATTTTCTGTGTGTGTTGAACGAGGCTAACAACCGGTATAAATACCGTTACAACTGAAGAAACAGACTAGCACATGAACACTCGCTACCCTGCAACTATAGCCTATTTACACATGCTACCCCTGAATAAAACTAAGACTATAGAACAGACTCTGAGATATGACATTGCAGTCCCTCAAGTTCCATGTCTTCTCTTCCTGTCTTGTTTGAGACATTGCTTATGAGATCCACTGACCTTGTTAACATTAACAAATACCATATTAACAAATGCTAAAAACTTGTGTAAGAACCTTAAATAGGAAGGAAAATATAGTTGGATTTGGTTTAAACATGAGGAACCAATTTGTATAAACAACGGGTTACCCATCAAAAAAATGGGTCAAAATGAGAGAGGAAAGTAAGTAGGATATGTGAGATTTGGACCAGATCAAAAGACCCAACCCAAACCCATTAAAAATGATGTGGGTCGTGTGGAAGATGAAAACACGTTGAATTAATGAATACTAGTTATTAAGCATGTGCTCCGCACTGGTACAATATAAATTAAAGATCAACATTTACATACTTCTATTGGTTCGAATGCTTCATAATACATTGATGAATCATTTATATAAAGTATAAATTATGCTTCAAAAAATAATAGATGTAAATAAATAAAACAAACAAATTCACATATAAAGTAGAAATCATGATTTTGTTGTTGTGAGCGGCAACGACCGAAGCTCTATATTTGGGGTTATGGCTCTGTTGAAGTATAATACCTTACGGGTGTTATTATTTTCCCTCCTTGCCGTGTCCTATCTTTAAGGTATATGGATTGTTATGACCTTTCTAGTATATTTGGCAGGTTGCTTGGTTATTGATTTGTTTAGGGACTCGCTTTATGGCAATCACTAACTTTTAGGAATTAGAGATCTATTTCCAATATAACTCTTTCATAATCCTAACATTGCTTTGGTAAGTTGTTTTCTTGGTGGACATGTTTTCTAGGAGCTCTTTAAAAGAAAGGATCAGCCTTGGACATTCATAAATAAAAAGTAGTGAATTTAGAAGAGAGAATATTATATATAATGTTGTCGGGAAATCAGTGAGCTATTGAATGATCCATCATGAGAAGGCTCATCTGTTTTCACTGTTTTCTTCATCTGCCTACAATCTTTGTGTTATTATGATTCGCTAATGTATTCAAGATCGTTAAGCATAAATTAGATATATCTTCTAACTTAGGAGTTTTTCGTATTGATTTCCACTCTTCAAAATAGTTGGTTTTCTTATTATAACCCTTTACAATCTTTTATCAAGTAGAAGTTTTTCCCTAAGGCAACGTTTACAAATATTTTACTTGTAGAATTTATTTACTTCTTGGTGTCTCTCTGTTTGTTTCATTTGTTATTTATTTCATTTATTCTGTTGCTTCTCATGCTTAATGATTCATGAGATGGTGTATCATTGGATACATCATTACTGTTGAATCCTAAATGTCTTACTATTTCAGGCTCGATTTTGATCATATTGAAGTTTTGTAAATAGAGAAAATATTGAAATAAATTAACGATATTATTTCATAAAAGTTACGATTAACATTATTTATAAACTAGTAATCTTGCCTGTGTGGATGACACAGCGCCAGTTTGGGAATTTATCAATAAATGAAGTAGATATTGTGGAAATAAATTAATATTTACTTATAATTTGTATGAATTGGATATATGTAGACTACACAACGAAAAGGGAAGAAAACCCAAATACCTAACAAAATAAAACATTTTACTTCGATATTCATTTCATAAGAAAACCAAGAAATAAATATTTTAATTGTAACTATTGTTAAAATAGGAAAAGAAAATTTTATTATTTTCTCAATAACGAAAACTCAGTCTTCTTCTTCTGGAGGTTTTTTCTTAACAACAAAGGTTGGTTTGGAAACATGAGATGCAATAATTTTGTCCATTATTTCTACCTACACATGACACAAAGAAAATTCAAACACATTCATTTAACCAAATTTTCTGCTTTATCTACAAAACTCGAATCCTCCCACATATTATCATATAAAATCTAACAGGCGAACGAAGATGCATTTTGATCAAAATTAATAAACCCTAAAAGCTAAAAAAAATGGCAATTAAATCATTAGAAACCAATATACATGCCCCAATAAACGAAACCAAAACAATGAGAAGATGTGCAGGATTCTATAAAAATAAACTTGTGTCCGTGCCAATGGCACGGTGCCAGAATGAGTGTGATCAATGTATGAACCGAGCATGATGAAAATGAATTAATATATCATTAAGATTTTGTATGGGTCGTATTAATGTAAATTACACACCAACATCCTGAAAATTAAAAGAAATAACATATTTTATTGGCCGTAAAAGTTTATAACTCATCTTAAAAGAAAATTTATAACTTATCTTAAAAGAGTATAATTAAGCATCAAAAAGCAATCTCTCTCTCACACACACACACACACCAACCCAACACATGTTAATTGAAATAAACTTAAAAATGAAAATCTCTGCAAACGAAAACCACAAAATAAATTAAATAAGATAGAGTGAACTAACAAAATACTATTTTGAAATCGAAATCAAAAGATTTCAGGTCAATAAGGGAAACTAAACACAACTTTTAAGAAAATAAAGAAATTTAAATTAAAATATTCAAAATTACGAAAGTTGATTACAAAACTTAGAAACAAATTTTTTCGGACAAAAATTAAACTAATTCAGTTAATTATGATAAGAATCAAAAAAATTAAAATACAAATATTTAAAATTACAAAAATTAATTAGAAAACTTACGAACAATTTTTTTATAAAAAAAATAAATATAAGCCAGACATAAATTAAATTGAGATTCAGTTGATTATGATAGAAATCAATTAAGAAACTACAACTAAATATTTGTAAAACCGTAAAGGTCATTTTATTATTAATGAACTACTAAAAATATTATTTTCTTAAAAAATTGACTTCCAAACGCGGCCTCTTTGCCCGGAACAGAGGGATTAATTAATAATTTCTATACGAAATTGCGTGCCAAAAAAATGGGCCGGACAAAAATTAAATTTATTAAGTTAATTATGATAACAGTTAAAAAAATATTTCAAATTACAAAACTTACGATTTTTTTAATTTTTTAATTTGTATACGAAATTACGGGTCGAAAAAAAATTAAATTGATTAAGTTAATTACGATAACAATTAAAAAGAAAAAAAATACAAATACAACATTTGGCAACTATAAAAGTGTAAAACTGTAATATCTCAGTAAAAGAGTAACTAATTTTCGTAACTGTAAAATAATAACTGTAAACGATCTGTAAACTGTAATATCTCAATAATTTTCACAGTAAAAGAGTGAATTTGATGAATAGGCAAAGAGGAGGAGAAAGGAGGAGAGCGAAAGAGATAGAGAAGGAATGAGAGATAAAAGGATTGTGGAGATAAAATAGGGATGAAAAAAATGTGATAAAACGGTTGAGATTGTGAGATTAAATCCTGACCAGTAATTGTGTTTAGTAAAATTCAATCCAGACCGGTAATTAGCTTTTTGTAACCGACTGATCTGTTTTATATTATAGATGGATATTGGTTATAAAAGTCTTTAGATAAAATAATTTTTATGTTAATCACCAAAAGTCATTTATTTAAATATTTTTTAAATAAAAATCAATTTTAGGTCGACCTCACCCTAGTGTAGGCGTGTGCACGGGCCTTAAGTCTGCGGGCATTGGTAATACCCAGTATAGGTCCATATGGTAGCAGACATCATTTTAAAAAGCCCAGTACCATAGACAAGCCCACGGACATCAGTGAACGGGCATTGGAACGTCGAATGGCGATGGCGTTGATTGCTCCCCTCTTTAGTTCATTCGATTGTCTATAATGTAACAGAACTATGAAGAACCAAAATTCAACTAATACAAAGTATTTTCAATATTTCATTAGCTCCCAAACAAAACTACATATGATAAAAAAAATCTTGAAATCATTCATTTGACTTGCAAACTCAACACACAGATGACAATTAACCCCTAATCAAACATCATGAACACCTAAAATTTGAAACCGAGATGTTATTTTTAATAAAGAAGCAAGAAAATAAACTCAAATCATAACAAACTTACATAAACACCAGATAACAAGATCTACAATGTCTCGCAAAGAGACAAAAAAATATCGAGTGAGTAGCGGGCCTAGCGGTGAGGTGGGAACTTGGAACAGGAAATCACGATTCTGTCGAAGGGTCACAATTCCGTCAAGGTACTGAAGAACCGAAGGTAGCAGACTAGCAGTCAATTTGATTTAAGGTTTCACACTTTCACTTTCCCTTTTGAGTTTTTGGTCTTTTGTATTGGACCTATTGGTATATCACTAATTCATTTCACTATATTGACTAATCTGGATAGTGGATTCTGTTAATGTATAATATAATAGACCAATACTAAGAGACTAATAGAGTAATGGTATGATTATAATATATTTAAAATTTAAAAACTTAATGTGATGATAGGTCGGGTCGGGCTTAGATGGGCATTTAAACTTGAAAGCCCGGGTGTGCCCGAGCGGCCGAGCCCGTGGGTATCTAACATCTCTAAAGCCCAGCACTATGTATCAGCCCATGGGCACGGGCACAGACGGGCACAGTGGGCTGTACGAGCTCATGGGCTGGGTTGTTCACCCCTACCCTAGTATGAGCTAGATTGAATATATTTTATTCTTGGAATAATTACAGGCCGGTTCCATTTTGTGAAATTGTAACCTCTCCGGTACTCTTTTTTATTTTAAACTGCAAAAGTACTTTTATGTTTTTTTCTTCCTAAAATACCCACGCTACTTCTCCCCATCATCGTCATCATCATCATCTTCTTCGATAAGGAGCATTGTGAACTACTGGCTCTACTCTTTCTTTTATCTCGAGTCAATTTATTGATTTTTTACAATACACCTCACGAATCTCCCATGATCACAACGGCTAGACTATTCCTCAAAACAGAAACAAACTCAAACTTGTTCAACATGAGAAGTTCGGAAATTCGAAATTGGCTTTGCAAGATAGGTTGGATTGACATCTCCAGGCATGATAAAAACAATAATCTTTGGCTCCATTTCTGACTGCAATACGTGAACAATCTTGCGAGATGGTAGTGGAGGAGATGAGAGAAGACTATGATGTGGGAGTCGTAGCCTATAATGTGGGCGTCGTTGCCTATGATTTGAGTGTCATTGCCTATGATTTAGGTGTCGTTGCCTATGATTTGGGCAACGAAGCGACGCCCAAATTGGAGGTAACAACACCTAAATTTGATGCAACGGCACGCCCAAATTTGAGGCAACGAATTTTTCTATTCTGCCTCAGTTTAAAAATACACGCGTTTAATGATTTAAAAATTAGGCATCGGTTCTTCCAATCATGCCTTGGTATTACTTAATTAGGCATCGTTCCTTACAATCATGCTTCAGTTTTAGTTTATTAGTCATCATTATTTGCAATTCTGCCTCAGTGTTACTTAATTAAGCATCCTTCCTCCAAATCATGCCTCGGTGATAAAAGGGAAGTACTAAAGCAGAGAAAAGTGATAAAAGAGAAGGAGGTACGATGTGTATTTCTCGGCATTAAAGACAAACGATGCTCAAATTTTGAGCGATGCCTAACTTTTTTTTCTTTTCAACGCCTAATTTTTTTTTACTGGCATCCAAAAAATTTTGAGCGACGCCCAATTTTTTTCGGACACAAATTGGGACAGTGGCTTTGTGTGCGCGTCTTTCCTTCATTAAGAGTATTTTCGTTGTTTTCCCTAAAAAACTGCACTGTAGCGGTTTAAAAAAATAATGATGGACTTTTGCGATTATAATTCCACCGCATGGTATCAGCCCAGTTATCATCCTTTATTGTTAGGGTAAAATTTTGTCGATCCCTTTTTCAAAGTTTTTAACCCCAAAAGTCCACCGTTCTTTTTTTCAACCGCAAAAGACCACATTTTGAAATATTGTTATGAAAATGTCATCGTCTTCTTCAACAGCTTCAGCAACACACTTTGGATTAGAAAATCACCATTGTTGCACAACAGAACGGGGATATTCTCGACCTTTCTACGGGAAAAAATTCTCCTTTCTTCTTCTCTATTTTTCTTCATTTCCATGGATCTGTGGTTATACAATCAAATGCAAGCAAAAATTTATGTATCCCGATTCGAAAAATGCAACATGTTCTTCCTATTACTCTGTTTTTAAAAACAACCGGGATTGCCATATATTCATATAGGATGAAGAATATATAATACATAGTAGAAGAAGGAACGTGCATAGGAGGAGTATGTGTCTGTAGTATGGGTTTATTCTATTGGTCTTTGTAGCTAGCATGAGTCATTCTCCTTTACACAAATTCCTACGCCAATTACTCCTACAAATATCTGCACCATCGAAGTCTATTGCTTTGGGCTGGAATATGCAGAGGGAAGGGAAGAAGGAGAGCTACGACAGAAAACAGAATATGTTGGAATCGTGGTTCATAATTTTTGAATCACGATTTATAAATTTTTTAATCGTGGTTCATACATATTTTGAATCGCGATGCATTTTCAAATATTTTGAATCGCGGTGCATTTATCTCCCATCCCTCCTGCACATAGCTCATCAAACTATTTAGGATTTTCCAGCATCTTTGTAATTAGGTCTCATTAGCACAAATATCTAAAACAAACTTGTCTTTTTGTTCCCCTTCAGACTTCACACGAAAATGCAAGCCTACCCATCTTTTTCATGAAATAAAAAATAATATCTCATAATATATTTTAGAATCGCGGTTCAATTTTTTTTGAATCACGATGGATTTTCAAATTTTTTTGAACTATGGAGCATAAATTATGCGAACCACGATGCACAAATTTTTGAATCATAGTACATTGTTGTATCACGCCTCAGGCTCATTAAGGGTATCGTAGTCTTTTCGCCATCAAAAGTGTACTTTTCCGGTTGAAAATAAAAAGAAAAAATTGCGGGCCGGTCCACTTTTTAAAGTTTATAACCCCTCTAGTCCAGTGTTTTTTTTAAACTGGGAAATGATACTTTTGAGAGCGAAATGACTGCGATATCTTTAATGAGCCTGAGGCGCGCTGCGTTTTTGTATCACTGTTCAAAAATATCAGGTTAAATTTTATGAACCGCAATGCAATTAGACTATGAAATTAAACTATTGAACTGCGGTGCAAAAAGTAATGTAATGAAATTTATGAACCGCGATTCAAAAAATTAGAAATTTATGGATTGCCATATATTCATGTAGGATGAAGAAATTGGGTTTTTTTTTTTTTTTTTTTTTTATGAACATCCTAGTTGATTCAGCTGGATCAAGCCTGTCCAATGTTTGGGCTATTTTTCTCTTCCACATGGTTGCAAAGTCTGCACAAATTTCTTTTTCCCTTTGGGTGCATGCCTCAAGTTCCCTTTTATTCTCAGAGTTACTATTGTCTTTGTATCTCTTTTGGAATTCTTCAGCTATTTGGTCCCAAGTACCCATAGTACTATTGTCTGCCAGCATTAACCATTGCTTAGTTGCCCCTATCAAGATTAGATGGAAATTGGAAGCCATAGCTTCGAAGCTAGCCCCCTTGACTGCATAGCGCTAGACTAAGATTTTAAGTGAGAGATAGGGCATCTAGTCCTATCAAACTTCTCTATGTCATGTATCTTAAATTTTGAGGGCAACATAACTGAGGGTTGTAGCGTTAATGATGTCGTAGAAAATTCTCTTTTGTTTAGAACCTTGAGCATCAATTTGCTTATAACTAATTACAAACAGAGTTCATGTGTATATAACTAATTACAAACAAAATCAATATATAAAAATAATTCGTAAAAATGATATTTATTCAAAAATATTGAATGTATTATTATAAATAAAAAATAGGTAAATAAAAATACTTACGATTGTTTTAATAGATCTTGAAATACAGTTCTATAATATTTAAAACAAAAAACAAATTAAAAAAATACTCATGGGCCTGACTTTATTTGTTTTTTGTTTTTTAATTTGGGTCCGTCTTAGTTTAAATTATCACTAGATTTTGTGTCTGTGCTTATGGCACAATATCAGTATGGAACTTATTCAGTGTATGAAATTGACAATATGCAAATGAATTGATATATGCTTGGGATTTTGTAAATACCAGATGAATGCACACTACTCAACTGAAAAGAAGACAAAACTCAATAAACTAAACAACAAAAAACATTTTATGATGGTCCATTACAAATAAATAAGAATATCGAGAACTTTAACTCATGTTCAAATTAGAGTGATATTTTCTCTCTTTTTTTGTTAATTCTTTATTTAATTGAAAATTGAAATGTAGTATATAAGTTATGTTGTTGAAAGAGATACATGTTTTTTTTTGTGGTTTCAATTAAATAGTCATATAAAAATTAGATGCAATTTTTTTAATTACATCACATCAATGAACAATACATATTCTGAAATCTCAAATTGTGAGTTAAATTTGAACGATACATACTCGTAAATTTTTCAATTGTATTACATATTCTGAAATCTCAAACTATAAGTTAAATTTGAAGGTTGAAACTCAAATAATGTTATTTCGTAACATAGTCTATTCACTTGAGTTATGCAATGACACGAGATTAATTGTTATAAGGTTGAGAAACCATGTTTTAAAAGGTTGAGTTCTTTCAAATGACAATTATGGTGCTACTCTTTTGATTCCAAGAATGTCAATGATATTATTTAATCCTAGAATTTCTTTCAAATTCCAGATAAAACATTTTTTTGTTGATTATGTCTTATGCAATTTCTATGAATAAAAATCATGGTAAGTCATTGTCTAATATAAGACTCCATTTGAAAACATGTTTTTGGTTATCATCAGTTGTATGTAGCTTTGTCTAGAGTTACTATGTGATATTTATAGTTGCAATAGTCATACATGTTGAACGAAAATTATTGTATATAAAAAGTATTCCAAAATTTATATAATTTTTTTTCAAATTTATAGGATTTTTTATATTTAACTTTACTGTTTATTATTTTTTGTTTATTTTGTTCATATTAAAAAAAATAAATTACATATTATTCACTTTTAATTTAATATATAATTTTATATACATGTATAGGATACATCACTAGTAAATAATAATAAAGGAAATCGATGCTAAAACAATATGGGATTATAAACAACAAAACAATGGGGGAGAGAAAAATAAAACTTCTTGTGTGAACTCCAAATATAGACAAAATAAAACTTATTTTTTAATTTAGAGTTGGGTGATGGAAATTATTTAATCCATGCCGTATATATTAGGTTTTCGATGACCTAGATAATTGAAATGCCAACTTTGAAAATAAATTCTATACATGTGGGTGGTTAACATGCATATTATTTAAATCCAAAAAAGTCAACTTGTGTTCGGCTTAACACACTCCAACATTCAATTATTATATTTATATATCTATATTATAAAATAGATTAGAGTTTAACTGGTGGCTCTGATCGAATTATGTTAAACACAATTGACGGTTCAGATTTATTCATAGGTATGTAAGTTATAAATAAACTCCCCAGTTATGAATTATGTTTGAATTACCTTTTTTATAATTATATATAAAACCTTTGGTTGTGAGTTTTGTTTGAATTATCCCGTTAGTTATGAGTTTTGTTTATCTCGACCATTCATTAAACTGATGTTATACCGACACCGTACCTATGGCACGGACACGTATACTAATATATTACAATAAAGTTCATAATCACACATGTACAATGAACCAAAACTATTTAGAGGTTGAGATTAAATTATTTTAAAAAATTTAACGATCAAGATTCAACCTCACATTCACATGTGTGAGAGTAGTTATCCCCTTTTAACTCCCTACTTTTACTTTTCGTATTACAAACTCATCCCCTATAATTAATATTACGAACAGTCATTAGTTTTTCTTCTCCATATATTTTCTCTTCACATTACAAAGTCACCCCTTGCGATTAATTTTTGAACAATCATCTCTTATAAAACATCAATCTTACATTAATATAATCTCACAATAGAGCTATATGGCGGTGGGGATTGATTTCAGTCGCAAGATCCAACGGTCACGGGTCGAGTTCGAATAACGCTCCTCAACTACCACTTGAAATAATGTAGCCCCTCAACTATATCATTTTTTAAATCGCACCTTCTATTTAGACACTGTTGTTTCAATTGATGAAATTAGATAAACTGGCACCATGTCAAAGACACGAGCACGAAGATCTAGCTTTTAACATAAATAATGTAATTCGCCGTTGAGAACTTGTTTTCTGAATGAGATTAAAATATAAATTTAATTGTGTTTTTATTTTTTATTTTTATATTGAACAACTTTACTATATTTACAACTATTGTTACAAGTTACAACCAACACTTGATGAAGGACAGTTATTTTAGATAAAGACAATTTTAGCTTTCATCAAGTTGTAGCAATGGTCATAGAAATAGTTGTAAAACTAGTATCTTTGTTATTCAAAACATATACTCCCTCTGTTTCTAAACAATTGTCTTATTTTTATTTTTTGTCTGTTTTAAAATAAATTCTTTTTTAAATTTTCTTTTTAAAAAAATATTTTTATTACTTTACTCTTATTGTGACCATGTTTAAAAACATAAAAAGAAACTACACATTACATTAATATTTATAATAAAATCACTCACTTTATCTTAAAATGTGTTTCAAGTCAACATAACGATTATTTAAAGAACGGAGGGAGTACTGAGTTAAGCTGGCCGGCTAGCAATCTAGCATACTTTTATATATCAAGTTAAGCCAACCTAGCTCTAAGCTAAGAACTGTAATCTAGGAGATCTAGAGAGAGAGAGAGAGAGAGAGAGAGGTGTGTGTTATGGAATCGAAGCCGATGAACGGTGGAGATGGTACCTATAGCTACCTTAAGAACTCCGACTATCAGGTACGTTGTTTTGTATACGAAGATATAAAATTTGTGCTATCTGAATCTCCGACTAACATCGGTCTCTCACTTAAGTTATTGACATGGACTTGGTTTATGGCAAAAAATTAGGTAAGATGGATTTACATGAAACTTACTTTTGTTTATTTTGCAGAGAGCGAGTTCAGACCTTGCAATGAGAATGGTTGGACAAGTGATTGCCGACAAGTTTGACGTAACGAGCCTGACTAGCTCTTCTAATACCATCGTTGTCGCAGATTTAGGATGCTCAACTGGACCGAATACATTCTTTACTATGAAAGATTTACTAGACTCAATAGAGAGAAAGTGTAATTCACAAGGACTCGCATGCCAAGATCTTGATTTCCAAGTGTTCTTCAATGATCTCCCCTCCAATGATTTCAACACCCTCTTCACCTCCCTCCCGATCCATAGTCATAGGCAATACTATGCAGCTGGAGTGCCAGGTTCTTTCTACGATCAATTATTTCCAAAGTCATCTCTCCATTTTGCTTGCTCCTTGTTTTCTCTTCATTGGCTTACTAAGATTCCGAAAGAGGTGGTTGACGAAAACTCAACTGCGTGGAACAAGGGTAGGATTCACTACGGAAGTGCCTCGGACGATGTAGCTAATGCCTATGCAGCTCAATTTTACAAGGGCATCGAGATGTTCTTGAATGCTAGAGCTAAAGAAATTAAGGTTGGGGGGATGATGGCACTTACCATGGTTAGCCTCCCGGACGGGGTTCATAGATCTGTGTTCCCAATGAATGCGATGATTGATTTTCTTGGGTCCAATCTCATGGATATGGTTGATTCGGTGAGTTTTAAATGGTGATACACATATGATATATATATAAACAACAATTGAATCAATCTAATTTGTATTGTAATTCTCAACTTTTATTAACACGTTTATATTTTGATGATAAAGGGATTAATTACGGAAGCTCAAGTAGACTCGTTCAACTTGCCTTTGTATTTTCCTAATCTAGAGGAGATGACAGAGATTATAGTTGGAAAAAATGGGTGTTTTAGCATTGAGTTTATGAAGATACTCGATCCAAATTTAGAAATTATTGCAAAAATAAGCCCGGAGGGTGGATTATCCCATATTAGAGCAGTGACAGAAGGAGTGCTCACAAATCACTTTGGGGAAGAAGTTGTAAAGGAATTGTTTGAACGGGTTATAGAAAAGATAGCAAAGATCCCTAGAGCGATGATGGAGTCGAGCTACAAGAAAGGGAACGAATTACTTATTGTTCTGCAGCGTAAGTAAATGTTTCAAGTTGACAATGTTCGTTCCCAGCTCCCATGAAATGTTTCTGATGCATGTTTAAGCATTTTGGGTCTTAATCAAAAAAATTAAGCTTCTTAACGTTGTATGAATTGAATCTAGTGGTTCGTTTTATATACTCAATGTTGGATTTATTCCGTAATATGACTCATATGAATTAATGTTAAATAAAATTTTAATAATAAAGTGTCTCACTTTGATGGTTAAATGAGAATAAAATTATGTTAAAACTTGGGAGTTTTAAAGTAGTACTCCCTCTTACTGTGTCTTTAAAAATTATACATAATATATATATATATATATATATATATATATCATTTCTCATTCGAGATAATGATCATTGACTTAGCTCATCATTTTTTATTGAGGCGATTAGCACATGAAATGGATAGAATTTGGTTTTCAAAAGGGTTAAGAAACCAAATTGGAAGTTGTGCTCATCCCTCTATAAAAGAGGATGCTGGCAGTGGCAACAAAAATGTGAGTTAAGAAGAAAATAATAGTCTCCGAAAATTAAGGGAAATTTAAAGGAAAGATTTTCCTCGCCATCAAGAAGAAAATTAAAGAGAAAGGTAAGGTTAAAATTTTCGTTTTCCATAACAGTTGTAAATCGATATCATGGATCCAGATTAGTTTCCATTACACGTATATGTATATTAATTCGTGAGAATTATGTGTTTTAAGATTTTGGGTTTTATTAAAGTATCATGAGTTTCTAGAAAATGATTTATGTTTGAATTCATGCATGTATAAAAGTTTAACACGTGATATCAGAGTTTAAGATTGTGAACTCATAATTTTCTCCGATTAAAGTGTCTATTATATTTTTTAACTGTAGAGTTTGTCCGGTAATTGTACATGTAATATCGGTTGCTGTTATACTGTTTAAGAGCGAAATTAAAGTTTTTTGTGCAATAAAGTTTTTGCGCAAAATTAATTGATTGTTTAACACTAGTTATGTTGAATTTCAAGCTTTACCGAAAATTTGCAGAACAAATTGGATATTATGTTTTTATTTTCCAAATTAATTTTTTATGTTCTGTTAAAGGCTTGAAATATAAAAGTATAAATTATTTTTAAGACATTAATAGCTTGTTAGTCACCAAAGTGGCCTGGCTGAATGGAATGTCTAACACATTAAATTAATTTTATGTCAGTTGTTCATGAGTACAGAGATGCCTCTAAAATGACAAGAAAAGTTGATTGAACAATTGAATTTATAGACTAATTGCTAGAAGGTCGTCCAAAGACGGACCATTGCAACTAGTCTATAACGTTAAATGGATTAATCATTGTACCTTGGTTAAATAAGAAGTATATCAAAAAATAGACAACTTATTTGACTATTGTGTGTTATGATTGTCCATTAAAGTTTATATCAAAAACAAAAAAACAAAAAAATTTGTTTGTGTTTAAGGCTTAACCAAAGGTGAACTTAAATACATGCTTAAAGTTCATGATAGTTTCTGAAATTATTAAAGTCAACTCAAGGCGCTAATGGTTGAGTATGTATAAATGTTTTGCAGCCTCATTAAGTCTTTTCGCATCTGGAAGTTCAGTTGTTAAGTTCAACTGGCTAAACTATACTGACCGGTCTGAGTAAATCCAGTTTACTCTGGGTGTTATGGATCTAGACATAGCTATAGTATCAGATGAAAAGCACACAGCCATTACTGTGACTAGCTCAGAAGATGACAAGACCATATATGGGGCTTGGGAGTGGTCTAACAGGCTGACTTTGAACTTTATGAAAATGACTATGGCTGGAAATATTAAGCCATCGATGCCAAAGACTAAAGATGCTAGAGAGTTCATGCTGAAGGTTAAAGATTATTCTCAGTCGGATCTTGCTGATAAATCCATTGTAAGCAATCTCATGGGTGAATTGACTGCAAAGAAATTTTATTGGTCAAAGTCAATTCATGATCATGTAACAGAAATGTCCAACCTAGCAGCAAAGTTGAAGACTATGGGAATGGATGTGAGTGATAGCTTTCTCGTACAGTTCATAATGAATTCCCATCTTGCTAAATTTGGCCAGTTCCAGGTGAATTACAACACCATGAAAGATAAATGGAACTTAAAAGAGTTAAAGGCCATGTTAGTACAGGAGGAAGGGAGATTAAAGAAAATAAAAGATCACTCCATCCACCTCACAGTCTATGATGGTGCTAGCAGCAGCAAGTTTAAACCAGGTAAAAAGGACAAAGGTAAGAAAAGTGATAAAACCCCAATAAAGGTTTCTGAGGGCCAAATCAAGAAAAATAAAGTTAGGTGTTTCTTCTGTAACAAAGAAGGACACGTAAAGGCCGATTGTCCCAAACGAAAGGAATGGTTCGAGAAGAAAGGTACATATTATGTTTCTGTATGTTTTGAATCGAATCTTATAGAAGTTCCTAATAATACCTGGTGGTTAGATTCTGGTGCAACTACTCATGTGTCTCATATTATACAGGGATTTAGTACGATCCAGCCCATAAACAAAAATGAACAGTACTTGTTTATGGGAAACATGATGAAAGCACGAATAGAGGGCATCGGGACTTATAGGTTGCTTTTGGACACTGGGTGTCATTTAGAACTGGAAAGATGTCTCTATATACCTGAATGTGCCTGAAATCTTGTTTCAGTAAGGAAGCTGGATATAATAGGTTATTGTTTTGAGATTTGTAAGGGTAGTTTTTTGTTGTACAAAGATAACAGTTTTTGTGGGTCAGGAAAGTTGTATGGCTCACTTTATCGTGTAAATCTCAACAACGATTTTGCTTAATCTTTGTTTCATGTTGAAAGTAATGTAGACATTAAACGTAGTACACAAAATGAAAGTTCAGCTTACTTGTGGCATCAAAGATTGGGTCACATTTCCAAAGAAAGGTTATTGAGGTTGATGAAAAGTGAAATTCTTCCTCAATTGGATTTTAGTGACTGGAACGTATGTGTGGACTGTATTAAAGGAAAACAGACTAAAACCACAGTAAAGAAATCAGCCACAAAAAGCACTCAGCTCTTAGGGCTGATACACACCGATATTTGTGGTCCTTTTGACGTTCCAAGTTGGAGCGACGAACAGTATTTCATTTCCTTTATTGATGACTACTCACGTTATGGTTATGTTTATCTAATGCATGAAAAGTCTCATTCAGTGAACATCCTCGAGGTGTTCATAAATGAAGTGGAAAGGCGGCTAGATAAGAAAGTGAAAATAGTGAGATCAGATAGAGGTGGTGAGTATTACGGAAAATTTACTGAAAAGGAACAATGTCCAGGTCCATTTGCAAAGTTCCTTGAAAGTCGTGGCATTTGTGCACAGTATACAATGCCCGGGACTCCTCAGCAGAATGGTGTTGCTGAGAGATGAAATCGTACATTAATGGAAATGGTTAGGAGTATGTTAAATGATTGTTCCTTACCCCTATCAATGTGGATGCATGCATTAAACACCGCTGCGTATCTCCTCAATAGGGTTCCTAGTAAAGTTGTCCCTAAAACACCTTATGAGTTATGGACAGGTAGGAAACCCAGTTTGAGGCATCTTCATATTTGGGGTTGCCCAGCGGAAGTAAGAGTATATAATCCACATGAAAAGAAACTTGATGCTATGACAATCAGTGGATATTTTATTGACTATCCTGAAAAGTCTAAGGGGTATAGGTTCTACTGTCCTAACCATAGTACGAGAATTGTTAAGTTAGGAAATGCTCGGTTCATAGAAAATGGCTTAATCAGTGGGAGTGGGAAACCACGTGAAATTAACATTCATGAAATTCGGGTAGAAATGTCATTACCTGATTTTCCTGCTGAAGTGGTTGTTCCAATTGTTGTATCATAGTCAAACAACATACCAGAACAACATGTTAATGTTGAAAACCCACAAAATGAGAATATTATAGATGAACCAGTCACAGCTGAGCAAGATATTAGTGAACCACAACAAGAAGTAACTTTAAGGCGGTTTGTAAGGCAGAAAAGATCAGCTATTTCTGATGACTATGTGGTGTATAATCTTGAGCATGAATGCGACTTGAGCATTAATAAAGATCCCGTCTCATTTAGTCAAGCGGTGAATAGTAACAATTCAGAAAAGTGGATCAATGCCATGAAAGAAGAAATTAAGTCGATGTATGACAATGAGGTTTGGGACTTAGTAGAGTTACCTGAAGGTTCTAAAAGAGTCGGTTGTAAATGGGTCTTTAAGACCAAACATGACTCAAAAGGTAACATCGAAAGGTATAAGGCCAGACTTGTAGCTAAGGGTTATACACAAAAGGATGACATTGACTATAAAGAGACCTTCTCCCCAGTATCAAATAAGGACTCTTTAAGAATTGTTTTGGCTTTGGTAGCTCATTATGATTTAGAGCTTTACCAATTGGATGTTAAAATCGCTTTTCTAAATGGTGAGTTGGAAGAGGAAGTTTATATGGACCAACCAGAAGGGTTTGTGACCATAGGAAAAGAAAATTTAGTGTGTAAATTAAAGAAGTCAATATATAGACTGAAACAGGTCTCCCGTCAATGGTATATGAAATTCAATAATACCATTACATCTTATGGCTTCACGGAGAACACCGTTGATCGGTGTATCTACATGAAGGTTAGTGGGAGCAAGTTCATACTATTGGTCTTATATGTCGATGACATATTGCTTGCTGCAAATGATATTGGAATGTTACATGCATAACGTAAAGGATTTTCTCTCTAAGAACTTTGAAATGAAAGATTTAGGTGAGGCATCCTATGTGATAGGAATAGAAATATTCCGTGACAGGTCACATGGATTGTTAGGATTGTCTCAAAAGGCCTATATTGATAAAGTTCTAGAGAGATTCAAAATGGAGAATTGTTCGGCTGGGATAGTTCCAATACAAAAAGGGGACAATTTCAGTCTAATGCAATGTCCCAGAAATGATTTGGAACGGAAGGAAATGAACTCTATTCCATATGCTTCAGTGGTTGGGAGCTTAATGTATGCACGGACTTGTACTCGACTTGATATTAGCTTTGCTGTTGGAATGCTGGGTCGATATCAAAGTAATCCCAGAATAGACCACTGGAAGACCGCAAAGAAAGTTCTTCGGTACTTACAAGGCACCAAAGATCACATGCTCACTTAGAGGAGGTCTGATCACCTCGATGTAATCGGTTATTTAGATTATGATTATGCCGGATGTGTTGACTCCAAAAAGTCAACATTTGGCTATTTGTTCCTTTTAGCCGAAAGAGCAGTGTCATGGAGAAGTGGAAAGCAGTCTGTCATTGCTACGTCCACTATGAAAGCTGAATTTGTGGTATGCTTTGAGGCCACGGTTCATGGATTGTGGTTGCGGAATTTTATCTCAGGGCTTGGAATTGTCGACAGTATAGCTAAGCCGCTGAGAATTTATTGTGATAACTCCGCATCTGTTTTCTTCTCAAAGAACGACAAGTACTCTAAAGGTGCTAAACATATGGAATTAAAGTACTTGGTTGTTAAAGAAGAAGTGCAGAAACAAAGAGTGTCTATAGAGCATAGTAGTACCGACATAATGATAGCAGATCTGTTAACAAAATGATTACCACCTAAGGCGTTTCATAGTCATGTCGATAGGATGGGTATCATGGAAAAGTCCTTGTTAACATAATGGACATGTATGTGTATATATATACATAACAGTTGTTTTGCTCTTTAGGTTATGACACTCTGAGCTCATGTATATGTTTTATGTTTCTGCTTATTTACATTGAACGATTTAATGTAAGAAAGGATTTAGTCTTCTTTGAAAATAGTAAGGTTACGGCTTATGTTTTTACCTCATTAAGTCAATTTCATGTCCTATTGATTTCTGTAAGTCAATTTCTAAAATACATGGATCAAAGTTTTATTTGTTATAATTTTAATATTGAAACATGAATTTTGTATACTTACTAATATTAGAGTCACTCAATATAAGCATTTAAATTTGTGTACCAAATGATATTACATCGTATATGTCATATAATTGATATTATTTTTTAACTCATAGTGAAGTCCATAAAATATAAAAGAACATGACATATATGATATCACATCATTTGATAATGCACAAATTTAAATACTTATTGAATAACCTTAGCATTACTCTGAAAGAAAAGATATCGATCTAGTCCCCTAAATTTGCGAAAAATGGTCCAAGTTAATTTAGGGGACAAGGTCAACATTTTCCAATATTCCGGTTTAAGCACATTCTTTTCAAGCATTTATAAGCAAGTTAACGCAATCTATAGTACTTACAAAATTGGTACCAAATTGGGAATACCACATTTTTTACCACCGTATAAATTGGGGAAATCCAATTTGACCAATGACGTTTCATAACGACCAAATTAACCAACCAACTTCTGTCAATATCTTCCTTCTATGACAATTTCTTGGCCTGATATTGACAGAAGCTGGTCGGTTGGTTAGTTTGGTCGTTATTAAACGTCGTTGGTCAAATTGGATTTCCCTAATCACGGTGGTCAAAAAGGTGGTATTCCCGTACCAAATTCATGTTTCAACTTTATTGTTATAACAAATACTAAAGTATACTTTTGAGTGAAACATAAAAGGAAAATTGCATTCTAGACCACCCAACTTTTTTGAAATATTTATATAAACCACATACACTGCTCAACTCGTAAATTATGCCATCAAACTCTAATTTTGTATACATAAAGGTCACTTAACTCGTAAATTATGCAGTTAGACCATCGAACTATTCATAAATTATTCAGTTAGGCCATCGAACATTAATCTCCTCTACAAATCGATCACCCTATTTTTTTTTGAAGTATTTATAAACCACGTACGCTACCTAACTCGTAAATTATGCTATCAAACTCTAATTTTGTCTACATATAGGCCACTTAACTCGTAAATTATGTAGTTAGACCATCGAACTATTCATAAATTATTTAGTTAGCCATCGACACTAATCTCTTCTACAAATTAGCCACCCTACTCGTAAATTGTTCTATTAAACCATCAAACTACTCATAAAATTATTCAGTTAGTCCATCTAACTCTAATCTCGTCTACCAATTTTTTACCCTAATTGTAAATTATTCAATTATTCCATCAAACTACCCATAAATTACTCAATTAGCCTATCAAACTCTAATCTCATCTAAAAATTTCTTAATTCTCACCCTACTCATACATTATTCAGTTAACTCATTAAACTACTCGTAAATTATTTATTTATCTCATCAAACTCTATTGCTCAATGTACTCGTAAATTATTCAGTTAGTCAATCGAACTACTCTTAAATTATTCAATTAGCCCATCAAACTCTAATCCCGTTTACGAATTATCCACACTTGATAGATTTGTTTTATACGCATCTATTGTGTATATATTCCTACTTAGATTGTATTTTTCCGCGAGTTTTCTAAAGCTTTTGATATGGGTTTTAGTGTTTTATGAATTTCAGGTTAAAGTTGAGTAAAAGGATGAATTTCGGGCAATAAATCAACAAAAGGAAGATTCTAGGGACTTGGATGCAAACTGCTGAAAGTCAAAGGCAGAAAAACTGAAATGAAAACTGAGCGCTCGCTTAGCTTGAGGCATGGGCGAGCGCGCAAAATCCAGTAGCAGCATTCTGGGAAAAGTCATTGAGCGATCACTCAGTGCAAATGCTGGGCGACCGCTCAACACCGTTTTTCAGTCTGAGCAGTTTTGTCTTTTCTCAAAAACCCTAATCTAGTATAAATAAAACCCTAGTGGCTTGTTTGGTAGTCAGACAAGGATAAGCAGTATTATTACTCCCAGTATTATTAGTGCCCTCGCTATTAATCTTTACTTGTATATCGGGGGTAATTTTGAGATTACAAATGTTAATCCCAATTTTTTTAAGTGAGGGCGCTAATAATACCACCCTCCTCCTTGGTATTAATAGTGAGGCAATAATGACTTAATCCGGATAACTCGTGTTATTAGTCCCGACCACCTATTGCGTACCAAACATCAGGCAACTCGGCTTATTAATCCTATATGTCTTTAACCCTGGCTACCAAACGACACATAGCATTATAGTTTTAGAGGAGCCAAAGTTTAAGAGTTTTTAGGTCGTTCTTAAGCACTCTCAAGACGGGAAACACTTTGTAATTTTATTTTATTACCAATTGTTGAAGACAGATGATGATTTCTTCCATTCCAATGTTGTGTCATCGCTTGTGATGAACTAACTGTTCCATTCTAGGGATTTGAGGTAACTTTGTATCAAGTTTATGTGTTAAATATAATTTTAATTCTATCAAATTATCATTTATCAATTTAGACTATCATCTGTCTGCATTGAAGCTATCGCATAATGGATGCGTTAGTGAATGTGTAGGCTCGTGGGTATAATTAGTCGCATGATTTGTGCGCAAAGTATACATTATATTGGCCAACTTAATTGATAAATAGATCTCTTTGATTTCCTGATCGGGCTAAGGTTAAATCTAGGTTCATATTGTGTTAGGAGTATAAATTGAACTCATAATTACTTTAGTTCTTAGAGTGCGTAATGGACTCTTAATTGCTATGTAGGCGGACCAAGAAAGCACAGTCAAAGTGGAGTACTAAGGATTGCAAATCTTGCTCATTAGTACTCCGCTTTGACTGTGCTTTCTTGGTCTGTCCACACAACAATTAAGACTCCATTACGCACTCTAAGAACTAAAGTAATTAGGAGTTCAATCTGTACTCCTAACACAATGTGAGCCTAGCTCTAACCTTAGCCCGATCAGGAAATCATAGAGATCTATTTATCAATTATATTGGCCAATGTAATGTATACTTCGCGCATAGATCATGCGACTAATTATACCCACGAACCTACACATTCACTAACGCAGCCATTATGTGATAGCTTCAATGCAGACCGATGATAGTCTAAATTGATAAACGATAATTTGATAGAATTAAAATTATATTTAACACATAAAACTTGATACAAAGTTACCTCCAATCCCTAGAATGGAACGGTTAGTTCATCACAGGCGATGAACACATCATTGGAATGGAAGAAATCATCATATGTCTTCAACAATTGGTAATAAAATAAAATTACAAAGTGTTTCCTGTCTTGAGAGTGCTCAAGAACGGCCTAAAAACTCTCAAATTCTGCTCCTCTAAAGTTGTAATGCTAGGGTTTTATTTATACTAGGTTAGGGTTTTTGAGAAAAGACAAAACTGCCCAGACTGAAAAACGGTGTTGAGCGGTCGCCCAACATTTGCACTGAGTGATCGCTCAATGGCTTTTCCCAGAGTGCTGCTACTGGATTTTGCGCGCTCGCCCAGGCCTCAAGCTGAGCGAGTGCTCAGTCTTCATTCCAACTTTTCTGCCTTTGACTTTCAGCAGTTTGCATCCAGGTCCCTGGAATCTTCATTTTGTTGATTTATTGTCCGAAATTCATCCTTTTTCTCAACTTTAACCTGAAACTCATAAAACACTAAAACTCATATTAAAAGCTTTAGAAAACTGCGGAAAAACACAATCTAAGTAGGAATATATACACAATAGATGTCTATAAAACACATCTATCAAATACCCCCAAACTTAGACTTTGCTTGTCCACAAGTAAAAAATAAATTCAAAAGCAATAAATTACCGAAATGACAATACAAAAAAAATAATTGGAGGGTGACACTATTTACACTCCTCTAGAAACCCACAAACTCAAGGAGACTCAAAAGAGCGACTTGACTATGCAGATAAATACAAAAACAAATAAAACTATACTAACAAAAACAGAAAATAAAAAAATCTTTTTGTTTTTTATTCTCAAGTTTGAACAGTGCGAAAATTAACGGTAGTCTCAAGCAACGCTCTTCACATGTGTAAGGACTACTCCCAGTACCAAATGGGTTCACTCTATCATGCAATAGTACTATGATTATTTAACTGTGTGAACTCCCACTCATGTAGCAAATCCCAAAATTAGACAATTTAATCAAGCAAAGCACAACATTCATTCTCCCAAAATTTTTGAAAAGAAAAACATACACACACTAAAAAGGAGAATCTACCATCAATACCCGGTCATTTTACAGAAAAGAGAATATTAAGGAATCAAAAATGCTTATACATCCATCACATGAACTTCCTATGAATGAATACACTGCTTTTATTTCCCAGTTACTTGTAATAGCTAAGATTATGCTAACACATTGGACTTTACCAAGAAGTGTATAAGTGAAGCATGGATCAATTAACATATATTAATCAAATCAAGGAAGATATAGCATGATAAAGCGGCACTAGATCAATAGGACTTCAATAAGCTTGTAATGTAAGGCCAGAGCAAAAAGGTAGCAAAAAGAGGGAAAGAAATTCAAAGCGAGAGAGTAAAACCACCCAAAATCCCCATTGCTTCCATTGCATGGATACATGCATTAGGCTAGGACCTGAAAAGACAAAGATTTGGGGAAATTTTCTCCCAAACTTGCATTTTGCTATCTATTCCAATTCATAACTCAGTGCCCAACTACCTTTTATTTCTTTTTGGCTATGCCATCTTTTACAATAAATTGCACTCCTTTTATTTTTAATTTTAATCTTCTCATCTTCTTCACTCTGTTTCTTTTTTTCTCTTTTTTTTTTGATAGCATAATAACGGAGAATGTAACAAAGAAGATGAACCAATAAGAGGATCCTTTGCAATGACAATCCATGCAACATCAATTTCCCCACCCAAGTTCTACTCTCTCTAAGGTAGACTAAAGTGTATAAGCTTTAAGGGGTTAGGTTAATGTGGGTAAAAGCAATGATGTTGAATGGGGGTTGATATGTGCTTTTGCACATGCCATTCTTAAAATTAAGCTCAAAAGGGGACACTAGGGATATAAATATAGATAGCTTAGGAAGCTGAAAGGCTCAAACGATCTAAAGATGGCCTAAATCATGTCCTAGTGCCAAGTAATCATGCAAAATTCCATAGAAAATGAAATACAATTATAAATATCACATCCATATATGAAATGAAGAATAGCTCCAAACGTGTTTGACATAAGCCTTTGCTAGAAAAGATGTCGGAAATTAAAGACTAACATGTAATCACGATTCGAAAGTGTGCTTGAGATATATTAGCAAGACAATTCCAAAAATTATAACTTCCATAAAAATGACCCTAAGTTACAACTCAATGTAACACTAATGTAAAGACAGTTACTCATCCTAGTTAGGTGCACAAAACCAGTCTCTCAGAGAATGTCATGTGAACTATGTGTTAGATAATAATGTCTAAGACCTTCAATAATGGTGGGGTATGAGTATACAAAGGGGATAATCGTAGGAAATTTACACAAGAGAGTAAATTCCAGAAGGATCGAGGAAGAAGTCATGTGGGTCATAGCATTAATCATCATCGACTTAAATTCCGCACATAGACTTGAGAATAAAATTTTAAAATTTTTTATAAAAAATTGGAGGATGATGCTAATTGGAATAAGACCGGATAAGTAGACAGTTGTGAACTAAAACAGCTATCTACTAATCTATTTGGAAAAAAACTAAAATGGTCACGGCCTTTGTTTCTGTGTTTGCCCGCATCAACTCCTAAAATAAAAATAAGCAAAAACAAGAGAAAAGGAAGGAGAAGAGATATAAGGGACACTAGTTGTCCCATGTACAAAGTAGGATTTATGCCATCATTTCTCGATTCTCGTTAGGTTGGGACCTGAAAGGACCCAGGAACTAGAATTCCCCCAAACTTAAATTAAATTTTGTCCTCAAAATGTTGGACCGACAGATAAGGGAGAAAAATCATAGAGCGAACAGAAAACAAACAGCAAACTCGCATAACGAAGGAAGACGCTATTTAAGCATCGCCACCAGATGAGCCAGGACCATGTAACGAAGGAGGACGCCATTCAGGGACAGTGTCAGGCGGCATGTTAAGGTTGGAGGCAAGGTTTGGAAAAATTGATTATTATACCTATAAAAATAGTTTTGTTCCACGATACCCCTACTCTATATGCCGCTCAAGCGTATCAAATCGTTGGTCGACATGCTGCTGAAGCACGTCGAACCTATGGTCTACACGCTGCTGGAGCGCGTCTAAGTCTAGCTGGACCTCCACTAACTGGGTGGAAATCACCTCCAAAGGATCCATCTCCGGATCCTCCTCAACATCCTCGCCGAGCATAGGGATGTCGTGTCCTATTTGTGACGCCCTTCTTGGCGACACTAGGCATCGACTTGATTCGCTCTAAATTAGGAGTCCACTCAACTCCAGTGACAGCACAGAGGCCGGTAATCAGACTCGAAAAGTGAAATGTCGTATTCATGGTTTTCTCAACCATGACTCTAAGCTGTCCGTTGATGAGCACAACGATATCAATAGAACCCTGAGTCAAATGGTGTAAATTAACATGACCTGATTCCACGTCACATTAGATTGATGTGTTGTGGGCATTACCCTAGCACAAATAAATTTATAAATCCCCCTAGTCTGGGAGTCAAGAGAGACTCCCTAATGGAACGAGGGCAACCAACTGTCTCTAATCATCCATAGGTCCACTCGGACCCACGCATGGCTATCCTATCCTGAACACTTGCCATCGAATATTGTAAGGTAAATAGGATTGATAATCATCAACCCTTACGACAGGCAGGTTATAAAATCCCGGATGGCACCATAACTAAAATGAACTAAGCGACTCCGAACCCATGACCAGTCGAGCTCAAACAACTCGTAAATTATTTGGTTACTCTAATCTTGTTTATACATTTTCCTAGGTATATAGGATAAGAGTTCGATTGTCTATAATTTACGAGTATAGATGGGCAATTTGTAGACGAAATTAGAGTTCAATGACGTAACTGAATAATTTACGAGTAGTTTATTGACCTAACTGAATAATTTATAAGTAGGGTAACTGTAAGTCCAGTTGGCAACAAAGTAATGCTAGAGAGGGGGTGAATAGTCTTTTAAAAAATTAAGGGTTATTTTGAAAATCTTTAAAAGTTGCAGTAGAAAAGATAAGTTTTTCAGTAGAGGATGTAAAATCAGCAGGTAGCATCTGTTGAACGTAAAAAAGTTTGGGTAACAGCTACTGAATGTAAAACAATTTGGTTTGGTTTTCTTTTGATCACTTAAGTATAGAGACTGAATTAAAAGACAAACTATAAAACAACTAAGTAAATAATTCAAGAATGTTTCTGACTTACACTTAAGTAGATTGAGGTTGTTTAAGTGTGAGAAACAGATTTATCACCTGGAAGATAAATGACATGATATTTGGAGTTGTTCACATTGTAAAACCTGCTACGTTCACTACCAAGTTGGTCAAATTTGAATTTTGAAGAACACTAAATATATTGAAATTCTAAGTGATCACTGACGGATCTGTGTACAACAAAAACTAGTGTTTGCGGAATATGATTGAGCAACAATCATACTCGTGCAACAATCAAGTATTTTTTTAAGATTAGGAAGAAGTAAGGAATAGAATACAATGATTGTTTAAACAAGTACTAGAAAAGAATGATATATGAAAAAATAGCTAGTAAGTGTTTAAGGACTGGAACACATCAAGAAAAAAATTTCTTAAAGGAATAAGTTGAGTGTCCAACCCTGGGTTGAAGTAAATCAAAGAAGGAATATTATGTGAGTAGATGAATGAAGTCTTCAACCCTTCTATCATCTATTCTCTATATCTTCCACCATGAGAACTGGAACATTTCCGAGAAGGAATAACTTTGAAGGGATATGTGAAATGTTTTGATTCAGTTCTTCACTTCTTCAATCCTTGCTCAAGAATGCTTTATATAGAAATCCTTGAAATATAGCCGTTTGATAGAGCATGGATGATCTTTGAAGAATGATGATAAAAATCTATCCTTTAAAGCTTAGGGATCTTGAAGAGGATTTCATACAGAAGATATCACCAAGCATAAGATTATAAATTCATAGATAGAGGTTATATATTTTTTTGCATAAAATAAGGAGAGGAGATATCTTTAGCATGTAGTAATAAAGAAGGTGGTTTAGCTAAAATATATGGTACACTATGGGATATTTAATGCAATGATAAACTGTAGAGTGATTTAATGAAATGACAAAAAAGTCTCCTTTTGAACAGTTTAACATTTGAAATAAGATGGCCAAGATTTAAATACGAGAGAATGGCCAAAAGTGTTTTTCAAAACATTTGTTTAAAATATTGTTTGATAGAATAAGAAATAGTTTAAGTATTTTAACAAAAAGAGCGTAAATAGATAGAGTAGCTTTTAAAGCGGTGACTTACACTGATTATCAGCAGATGCTAGCTGTTGATTACTTAGTAACACCAAATAAGTTTATCATTTAATGAAATGTTGTTTCAGTTAAGTGTTTTTAAATGAAGGTAAAGGCTATGCATTTTTGAAGATATTATTTTTGGAAATCTTTGAAAACATTAGTCTTTATTATAATTTGAAGCGCATTATTTCAATTGCATACAGTATTCAGCAGATATGATTTAAGTATAGGAAAGCATAGCGGTTGAAAACTAGTAATGAGATATCAGCAAGTGTAACAAAATATTTTAAGAAACTTTAACTGATAAGTGAATGGATCAGCAGATAGCTGCTGATGACTAAGACACGACAAATAGATTAATAAGACTTGTATGAGCTGCCTACCTTACTCTAAGTTAATTTTATCTTGCTTAAAGCGGTAAAACATTAGTTGTAAGTCTACCTGCTAAACTTTAATAAGAAGAGATTTAGACTTGCTAAAGTCTAATCAATTTGATTTTAATTAATAACTAACTAATGTTCTAAAAATGCAAGACTTAATTAACTCAGCCTATTGAATTTCACTTAGATATATCTTTTTAAGGTCATCCTAATTCAGTAGGTGGGTTTCTATGAATCCTTACTGGTTATTACTTGTTTTATTTTCTAAAGTCAAATTAATGGATTTAAGTAATTCTAAACATTAATGTTTCAAAAATCTCCTCCTAATTACTTAAAGTCATTCACCTAAACAAAGAGCAATAAAGAATAAGCAGTTTAAGTAGTTTCCAAGTTATAAACTCAGAAAAATTGATCCTACAGAAGGTGTTAGCAAAACAGTAATATATAAGCTAACCACATTGGATAAAAATATTTAACTTTCAAAACTTCAATGTAATAAGTTTTAAGGTATAGAAAGAGTTTTTAGTGTTTCTCTAAAACACTTACGTCTGATTATCAGTAGCTTCCTCAGCAGCACCTAGTTGAGCATCAACTCTAGCTAGTCTTCTTTTGAGGTCTAGGTTCTCCTGCTTGTAGGCTTCAGCTCTTGCATTAGAGGCTTCAGCTCTTTCTCTCTATTTCATTTCCTCCTCCTTGAATGCTTTAAGTTGAGCAAACTCACCCGCAGAAAATGCAGCTTGAACTGTAGTAGAGATAAAGTCTTGAAGAGAAGGAAGAAGAGCTTCAATCTGCTGATGTATCACTATCAGCTGTTGTTTGATGTCCTTGAGATCCTCCTTGATGTGTACTTGAGTAATCTTTATGATATCCAGCTGCTCATTGTAAGCAGATCCCTCAGGGAAGTGAGTAGAAATTGTGGGAGCATCAAGAGTGGATGTAGAAGGAATGGCAGTAGGAGCTGGAGTTGTAGCAAGAGCAATGGATTCATCAACTGGAGAAGATGCTTGGGACATGTCACTGAAAGTAATCTTCTTTCCAATTGGCTTGTGTAAGGCACCCTTAATGATTTCATGTTGTTTCTGTCTCATTTGATAGGCAAGTTGAGCAGGAGACAGAAAAGCAACATCATCATCATCAGATTCATCATCATCTTCATCTGATCCCTCGTCTTCATTAGATTCCTACTCAAATAAGCTGGAACTATAATTGACCAGAGGGAGAGTAGGAGTAGCATCAGCAGCAGGTTCATTCTCAACACTGTGTTCATCTTCTCCATTCATACTAGCTGTTTGAGAGATTTTTTATGATGATTTGTTGGTTGTACTATGAGATGATGTAGATGGAGTGAAAGGAGGTTGATTTAGATAAACTGTAGGTTTAGGTGATGGAGAGATTGAGAGAGGGGAGTCAGGAGTAGGTAAGGTGATGGATATAGGTTGAGCAAAGACAGGTTAAGAAAGAGGTAGGCATAGAAGAATCTGTTGGAGGTTCAGTAGATGGTTGAGCAGATGTAGACTCTCCTCCTGCCTATGAGGATTTCTTCCCAAAAAGGGACAAGTATTTTGCAGCAGAAAGTTCTACCTTTTCTTTGATCATCTCTATAGCCTTCTCTTGAATCAATTTGAGTTTTCCCTTGTTCATTGGAGGCATTCTTCCCGCTTCTCTATCAGTATTGTCTTTATCAGTAGTTGGTCTTCCAACAATATAGGGGTCATGTACAGCAATCATTGGCAGGCCCTAGATGTCATTGAAGATCTCTCACACATCCAGTACTAGCTCATCTTACACAAACCTGTCTTGTGCTAGGTAGAAGGTATTCCCTTCCTTGGGCAGTAAGTCAAAGTATTTTCCATAATTTAAGGCAATTTCTTTTGTTGTCAGCTTTTCTTTAGGGTTTCTGTAGGAAACCCACTATTTCCTGTTCAGATTTGAGTCAACATATTTTATGGGATTTACCTTTAGTTTATCTTCCTTCTTCTCCTAAAGGATAGAAGGGCTTGAATGAAGTAAGGTAGGTGGTCAATAGGGAAAGCTCAATCAACAAGAATAGGTTTTTGATTTGTAGAAAAGGGGACATTTTTTGGGATGAAAGGTTGGGTTTAAAATGGGAGGGAAGTATGGTTTCTGTGATTGTTTTGGTTTTGAGGTAGGGGGAGCTATAGGTAATGAGGGTGGGTGGTTTTTGGGTTCAGAAGCTGTGAGAAAGGGAATGAAGGATCCAGTGTCTGTTTCAGCAGTTGTTCTCCTTTTTCTTGAATACTTTTTGCCAGCAGATTTGGCAGGTGCATCACCAGCAACTGCTTCTATTTCAGCTGCCTCCTCCTCAATCTATGCCATTTCATCAATCTCCTCCTCATTTATAAGAAGGTTTATTCTTCTCTTTCTGCCAGTTTCTCTGTTAGAAGTCCCTAGAGAATTTATAGCCCTTGAAGTAGTAGGTGTCACATACCTGTTGGATTTCTTGGCCCAAGTGAGTTTAGTAGAACCAAATTTTCTTCCAACCAAATTATGAACCACTTCACCAACAACAACACTAAGCGCAATAGCTGGATATTTTCGTAAAAAGTGGGAGATGATGAGATGATGGGTCGTCCTGTGTTTTTTAATGTTGTCATGAACTAGCTCTACTAGAACATCTGCCCAGTTGATGTTGTCACCTAAAACAACTGCAACCATTAATGCTAGTTGTAATTCGGTAACTTTTTCCTTTGCCCCAGATTTGATAATCAAGCATTTGTCCAGCACAGAAGTCAGGGCATAGTGAAGGGGCTAGAATATGTTCTTCTTCCTATCAGCAGCTCCGAGTTCAGGAGAATTTCCCAGCATAATTATCCAGCATCCAGATACAATCTCCTTGCTAATTCTAGAGATGGAGGAACCAACTGTTATGAGATTTGGGAAGGCATCAAGGATTGTTTGGGCATCAAACACTACATTTGTCCCTCTAATGTTTCCACATAGAGAGTAACTGATATTTGGAGTTGGCTTCATCTGTTAGAAGAAGAGATCTGTGAGGGTTTTGCTATAGGTGTTGATGTTGAAGGTAAGAAGGGGAAGGATGCTAGAATTTTTTAGAAGAGTAACCAGTTCTTGACCAATGCCATGTTTATTAAGAGTAGGGATATCAAGGATACATCCTAACTCGGTTTTATCAGCCATTTGCACCTGAAATTTGAAGAAGTAGAGTTAGGGTTTGGTGGAGAAGAAAGATAGGAAATTTAGAAGATTTTCAACTTTTGGAAATTGTAAAGTTTTCCAAATGATTGAAGGGGGGTTTTATCAAAAAGTCTTGAAATGAATTAAGTAAAATTACGATGACCTTTTTGATAATAAATTTTTGAGGCACAAAAGGAATTTTTGAGTTTTTGATCCAACATTAAAGAGTTTAATGATGAGTAATGAAAAAGGGTTTGCTCATTTAATGTTGGGGGAGGTTTTGTACTAACGTGTCTTGTCAACCGTCAATGGAATAGTGAATTAGTGGGAGACGGTTGATTTTTCAAAACAGAAAAAGCGGGAACCAAAATATCTTTAATATAAATGATTAATATATTTAATGAGTATTTAAGTAATATAGACAATCAACAGTGATACTTATCATTTGATGTCTCAGTTTAGAGTCTACCTACTTAGTGACATGATGATGTGTCACTATCTTACTATAGACACCCCAATTATGTACCCCTTCATTTCCTAAAATGCCCAAAAATATCCTTGTTATATGAAAGGACTAACATATTTTACATTCTGTTAGCCTTTGGGGGGGGGGCAGAATGATCAAAATAAAAAGATGACTTGTAATACCTAGATTTCTGGTTAGCTTGATTTGCGTACGATGGTCGCATTTGTTCCTTTATTGATTACTTGTTTGGTTTGTGAGAGAGTCTAGATATGTGTGAGTGACCACATTAAGACCAAAACACTGTTAAGATATGTTCCATAGTTATTGACTTGCTAATGTCACAAGTCATAACTCGACGTTAGTCGGAATGCGACCCGGTTAAGAGTTTACTTATGTTGTTTATGTTTGTGACCTCGGTTAGGTCCTAGGTCTTTATATGATAGTCTAAGACTTGTTTATATGTGTTAGACTTCAAGTTGGAGGTGTTCCTTAAGTCTGTTGATGATTTGGATGCATTGGAAATAGCGATCATCTTTATCGCGTAGTTAGAGATTTGGTCATTTGATCGTCTCATCTTTCGAAATTCTTATTCTCCTAGTTGTTGTTTAAATTCTTAGAAGTATTCAAGGCTATTCATTTGGTCTTTTGACCTGCTTTAAGTCTCGTACGATAGCTCATTTGATCGCTAGTTCATTCGTTATTTCATTTGCAAGTTGCTATGACTTGTTTCGGATCCGTTCCATCTTGTTTCGTGTGTTGTTCAAACTTGTTCCGAACATGTTTCGGACATGTTTTGGAGGTGGTTACACCCTGGATTGATTGGGGTTGAGTTGGGGGTCAATTGGACTTCATTTCAAGCCTATTTCTCAAAATTTGGACTGAGCGCGTAAAGGGGCTGAGCAACCGCACATAATCCAGTAAGTTGGCTGGGCTGAGAGGGGACTGAGTGCTAGCTCAAAGAAAGGACCAAGCGACCGCTTGGCCACCGACTCTGCTCCGGGCTGTTTTGATTTATTTGATTTTTTACCCAATTTAACCCTAATAAACCCACTCTAAACCCTCCCTAATCCACCCTCCTTGGTCCTAATTGTGTCCTAACTTGGTTGTTTAGTTTTAAGGGTGATTTAAGTGGGTGTAATGAGGGGATTAGTGAGCCAAAAATCAGATTTTTTGTACCACATTGTGGTGACACTTGTCCCACTCACTCCTTGACCATTTATAAGTCACAAGACCAGTTTAAGAGCCTCATTTGCAGCCATTGCTCCCCAAAAACGTGAGAGAGATCTTCCATGGAGACTCCATGGGTTCATGAAGGGTTTGCTTGGGATTCGAAAGCCCTAGTTCTCCATTGTTGAAGCCAACCATAGAATTGAAGCCCTTCTCTTTTACTCTATTTCTAACCGATTGGATTTTGGTTTCTTTGATTATGTGAAGCTTGAAGGTAAGCTACTATACTCCTCCTCTTATGTATTTTGTGCTCATTGACCCTAAGGAAAATAAAGGTCTTGCTATTTGAGGTCAATGAGTACACATGTATGCTTTGTGTGATTTTATTTTGAGTTTGAAGAGTGAACTTGCTAAGAATCATGTGTAGGTTAACTTCGATGATTAGTGAAGTATGTTATGAAGCCTTATTTTGTAAGCTTGGACTTTGAGCATAATGGTTACATAATTTCCTAGAAACCTAGGGGTTGACTTGATGCTTATGTAGTAGATGCCATTACTTGTGTTATGAAACATTTTGGGGTTTCTATTGAGTATTGATGAATTATTGGAATTACATATGGTTATATGTTTAAGGTTTGGAAGCATGCTTGATGAACTCCTATTTTTTGTTGTGAGCATGATGAATGAATTGTTATTATGGTTTACATGATTGAAATAAAATGTTTGGCTTCAATGGATTAAGTTGATTTTCATGAATATAAAAGTATGTTGTTCAACTCTAATTCATGAATTTAAGGTTGTGAGCATGCTAGATGAATTTACATCTTGGTTATGAGCATGTTAGATAAATGTCTATTTTGGATGAGAGCATGCTAGATAAAATTCTATCTTGAGATACATGCTTGAAATGGGATGATTGACTCTAATTAATAAGTGTTGATCTATGAACCATGTTTTGGGGATTTTGTTGGGGAGGTATGGATTATTTTGGATTACACAATGTTGTTAACCTTGAGAACTTAGCCATGAATATTAGCTAATGAACATAGGAGGGTTATGATGCAAATAGCTTCTACACCCTAGAAATTGAAAAGTATAGATATGACTCAATGGAGTCGATTATGGGATTAATATGAATATAGTGAATTACATATTGAGATCCTACGGAATTTGGGGTAGTTTTGATGGAGGTTAAGCCTCTGAGTGTTTACAAGTGTATGAAGAACACTTGGGTATTAGAGACTTGATATTATTACTCTAATGTGTTTATGTGCTAATTAGCATTGAAATGCATAACTATATTATTTAAAAGTAAATATCTACTTAATTGGATTAGTGCTCTATGTTGTACTTTTCCTTTGGTTGAGCATTCGAGTATATATTACTTGTGCTTACGTTTGAGTCTTTGGCGGGACGATGCATTGTCTTCACGAATTATGGGATTCATGATTATAATGGATTGCTGTGCAGGGTTGCACACACCCCTCCATCGATGGCCACGGTGGGGATGTAGCTGATCATTGTTATAGTAATACACATGACCTTGATAGCTATGGAACTCGAGCGGAGAATGTCTCGAGGACGTCGATACCACGAAAGGGATATCGATGACACATTTGGTTGCACGTGTTTTGTAGGAGCTACACGGCGGAAGCGGAAAGGAAATCATCTTCTCTCTTATGTGGTTTATTGTACGAGCACTTATATGAATTGTTGTGCTACGTGGCTAATGATATGATTTACATGAGATGATGATTTTATGATGAAATGTTATAATAGAAATATAACATGCTAATGAGATGATGATTTTATGATGTAATGTTATACTAGAAATATAACATGTTATCCATGATTAGAATGGAAACCATAGTCTGCCATATATGAATTATTATATGAGTATGTTGAATGATGAAGTATGAGACTCATGGTATAATGATGGTTTGATGATAGGTTACAATATGGAAATAACATGCTACACATATTGGAATTGAGAATCATATTCTATTTGATATGGATTACTTTATGATGAATTATGTAGAACAAGGTTCTATGTGACTATTGATAGAATTTGGTTTATGTTGAGGATTATTCCATGAAATGATATATTATGAGTATGACATGATACATGCATGTTTTACTTGAGCAAAATGCCATGCCATGACATTGCATCTTTAGTAGCTTACTAAGTCTTTATGACTTACTCCGTTTACTTTGTTTTCCTTAGATTCAAGTCGAGCTAATGATTCGAAGGAATCCGCCGATTCTACTATAGAACGTGTGGTTCATTGAGGAGGTTGCTACTAGTTATATTTTGTAGCCTTTGTTTTGGAAGGACGATTGGGAAGTGAAGTTATATAAACTTCACTATGGGTAGTAAGACTTGTGGTTATTTATTTGGTACTTTTGTACTTGTTATATTATTACTTAGTCTTTTGTGAGTCGACGGATGTTAGTCAAACCATGTTCAGATATGATATTAGTTCTATCCATCTCAAGTATGTATTATATTGTTGGTTATTTGGTGCTCCGGCATGTTTAGCCGTGGAGTGTGTAGAGTGGAGTTGTAGACTCAGTTTAATGTTGGGTTCTGGTTGTAACGTCGCAGATGACTTGAATTTTTTGTTATATATAAAATTGTAACAGGTGGCTTTATTGTACGTGTCTAATGTTGCGTCACGTTCTTTGAATTTTTGGTCCAAGAGATTTACAATCTCTTAGGTTGTTTTGTATTTCAGAGCTTGTTAGCTCGGGTGCCATTATATTATTTGCTTCCGCATTTGTTGAGTCGTTGGCGTATCGCTGTTATAGCCTTACCCTTTGCTTGTTAATTGTGTGTTTTGGCTGCACAACCTTGGGATCTCGTATTGAGGTCTGAGTCGGGTCGTTACATGACTTGACAGGGGAGCAGATTAAAAATTGGAGAATCTGTGAAGGAAAGTAAGTCAAGGCGCGGCGCCTAAACTTGCATGTGTCGCGCCCCAAAATGTTTTTAGCCTTCTCCAGTTTCTTCCTTCTCCCAGCTGCATGGCTTGCTCTTGATGCTCAGTGTACAACCATTCCAAGCCACCCTTCACCTTGTTGCCTAGGATGGAATTCTCCAATAAATAGAGGCCTTTAGCCTCTTCATTCAGACACCCCATCCTTCTCCCACGGTTTCCCTCTCTCTCTTTTTTCCCTTGCCTTTGTGCAAGTGACCAACGTTCCCAACCTCCTCCTCTCTTGCCTTATGCAAGCGAGCCCTCAAGCCTTCGGCCCCCGGTGTCCTGCCCCCACGGCAGCCTCCGCCCTTACCCGAGCAAGTGAGCCCCTTCATTCCTCGCCCCCGACGAGCCGATCTAAAAAGTCAAAAGGCGTGGTCACACTGTCCGAATAACAACAATGATGATAGCACAATGATAACAACACAACAACAAAGATTAAAAAAAAACTGTCTCTTTCGAGGAAAGACAGGGAGAGCACACAAGAAACTACGAGTGCCTGGTGTGCTAAAGCCTAAGCGTATATACCGGGATCAAAATTTCACGCTATAAGAGGTAAGTACTCATTTATTATTCTGTCCCTTAGTTAATTAAAATAGTTAACAATAATAGATAAAATAATATCAGTATGATATTTATAAATAATGTGTTAATTAGTTTATAAATTAGTTTATGTAGATAATAATTATATTATTTACTGTTGATAAATATTATGTGTAAATAATATAGTAGATAAAGTAGTATTGAATATAAATGTACATAAAATATGAAAATAGATAATAGCATGCTTAGGTAACGGCTAACACATCTTAAATGCTAAAATGACAAAATAGTCATTATTATGCCCAAACAATATCCCGCTTGGCCAATATATATTGAGCACGATAATCTAAGTATGTTATTTAGCAAAACCTAAATGAGACCAAAAGGGTGAGTTGGTTGTCTAACCCCTTCCCAACTCATAACTTAGCCCCCGGACTTACACTTTCTGGTAATTTTGGTTTTTCTCTATTTAACCATAAAATGGAGGAGGCGACTCTGTAATTACAGTTGTTAGAGCCCACGACGAGATCCAACCATATTCCACGCACTTCAATGTTCTTGAAACCACTTGCCTTTTCGGTGGCTGGGACACGTGTTGGAATGGGGTTCTCATAGTGGCGACTCTACTGGGATTATTGTTTTTTAAAAAAATAATAATAATAAAGAGGGTTATACTCATTTTTTGGGATTTGCTAAATTGTTTATATATGCACAACATGCTTACATACATGCATAGTTTAGATTTTTGTTTATACGTATATATATCATAGATGTGCTTTCTTGTTGTATATTATTGCAAGTATGTGCTTTATTTATTATTGTCAATATTCTGCGTGGGATGTGAAACATTTGTAATTTGTATTCATTCGAGCGAAAGCCAGACATGTAATAAAATTTATTTATTCACTCCGTCTTTTTATTTTAGGGATTAGGATCAAATGTAATTAATATGAACAGATAGTTTCCTTATTTTTCTTTCTATTTATTGATGTGATGGTTGTCACGCTCACTCGTTCGTCCCTTTGGGATTCAAACTAATTAGCCGAGAAAATCCACAAACAAACAAAAAAGACAGGTCAAATTTTACTGCTTTTATATCTGTAAAAAAGTTTCATGTTTTTTAGCTAACTCACACATATGCACTCACATAGAAATATTTCGAGCTGCTACCCCTACACCAAAGCCAACATACCCCCTGCATAAGCCAACATTAAATGCATGTAGATCTATTAGGACACTTCATCCTCGATTAGTTTTTGTACCTCAAAATTAATGACCAATCTCGTATACATATACACTGGGCTGATCAATAATTTTAGTGGTATCTCGCTAGAACGATTGAATGGTGGATCCCAAAAAAAGTATAGGCCCTTCGTCTAGGAATTGTCCGATCTTGGGAGGTCAAAAGGCAGGTGGAATACAAAGGTCTTATACTCTGGAAAAAGAATATGCTATTCCAAGACCTAATAAAGAGAGTCAAAACAAAGTTATGCTTCTCCGACCAGTTTTAGGATAATAAATAAAACATCTGTTAATAATAAAGTGCGCATTGTACTTTCCCAAAGTTAAACACCTTGAGCCTAGGCTTCTCATGCACTACCCTCGACCTTGTTTTCTCGCAGAAACCTGGCCCTGGCCTGTAAAGGAAGAGATAGTACTGGTCATTTGATTAGAGATTTGGGTTCAGAAACAAAGGACAGTTCAGGAAATACAAATTTGGGTTCAGAAACAGAGATTAGTTCAGATACAGATTTGAGTAGAATGGCTGCCGAAGATGAACAAACCTCCATGGATACCGATACAAAAACTCCCGGACACTTTCCAAATCTGGAGTTCCAAAAATGGTAGGAACAAAGGGTGGACACATGTATGGGGAAAATGATGAACCAAGTGCTCAGAACTTTTCTTAGAAGTCTGACAGAGATCTCCGATCGACTTCATCCAAAATTTCGAGAATCACAAAACTCAGTCGACAACCCTCTTGCAAGCGAAACTTTTCCCCCGGACACCAATATACCAAACACCAACCCCTCTCCTCCAGATGCCGACTCTCGCACAATATCAGTCTAAAGGATTAAGAACTCCAGGTACCAGCATAAAATTGATGGTTTCCGAGGATGATAAAAAGAAAGAGCAACAAAGGAGGAAAAGGCATTTTGACACTTTGTTTGCTCCAATATCTATAGTTTTTCAAACATTGGTAGCCCAGGGGAAGCTTAAACCACTCTAGAACTATAGAACCCCAAATCCTTTGTCGATCTATTAGGATTGCACACAATATTGCGAGTAGAGCTGTCAAACAGGCTGGCCCGGCCCGGCCCAGTCCCACCAGGTTTCGCTTAACGGTGGGCCGGGACGGGTTAGCCCAAAACAATGACATGCCTCATAAAACTCAAGCCCAGTCCATACGCGCTTCGGGCCTATGGGCCAAAAAAATAAGTATTTTTTTATTAAAAATGTTGACCATCACAGGTTCTAGATTTGGTTGAGTCATCTTCTGATTCGGTCACGACCCGACCCAGATTTCAACACGAAATCCCAAGGTCATGCCGCTGAAACTAACATAAGAAGAAGACAAGCACTTGTTAAACAATAATGCGAGTCGAAAAGTCGAGCTATCAAGCTCTAAACACAAACATGCAGCCGTACTAAAATACGGGTTTACAAAAATCGAATATGTGGAAGCAATAAAGAAATGAAGTCCCGAGCTATGAAGCTCGAAACCAAAGCCAAAAAAAACCAAGAGAGACATTTTCTCTCAAAGGGGGAAAAACAAAACTCGCATGCCGTAACATTGCAGACGCTGAACAAACCATCGGCACTCCAGGCCGGTGTTTCAACAAGAACCAACCTGATAACAATTACCCACGGCTAAAGCATACAGGGGATTAACCAACAACTATAACAACTAGAATAAAGAAAAGCCCCAAAGCTACTATGTGCCCGAGAGACAACTGAAATAAATACTAAACCCACGAATAACGGCACGACACAACCCGTCTGCCCAAGAAGAAACAATACAAATACCCAAGTATCTACTCGACCGTAAAGTCTAGATAACTTTACAAAATCAATCTCACAAGAATAACAAAGTACATAATATATGTGACGATGCTAAAAAGAAATAGGACTCCACAAGCTACTGCTCGAGGATGTCTGCTGCTACTAGCACGAACCACACGATCTAAACTCGATCTATCGATCAACTGCGCTCTGCTACAGTCACGATCTACTCGACCTTAACGCGGCTACCAATTTACTGCAACTAGAAAACAAAGTATGGAATGAGTCATAATGACCCAGTACGCTACTACAAAAGATATGTAACATATAAATATGTAACATAAAAATAATCATGGTGTCATTTTACAAATGACAGAAAACCAGTGAAGAGGCGTTGTATCGTTTTGATACTCCACAAGATAATCATTTCTTATTACTTACTAAAACGTCCAAATGAACCAGGGTGTAATTCCCTGTTCAAACACAAATCAAATGCATTAGAAGGTAGTTTCCATAAAAAAATCATATGCAAGTATATATAATTATATATATACTAATCAAATTGTTCATAGAATCATTTAAGTATAAATGTGCATATTTATATATATACAGATCAAGCTTTTCATAATACACAATCGAGATAAACACAGTCAATTAGATCTCATGTTCAACTAACACTTTGTTATCACATAAGTGCTCATAGTAAGCCACATAAGGGATAGAGAAGCTACCGAATCAATGTCGTTGTGTCACTCCTGCAATCACAACCGTTAAACTGTTTCGTGACTACGATGTACGTGATTGACACATCGATGTACTGAGGACACCCCTCAGTCGAATTAGCATAATCCATGCGCTCTATTGGTTACGGCAATGGGCTAACTTCCCCACTAAGGCCAATAGTGGAGGTGTGTGTACTGTCTTTGGTATGGTGATACATAGAAATCACGGATCCCATAATTCTTAAAGACGATGCATCATCCTACCATCAACGTATAAACTCAAATAATGCCAGTTAGACTTATATGCAAGGCACAAGTAGATGTTTACTTGCCATGAAACCAAATAAGGAACGAACTCCTCGTCCAATGTCAAGTAGGTGAATTACTTTACTACATATTCATGATTATGCACATAATTGTAATAATCATTTATATTATGTTTGAAGCTCATTTGAGTCTCGAAAGCATAAGTGCAAGTTGTCCACACTAATCAATTCAAGTTCCAAAAGCTAGTAATCTAGTCAAGTGGAATATAATGTCGTGGGATCTCACCAAGATCCTCGTTAGGTTCATTGTTCCTTAAGCTCACCTCCATTGAGGTTTTCTCTCTCTCTAGGGTTTCTCTTTCTTGTTTTTGCATGGACTAGGGTTTACGTTTGCGGCTATGCCACCGGAGGTTCCTCCCTCGACCTCGACTCCTGACCTAGGCCATCTAGGCCAGCTTGCTCCAGTTTCCTATGCTTTTATCCTTGCTCAATCAGCTTCCCCCACCTGTTTAAACCCTTCTCTCTCTCCCAATCTTCAGGATATCCCATTGACCCCTCACCAGCCGGTGACGGTAGACAATGATCTAGGCTGTTTGTTTTCGCCTTTGGAGATGGAGATGGCAGAGAGGTAATTTCAGAATACTGTGATCCTGAAATTCTCGGTGGGCAAACCCTCTCTTTTCGTGATTCGTGAACACATTGCTACCACCTGAAAACTTAAGGGTTTGTTTATGGCCGGTTTGTTTGATCCGCGACACATTATGGTTCACTTAGCATCGGCTGAGGATCTGGTTCTTGCTCTGTCGAAAGAGTCTCATATGATTATGTAAGACCCCGAACCTTCGTGTATTTGACTTTCTCGTTTTGCTTGTCGTTTAACCGTGACCTCACTTACTAAACTTGAGGAAAGAACCTTGATTTGTGTAGGTAGGCTATCTAGAAGCCAATACCTTAATTCCATATGTTCCATAGACTTTAACTAGTTAAAGTTACAAGTCGTATATCGACGCTATTCGTTACTTGACTCGGTTGAGAGTTTTCTCGCGTAGTGTGAGAACCCAAACCCCTTTACATGTATAACATCATTATAGCATGTTTGTTGTATGTCTTAACATGCTAGAGACTTTGTTTCATTCATTTCCTGCTTGCATTAAGTTGGTTAGGATCATAGAAGAGTAATTTCCTTCCATGCGTTGCATGCTTTGTTGTTAATGCTTTGAGTGTTTGTCTTAGCATGTTGGCACTTATCTAGGTCTCATTGGAGTCTTAGTACCTTCCATATGAGATTTGTAATGTTCATCTTAGTCATAGTATGCTTGGTTGAGAGTCCGGAAGCTTTCCTGCTTCATTTGACTCTTAGGGTCTCTCGGTTTGTCTTTCCTTGCCTCGTTTCGTGTCTTTGAGACTCGTGGGATGTTAACTTGAACCCTAGACCGTGTATCATAGTCTTAAACATGTATAATAATTTGCATTTATAATTGTTGTATCTTTGTTTAACTCGTCATTGATCCGTTTGATGTTTGTTGCGAGTTTCGCCCTTCATTCCTCCTTGTTTCGGGTGATGTTCGGACCTGTTCCGATTGTGTTTTGAGTGTTGGTTTACACCCCTTGACTTTCTTGGGTTATTTGGGGTTCATTCTAGGCCTAATTTGAAGGCTTTTCAACCTGGAGACCTTGCTATCGCAAGGTGGTTTGGGTCTTGCCCTCGCATGTGAGGCAGCAACTTGGGAAACAAAGTTCTGGAGACCTTGTGGAGGCAAGGTGGAGATGACCTTGCGATCGCAAGGTCATCAGATCTTCATTTACGAGATTTTGGTTGAGCTTTGGTTGATGACCACCAAGCCCTTGCCCCTTGGCCGTCTTTAGTGACTCAAGCACTCATAGTTGACCCTTGTCCAAGCCTCCTAAACCCTTGGATGATGTGATATCAATGGCTAGCAAGCCATATAACCTCTTTCACTTAGATTATGGTTTAGTTGAGATATTGATCGATGTCTTATTTTAAATTTTTCCTTGCAAGTGGACAAGACTATTATAGAATAGTATTGGAAGCAAGGGTCGAACCCACAGAGACAAAGATCACGATTAGTACAATTAATTGATAGCAAATTATTAATCTAAAGGAAGTTTTTTATAATTATTTTATTCTAAGCTACTATTGATATTTAGGTGTTTAACTAATTAGCAGTAATTACAGTTATAAAGATCTTATGGTAGGTGGAAATCTAGGATTCGGGTTTCACTTGTATCTTCTTTATGTTTAATTCACAATAATTATCATTCAATTTCTTGGGTTCGTTCACAAAAGATAGATATAGTCTGTTGAACTATTGGTTCAGCCTCCATCCCCGCAACATTCATCCATTCTATATCCTAAGCACAAGAACATATGATTTATCTGTCACCTAAATCATGTATGAACCTGGTCCTAACTTATCACTCTCGTGCATCGATAGGTCCAATTTATTGTGATGGTGAGCCAGTATACGACATATGCACATTGGTCATGCAGTTATCCGCACCTCTAGGCCTTTATTATATGCGATTACATTTATTTGTTCAAAGCGAAATAATAGAGGGATTGATAAACACCACAATCAACAAGAATTGAATGAACATAAGGATGAATTAAAACATAAATTCGATACAAGTTACCTCCCACCTCCTAGATTATGGATGATTTAGTTCATCATAGACAATGAACAACACATGGAGATGAACGGAGGCATGATTCGATCTTCAATACTTGTAATTACACAATCTAAATATGTTATACAACCTAAAATCTACTCTAAATCTATACAAAACTGTTTCCAGCCGTTTTTCTATATCCTAGGCTTTGGCAACCGGATCCTATTTATACCATGGAGTTGTAATCCAATTGAATCTCTTGTAAAAATACGATTTTTGCGCATTCTGACCACCTTGCGGTCGCAAGGTCTGAGGTACCTTACGTCCGCAAGGTCTCCAGCTTTCCGGGCTTTGATTCTTCTGACTTACTGTCCACCTTGCGGGGGCAAGGTCTGAAACACCTTGCGACCGCAAGGTCTCCAGATTGGACTTCCTTCGTTTCTTCTTCATTTTTCATTTTGGGCCCTTTTTTAGAATTTGCTTATATAACCCTTGTGTTTGCATATTTTCACTAAAAACTCTGAAACTTACAAAACTCATTGAAAACACATATCAGTAGCCAAAAGCCTCGTGAAATAACATAATTTAAGTCATAGAAGCATATAAAATCGACGTATAAAATACATCGATCAAATACCTCCAAACTTAAACTTTGCTCGTCCACGAGTAAACAATACTTATAAATACAAAAGTAATTTAAATAACAATAATAACAAAAACTTGAAAATCTTTTTGGAGGGTGACACTATTTACACTCCTCTATAAACCCACAGACTCAAGGAGACTCTTTCGAGTGACTCGACTATGCACATAAATACAAAAACAAATAAAAACTAAAGCAAATAAAAACTAAAATCAAACAAAAATATTTTTGGCTTCAACCTCAAGTTATAAAAGCATGGCATACAAAGCAGTCTCGAGTTCGATGCTCACCACATATATGCAGGATTAGTCACATACAACCAACTGATCTTTCCTTAAAACTGCTACTACTTTTAATTTCTCCGTGTGTGTGTGATCACCAGTCTTAGAGAATATCTCAACTAAAACAGTTTTATTAAGCTAAACACCACATTCATATGAAAATCAAAGTTTAATTAAAAATCATGCATTAAGAATTATGAGATCTACCATTCAAACCCGGTCTATTTCAGAAAGAAAGGTCACCAAGGATTTCAAAGACTTATACATCCATCCCATGCACTTCTATGTATGACATACAATGCTCTCCTATCCCAATGACTTGTAATAGCTAAGATTATGCTAACACAGTGAGCTTTGGGGCGAATAATAATGAACATGAAGTGTTTGATCAATTCCATATGACTCACTTGATAGTTAAAACAGCACAAGCATTGGCAAGAAGATCATTAGGTCTTTATTTAGCTTGTAATGTAAGGCCAAGGTGATGGGGGATTTGATGGAAAGGGATTGGAATTCAAAGTGAGAGAGTAAGACTACCCTTTATCCCTCATACTTCCAAGCAAAATGAAGTTTTCCCTATTTTAGGCTAGGACCTGCAAAGACGACAAGTAGGGGGTGTTTTTGTTACTTTTCAGTTTTCTTCTTTCCCCCCCCCCCCCAAACTTGTTTTGGGCAATATATACTTCTAAAAATATCACATCATTCTTCTCAGCAATAATTTTTCTTAACATATTTTCTTTTGAAAGCTATGCTTCCATTTGAATCTTTTTTTTTTCACTCTTCTTCTTCCGTTTCATTTTTTGTCGATACATATATTTTTCTTTTCTTTTCTTTTTCTCTTTTTTTTTATCGACTACGGAAAGAAGAAGTCTTCAGAAAAATAGCCTAATTGAAAAGAATGGTCCTCAAAAATCAATGTCCCCACCCACATCCTACTCTCTCAAAGGGTAGGCTAAAAGTGTATAAGCTTTTAGGGTTAAGTTAATGGGGGTAATAGAAACGATGTCGAATGGGGGTTTAATAGTGTGCTTAGCACACTCCATTCTTTTTAAATTAGGCTCAATGGGGACACTAGGGATATTTTTGGTAAAGGTCAGGGAATATTTAGGCTCTAACGATCCAAAGACGGCCTAAGTCATTTCTTAATGCCAAATGCTCATGTAGTTTTCAAAGAAAGTAAGACACATAAAATATCATATCAACTATGGGAATTGTGGGGTTGAATGTTTGGCATCACTGGATTTCACATAAGCATTCGCTAAGACAGATGGTAGGGACAATTGAGACTAACATGCAAACACGGTTCGAAAGTGTGCTTGAGATATATAAATGAGAAAAATCCAAGGGATCTAACTATCATGCAATTGACCCTAAGTCACAATTTAATGCAACAAGCATGTTCGAATGGCTATGCATCATATTCTTGTGCATATCTAGTTGTAATGAAGTAGGTGCTATAGACTTTATAAAACTATTCTAATCAATCCATAATTAAGACTGGTGTGGGTGCATGAAGAATTTGGAGAAAAGTAAAAGTTTCGCAAAATCAAGTAAATTCCAGAGGGATCTACGGACTAGCTATGCGGTTCATTGCATTAACTCCTCATTGACTAGTACTACCACACCTAAACTAGAGGATGAAAATTTTGAAATATTTTATTTTTTTGATTTTGATTTTGAAATTTTTTTTTATAAGAAAATTGGAGATGTTGATGACACAATTGATGATGGGTTCCCACAAGAGGAATCCACGAGCATCAAATGTGAGTGTATTCTGGTCAAGGCAACACCTCCGAAAATAAGAAAAAAATTAAAAACAAGAAAAGCGGGTGAAGAGTTAAATGGTCATCGAGAAAATAAAATTTTCTTCACCCTAAAAACGTAGCCCAACTCCATTCCTCCTTAGGCTAGGACTGCTAAGACTCGGGCTTAGAATCCCCCAAACTTAATTTCTATTTTGTCCTCAAAATTGAGGAACATATGAGGGGATTGATGGGAAAGGACAAATATCAAAGGAAATAGCGGGCCACGAAGAGGATGGAACTTGGGCCTCGACTCAAGGTGAGTCGGGCGGAAATAACGAATGAGGGCCGAAACTTCGGGATCGTGCCGGGGCGGCCCATAATAAGTGGAGACATTTTGTCCCCGGTGTTAAACCACCAAACCCGCTTCTTGGTGGTAAACGCAATTTGTGCCAAGCTGTTGAGTTGCCATTGGGCTTCAAGGAAACCTCTAGCCTATTGGAGATCCTGCGAGTGGGTCCTCCTCCTCCTCTTCGGGTTCCTCCCGTGAGGAACCACACTCGGTGGCTCTTTGGTGCTCAAAGAAAATGGCCTAGTAATGGCCGGACAGCCTTAAGCCTCCTCCTCGTGTGCAGGACATCTCACGCCCCCCCTACACAACTTCGGTGATCAAATGCGGGCAGCGTAACCCGCATTTGTGGCACCTCTAATAAGGGTCTTAATTTGGCCGTTGATCAATGACCAACATCAACGCGGGCCAACATCAAGCAGAACCCACCGGTCATGATGGTGTAGAATCGGGGCGCTACCCAGTCACCGTATGTTGGTGGTGGAAGGCATGAGGCAGCCGGCACAAATAAATTTGAACACGGGCTTGGCCGTGTTCGGAAAGACTCCTCCATGGTGCGTGGACCGTAGGGTGGATTACGGTTTTGGGTCCACTCAACACCAGGGAGGGCGATGGTCGCATTGACCACCTCGAGAGGGACATGGGTATGGAGGTGTGTGCTAAAATGATCGGCACCATTCGCAAAGTTGGAGGTGTTGTAATACTCGTTAATGTTTTGGGACGAAAAGTCTATAATAACGTCCCTAACATTAACGGTGTCTAAAACACCCCCATCCATGCCAATGCGGCCATTGGCATAAAACTCGCGGACAATAGGCACAACTGCCTTGTCCGGAGAGTCGGTCAATAACCCCCACCTACGGGCCGTAAAGTTAGGACGGAGGCCAAATTCTTCAGCCTTAAATCCCCTCTCAGGAACCAAGGTCTTGGAGAGTTTGGCCGCATATTTTTCAGAGGCCTCGTAGGAGATAAATCGGCGGTGGTCATATTGCGGTTCCTCCTCCTGAACAGGGCGGGAGGTAGAAGCACCGGTATTTCTACGTTTACGAAACATTTTTATTTGAGCAAAATTAAATTTTATTTAACAACAAAAAAAATGTATTTTCAAAATTTTAAATTTAAAAATTATTTCTAAAGCATGCAAATATTTATACGCATAAAATTTTCTAACACCCTAGCATGGAAAAATTTGACGTTAAAATTAAAGAGGAGAGTTAGAATTACTAGTTTGCAGCCTTAGAGATGGAGTGTAGCCGGAGTTTAGAGCTTGGCGTCGGCAACAATGGAGTCTTTCTTGTCCTTTCTTCAAGCTTCTTCAAACTTCTATGGAGTGCAATGGAAGGATGATGGAGAGGGGGAAGATGAAGATTGTTGAAGGAGGGAGAATATATCTTGAGATTTGAGCCGAAAATTGGAAAAATGTTGTGGATCTCGCCGGATTTGGAAGAGAGGGGGCGGCTGCTGCTGCTCTGCTTGAAGGGAAGATGAAGATTTCGGGTGATTTTCTGAAGAAGCACGGCATTTCCTTAAATAAAGACACCTTGCGGTTGCAAGGTGGCTTTTACCTTGCGCCCGCAAGGTCGGCAGTGATGACGGCTCTGATTCCCACGATCTGCATGATGTCGTTCACGCTAACTGAATTAATGAGGACCTTGTGGTTGCAAGGCCCTTGGCACCTTGCGTCCGCAAGGTCGACAGATTGTCCTCCTATTGTCTCTTTCTCATCTTTTTCAGCAGTTTAACAGTTTGGCCCCTTCCTTAAGTTTCGTTACGTTTCTTTACTTTCCTGTATTGTAAAAACTCTACAAAAACTCTAAACTAAAATTATTAGCAACATAAAAATACAACACTAAGATGCTTTTCTCCCCCAAACTTGAATTTTGGCATATTTAATTTTAAAAATTAAATGTCCAAAAATTCATTTAACGGAGAATAGCATATTTAAATTAACTATAAAGCAATAAAACTCATAATAGTGGGTTGCCTCCCACTTAGCGCCTTTGTTTAACGTCTTTGGCTCGACCAAACTGCAAACCTAATCCTTGGGCGGTTCATTGTCAGCCATACGAATTAATTCGATTGTTCGTTCAACTGACATCGGCTCAAGGTATGGCTTGAGTCGGCATCCATTAACTTTAAAAATTTCGTTATTCTTTGGGTTTTGAATATCAACAGCTCCATGAGGATAAATTCGTACAATTATAAAAGGACCAGACCACTTAGATTTCAACTTTCCTGGGAATAACCGAAGTCTTGAATTAAAAAGTAAAACTTTCAATCCTGGTCTAAACATCTTATTGGCTAACCCCATGTCATGATACTTTTTGGTCTTCTCTTTATATGTTTTGGCATTTTCATACGAATTTAGCCTATGTTCTTCTAATTCATTCAATTGAAACAATCTTTCCTCTCCAGCCAAAGTTAAATCTAAATTCAGTTCTTTAACAGCCCAATAAGCTTTATGCTCAATTTCAACTGGTAAGTGACATGCCTTGCCATATATCATTCTATATGGGCTCATTCCTATTGGGGTTTTAAAAGCAGTTCGGTATGCCCATAAAGCATCCTTAAGTTTAGATTCCTGTTGATTCTTATGTTAGATTTATATCTGTTCAGTTTATTACATCTAGTTTTATACTTCAGTGGCTAATCGGGCTGCGTATCGATTAGCGTGGCAACTGTGTATAGAACTTTGCCTAGTATAGTTTTTATAGGACTTTACAGGTTCAGCGGAAGACCTCTCCACAAGCTTTATCGGAAGACCTGCTCAAAGCCCACAAACGGTAGACCTCGTGTCCACCTAGTCTTCTATGACGTGTCCTATCCAGCAATGACTCATTGGATTAATTCAAACTTATCCTAATCATTATTTGAATTAATCCAAGACATTCCCTGACATATCAAGCCGCGAAAGCAACTTTCAGCGGGAAGACTTTTCGTCTGAGCGATGGCGAGGAAAAAGCGGTCTCCTCTGCAACAACTCTCGCAACAACTCTCGATCGACACCTAAATCGCCCACCTTTTTGAAGATCTCAAAAATCATTCCCTGCTCTAGATATCTGTGAAGACGAAAATCCTTGACTGACAGCCCCATGCATTTAATGCATTGTTGAAAAGAGCTGTTGAAGTATTCGTCTTCTCCAACGGATCTTTTGAAGTGCACCTGCTATAAATGATGCCATTGAAGATTGGAAAAACAAGCACTGTTCAGAATCAATCGAACACTTAAAAGGATTGCTCTGAAACTTCATAAACTCCAAGTCTTTCAACTCAGTGCAATCAAGAGATCCTCAACAGATCTAGAAGTCCTCGTCAACAACAAGAAGCTGCTGATCAACACTTATTGTTTTTAACTTCTTGTTGTTTACATTCATTTACTATACTTGCACGAATTAAATATCTTGTATTTACAGATATTTAATTCCATAGACCCCAAACACAAGTCAATATTTTGTACACGATCCATTAGGGATATTCTTTGTAATTGATCTAGTGGAAAAAATAGTGCACTATTTAAATCCAAGGTTGACTGCCTTGGTGGTGGACGTAGCACTCTTTATAGTGTGAACCATCCCAAAATACTTGTGTTATTTCTTATCTGTTTGTTTGTCATTTGATCTAGTCATTACTTTGATTATCTTTATCCATTTACAGCAGAACTTAAGTATCTTGTAAACGGTCTACCGGTAGTCCTTATCGGCAGACCTGGAACAACTATCTTGAAGGTCTTCCGCTACTTCATTCTCTTCAATAGATTGCAAGTATCCTTCAAAGAATTTACTTAAAAGTTTTAAGTGTTTAATAAGCTATTCAACCCCCCCCCCCTTCTAGCTTATTATTGTGCCCATTGGGACCCACAATTCCCAATCTTTACGATTAGGCCTAACAGTCTTTTCTAATACTGCTTTAATTTGTCTATTACTAACCTCTACATGGCCAGATGTTTGAGGATGATATGGTGTAGCTAACTTGTGAGTTACACCATGTTTCTTAAGGACATTATTCAATAACTTATTGGTAAAGTGAGTCCCTTGGTCACTTATTATGGCCTCAGGTACTCCATATCTAGCAAACAAATCTTCCACAAATTTAACCACAGTTTTACCATCATTTGTTTTAGTTGATGCGGCTTCAATCCATTTAGACACATAGTCAACTGCTACCAAAATATACTCACAATTATTTGATACTGGAAAAGGACCCATGAAATCAATGCCCCAAACATCAAAGATTTCAACAACCATATTAATATGTAAAGGCATTTCGTTTCTTTTTCCTATTCCACCAGTTCTTTGGCACTTATCACATGTTCTATAAAATAGTTCACAATCTCTGAAAACAGTTGACCAATATAAACCAGATTATAAAATTTTTCTGACAGTTTAGTTTCCACTAAAATGACCTCCACAAGAGTATTCATGGCAGAATTCCATAATACTTTGTTAGTCTTTTTCTGGAATACATCTCCTTATTAAAGAGTCTGAACATATTTTATATAAATGAGGTGCTTCCCAAAAATAATTTTTCGTTTCAGCCAAAAATTTCTTCTTTTTATAATGATCAAAATCAGGATTTATGATGTCAGACACATAATAATTAACAAAATCAGCATACCAAGGGTCTGAATCTTTAATAGCTAATAGTTGCTCATCAGGAAAATCTTCATTTATGAGAACTGGGTCATCAAGAAATTGACGTTCAAGCAAGGGCGAAAATTCTAATCTAGACAAATGGTCGGCTACAACATTTTCTGTTCCCTTTTTGTCTTTGATTGTGATGTCAAATTCTTGCAACAATAGCATCCACCTAATTAGTCTAGGCTTAGCATCTTTTTTACTTAATAAATATTTTAATGCAGAATGATCGGAAAATATTATCACTTTTGATCCTAACAGATATGATCTAAATTTTTCTAAAGCATACACAACTACCAAAAATTCTTTTTCTGTTGTTGTGTAATTTAGTTGTGCATCATTTAGAGTTCTACTAGCATAATGGATCACATGAGGCTTTCTATCTACCCTTTGTCCTAACACGGCTCCAATTGCAAAATTTGATGCATCACACATGATTTCAAAAGGAAGAGACCAATCAGGGCCGGATAAAATAGGGGCAGTAGTTAATTTTTCTTTTAATAAATTAAATGCTTCCAAACATTCTTTATCAAAAACAAATTATGTATCTTTTGCTAGCAAGTTACATAGAGGCTTACAGATTTTGGAAAAATCTTTTATAAATCTTCTATAAAAACCAGCATGCCCTAGAAAACTCCTAACACCTTTAACAAAGTTGGAGGAGGTAGTTGTGAAATAACTTCGATTTTCGCTTTATCAACTTCAATGCCTTTATTAGACACAACATGCCCTAACACAATTTCATGTTTGACCATGAAATGACTTTTCTCCCAACTTAAAGTTAAATTTGTTTCACAGCATCTTTTCAAAACTGATGTAAGATTTTCTAAGCAATGATCAAAAGAATTTGTATATATAATGATATGTATACTTGCATATGATGTTTTGTAGGAACTACATTCTAATTCATTTGATTTGTGTTTGAACAGGGAATTACACCCTAGTTCATTTGGACGGTTTAGTAAATAAGAAGAAATGGATATCTAGTGAAGCATCGAAACGATATGATGCCTCTTCACGGGTTTTTTTGTCATTTATAAAATGACACCCTGGTTATGTTTATATTACATAATTATATGTTGCATATATATTGTTGTAGCGTACTGGGTCATTATGACTCATCCCGTACTTGTTTCTAGTTGCAGTACATGATAGCTGCACTAAGGTCGAGTAGATCGTGACTGTAGCAGTGCGCAGCTGGTCCATAGATCGAGATTAGATCGTGTGGTTCGTGTTTGTAGCAGCTGACTTTCCTGAGTAGCAGCTTGTGGAGTCCTGTTCCTTTATAGCATTCTCATTGATGCCCTATACTTGGTTATTCTTGTGAGATCGACATTTTGTAAAGTTATTTAGACTTTACAGTCGGATAGAATACTTGGGTATTTGTATTGGTTATTTCTTGGACCGACGTGTTGTGTCGTGCCTTGTTTGTGGTTTTAGTATTTATTTCAATTGTCTCTCGGGCACGCGTAGCTTTGGGGCTTTTCTGTATTCTATTTGTTATAGTTATTGATTGACCCCGGTATGCTTTAGCCGTTGGGTAATTGAGATATCAGGTTGGTTCTTTGTTGAAACGCCGGCCTAGAGTGCCGATGGTTTGATTAGCGTCTGCAATGTTGCGGCACGCGAGTTTTGTTTTTCCTCCTTTGAGAGATAATGTCTCTCTTGGTTTCATTGTCGTTGGTTTCGAGCTTCATAGCTTGGGACTTCTTTTCTTATATTGCTTCCGCTGATTCGATTTTTGAAATACCGTATTTTAGTGCGGCTTTATGTTCATGTTTAGAGCGTGTTAGCTCGACTGTTTGACTTGCACTACTGTTTAACAAGTGCTTGTCCTCTTCTTATGTTAGTTCTAGCGGCACGACCTTGGGATTTCGTATTGGAATCCAGGTTGGGTCGTTACAGATTAACAGCTACATGTACCGTTCATTTCGGTGGTCTCCCGATTTCACCCTTGGTAAAGATAGCACTTTTGTTGCTATGTAGGTTCGGCTACATCACCTGTCGCTACCTTTCTTCATTCTTTCATATCTTAAGCGTATTGGTAATACCTTTGGTCGGTTTCTCCGAGCGGATGATAAAACTCTTGCCCTATCTCATCCTATGCATGCGCAAATTTGTATTGAAATAGATGTCGCTAAACCTTTACCCTCGCGCATTTGGATTGGTACGTCGAAGGATGATGGTTTTTGGCAGCCCCTTAACTTTGAAGGCAATATTCAATACTGTTCTGGTTGTGGCTCACTTGGGCATTATGTGCTCATGTGTATAAAGGACCATGGTAAGGCTGGTCCCCGCAAGGAACAACCCCTGAACAATGTGCAATCAGCCCATATTAGGAAGCCTTCTGTGGTCATTAATGGCACTAATAATGAAGTCCATGGTTATTAATAATGAAGCGTTATGGATACTAATAACGATGTCTTGGGTAAGGATGTTTTGCACACCACATCTAATGTGGTTCGTACCCAATGGCGGCCGGTAATTCCTACCAATATGAATTTGGCTTCACCGTCCAATACTAAGGATGTGCATGGTAATCCAGTTTCTGTAGAGACAATTGATATTCAGGATCCAGTTCAGCCACCGGTCTTGGACATAGCCGGTTCTCCAACTAAGGACAATGCTTCGGCTGAGCTTAGTGATTTGGCGAGGGTTGTGCCTATCCCTTCTCATGTGAAGGTGGATCTGGGAGTGTTTGGGCATCCTCCTTTTAAGGCTTCGACTTTAGGTCCCAGTATTCATGTTCATAATAAATTTGATCTTCTATCGGAGCTTGAGGAGGCTAGTGATTTGGAAACAGACAGACATGTTGGGGCAGATACTTTCCCACGGGGGTTACGTCGTTCTCACTCGTTTGACGGGGCTTGTAAGCCTAGGCTCTCTCATAAATTGACAAGGTCCAACTCTATTGATGATTTGCTTAACTTTCCTCCTTCGGATCACGACATTCAACAGTTTCGTAAACGATGTAAGGTTATCTCCCAAAAAGTAAAGCAACAGGTTTTTCTTGATACAAACAAACGCCAAACTAGGGCTGCTTCTAAGGCCCCTCCTACTTCGTCTCCTTAATTGTTTACGTATAGTGGTTATCTTTTGGAATGCTAGGGGGTTGAAAATAAGGATACTAGGGATTATCTTAAATTGCTTAAGTCTCAACATAGGACTATGTTACTTGTGCTTTTAGAACCCAAACTGAGGGGGGATCGTATTGTTAAGCTGGCCAAGAAATTAAATTATCAGCGTAGTATCCATTGTAACCCGGCTAACATGCACATATGGCTTTTATGGGATAGCTATATGGCGGTTTCTTTGGTGTCTACTAGTTCCCAACATGTTACGGTTCGGTGTTCGGTGGGGGACAATTTCAGTGTGCTCGTGTCTTGTGTTTACGCAAAATGTGATGGGGCTGATCGGAAGGAGTTATGGGATAGTTTGGTGGACTTTTCTCGTCAGTTTCCTGAACCATGGATAGTGGGCGGTGATTTCAATGTGATAGCTCATTCTAATGAAAAATTAGGCGGTGCGGGTTATGACTGGTCGGGTATTCGCGCCTTTAATGATTGTCAGACTATGGCTGGTTTGTGTGATGCTGGTTTTGAGGGTAGTCAGTACACTTGGTGTAACAATCAGGATGTTTCCCATCGTATTTGGCAACGGTTGGATCATATTTTGATCAATGGTCTGTATAATGTTGCTTATTCTGCATTGCGGGTTACTCACCTTAGTAGAATTCACTCTGATCATTCCCCCTTATTGGTGGAGTTGCCTTGCGATCATAAGCCTAGGGGCTTGTTTCGTTTTCTACAGATGTGGCTTGATCATATAGATTTTCAGAACTTCGTTCTAGGTCAGTGGGAGAGACCTGTGTTGGGTACGACTTTGGAAGTTTTGCATAGAAAGCTCCAGTTGTTTAGGCAAGGTTTAAAATTTTGGAACTTGAATGTTTTTGGACATGTTCAGAGGAGGTTAGCTTCTAAGCAGGATGATGTGATCAGTCTTGAGTTGGAGCTCCAGCAAGCGTGGGATCCAGAGATTGCTAGGAATCTGGACGTGATTAAGCAGGAAGTTTCTCAGCTTTTGGCTTGGGACGCTGAACTTATTCAGCAAAAAGCTCGGCACCAATGGTTACAGGATAGGGATCGTAATACTTCTTTCTTTCACGCTAGTCTCCGGGATCGAGCACGGATGAATAAAATTTCTCTTAGACTGGGAGATGGCAGTTGGAGCTCTGACGCTCAAAAGATTGGGGAGGTTGCGGTTTCTCACTTTTCCAACCTTTTTTTACTGCTCCGCACACTATTGATTATTCTTTATTTCGGCATATTCAGGCTAAGGTGACTTTTTAGAATAATGAATACCTTATGCAAACACCAATGAAGGCTGAGATTTGGCAGGCAATTAAGGATCTTAACCCAAACAGTGCTCTGGGTCCGGATGGTTTTACAGGGCATTTCTTTGTAGGTTGTTGGGATATCATTAAGTGTGAGGTTATAGCGGCGGTGCAGGAGTTTTTTGCTGGTGCTTTGATGCACAGGGGTATGCCGGCTACTACGTTAGTTCTTATTCATAAAGTGGATACCCCGACGGGTTTGTCAGACCTACGTCTTATCAGTTTATGCAACTTCACAAGTAAGATCATCTCTAAAATCTTTGCCACTCGTCTTGCATCTGTCTTGCCTAATATTATTTCTTGGGAACAGTCGGGTTTTGTCAAGGGGAGAAGCATTCAAGAGAATATTTCTCTTGCGCAGGAGTTGATCCATAGGATTGGTTGGAAGTGTCAGGGTGGTAACGTGGCTTTCAAGCTTGATATGAGTAAAGCTTACGATCGCTTAGAGTGGGATTTTCTCCGAAATCACTGTTGTTTCTTGGTTTTGGTCATACTTTATGTGATTTAGTTGGGAGGCTGATTGGTAATGCTTGGTACTCCATCCGGGTCAACGATGATTGTTTTGGTTTCTTCTCTTCTTCTCGGGGGCTCCGTCAAGGGGATCCTTTATCCCCTCTGCTGTTCATTCTGGCCCAAGAAGTTCTTTCTATTGCCCTTAATAGAGCAATATTTGAGCAGTCTATTACTCCTTATTCTCATGGTCGGGGTGGCCTTTTGATATCCCATCTGTTGTACGCGGACGATATGCTGATTTTTTGTAATGCTTCCAAAAGATCCATTCTGGCCCTTCGCCAAGTCCTCTCTCAGTATGAACAAAGTTCTGGCCAACTTATTAATCTGAGTAAGAGTGGTTTCTATATTCACTCTTCGTGTTCCCACGCCAAATCTCGTCGGATTTCTGCTTGGTCGGGAAGTAGTAGGCGTACTTTTCCTATGCGTTATTTGGGGATTCCGATCTTTCATGGCAGAATTAAACGATCTTATTTTGAAGATATCGAGCACAAAATTATTTGTCAGATATCTGGTTGGAAAGCTCGCCTCTTATCTATGGGGGGTCGTCTCATTTTATTGAAGTTTGTTTTGAGTAGTATCCCCATTCACACTTTGGCTGCAGTTCGTGTTCCGAACTCGGTGATTCGTAGGATTGAATCCCATATGGCCAATTTTTTGTGGAGCTCAGCTGGAAGCCATCGAACTCATTGGGTTGCTTGGTCTGCCATATGTTGTCCTGTTTGCAAAGGTGGGCTTGGTTTACATTCCTCTGTCATGTTATGTTGGCTTTGCACGCTAAGATGGCCTGGAGTGCTATGCATGGCACTAGTCTTTGGGCTCAATTTTTTTATACGAAATATGAAGGGGAGAAAGGTTTTTCAAGCCCTCTTTCGGCGGCCCCTTAATGGAAAGTTATTATGGCTCAGCTTCCTTCCGTGGCTTCTCTCGGTAGATGGATGATTGGTGAGGGTCGAATTTCTTTTGGTTGGATAATTGGTGTGGGGAGATTCTGGAAGGGCCTCATCCTATTAATGCTAGATTATCTGTCTAGCAAGCTCTTCCGGTGCTTGATCAGTTAATTCATTGGGTGCCTCCTCATCTTCATTCTTTGGTTAGGAGTGTTGTTTGCAACCAGCAGGTTCCAGATAAGTTTATTTTTACTATATCCACCTCGGGCACCTTCGTCTCTTCGACTTTCTTGGATTCCATTCGATGTACCTCCCCAATGGTTTCCTGGACCTCCAAGATTTGGCAACCTTGGATTCCTACTAAGGTCAGTTGCTTTATGTGGCGATTATGCAATGGTGTTGTTCATGTTGATCTGCAGCTTCACATTAAAAGAATTCCCATAGTTTCTAAATGCCGCTGTTGTTCCCTATCGGGCTGTGAATCTTTGGCACACTTGTTCCTCCACTCTGATATTGCTAAAGCTGTTTGGGGGCTTTTTGCTAGTCACTTTAACAAGAGTAATTTATATGGCTCGCTGGAGCATCTGTTTGCAACATGGTTTTCTGAAGCTTCTTGCCGTACTCAGTTTGGCGTTTGTTGCTTGGGTATTCTCTTTTTCACTTGTTGGGAAATCTGGAAGGCTAGGTGTAATGCGGTTTTTTAAGGCACTCCAATGCAATCGGACAATATCATTACATGTGTCAAAGGTAGTTTATTTGATATGCTCTTGGTTTTTCGTCCTAAGTCTCAGATTTCTCGTTTGGCTAGTGTGGGTATGGATCGGCTTGGTCTTCCTATTGTTTCTCCGGTTCTGAAAAAAGGTTGTTGGGTTTGTTGGCTTCCTCCTCAAGTTGGCTGCTTCAAGCTCAATACTGATGGCTCTGCAGTCCGTGCCTTTCATACTGGTAGAGGTATTTTACGTGACTCTCAAGGGAACTTAGTTATGGCCTTTTCGGCCCTTTATGGTACTGGGACTAATTCGGGGGCAGAGATTAAGGCCTTGCGTGATGGGCTTCGTCTTTGTCGTAATCTCAATCTTTCCAATGTGATTGTAGAATCTGACTCATTGGTTGCAGTTAAGGTTTTAACTCATTGTCATAAGGCTCCGTTGATGTATGCGTATGAGCTTCGAGAGTGTGGTACCTTTCTTGGTACTTATTCTATTCATCATGTATTCAGAGAATAGAATTGTGTTGCTGATAGACTTGCTGCGGTTGCTCATGTTCACAGAGGATTTCAGAGTTATAATTCTATGGTCGATCTTCCCTGTGAAGCCCATCTCGCTTTGACTCATGATCGTTTAGGTCTTTATAATTTTAGAAAATGTAAGTAATTTTCTTTGTTGTCGCTCTTTCTCTTCGAGGTCAGGCTCCTTTGTCCCCCCCATTGTTGGGTAAGGTTGGTTGTCCCCCTCCTGTTTGATTTGTTCTTTTATTTTAATATATCTCCCGCAGGTGCCGTCCTGCTTCTTCCAAAAAAAAAAATACTACAATTCCAACCAAATAGGGTATAAATGCTATATACATTTCAAGCCTTTCTGTGTTCTTGTTTAAGGCATAGCTAGGTTCTCGTTCCATTTAGGAACCCTAGTTCATGTATCAATAAGTCAAGTAGAAGATAGAAGCCTAAGTTGATTAATATCAAATCAAGCCCTAGTTCAATTCAAGTTCATAATCCCACCTATTAGTGGAATCCAAATTTCATTGCAAGTTAACAACCTAATAGTAAAATATTCATGAAGGTAAGAAACACTATATACTTTATAAGTCATATTCATCAAGTATGGAGAATCAATCATTAACAAGTATCACAAATCAATCTGTGCAACAATCTTGCTAATTGCATTAAAAATTCCTCTCAACTACAAATGTCCTGAATCTTACTTATTCAGAAACTAGGCTCTTTAAACTATAACTTAGTCTTTTAAATCACTTCATTCGGACTTGTATTCATCAATTTATGATCATATCAAGATCAAGCTAATAATCTGCTTTTCTATTATGATTATTCTGCCCAGTCAACTTATAAATTCGACCATTAATTCCTCACAACTCCAAATTTCATGAATTTCATATATTCCGAAACTAGACTCTTGGAACTATAATTTATAACTTTAAAGCACTTTATTTGGACTTGTATTCTTCAGGATACAGTCACCTCAAGTTCATGTTAAAAATCTGGTTCTCTGTTGTGACTCATTCTTCTTAGTCAACTTGTAAATTCAACCATGAATAGCTCACAACTCCAAATGAGGGTATTATTTCCTAGTATGAAACTAGACTCTTGATACTATACTTTAGACTTTAAAATTACTCCATTAGGACTTGTATTCATCAAAATACAGTCCCTCGAATTTCATGTCAGAAATCTCATTTTCTGTTGTGGCCTGTACTGCATGTCTATCATACAAACTTCACCGAAAATTCCTCATTGATCCAAATGACACATATCTTACATTTCCAAAAACTAGACTCTTTAAGCTAGAGTTTACCATTTTAAAACACTCCAATTGGATATGTATTCATTGATTTATGATCATATTAAGATCAGGTTAATAACAAGTTTCCCTTGTTCAGTCTCATTATTGCAGCCATGGTTCGTGATTTATTAAAAATACTTCCCAATTGCAACAAGTCTATGAACATTAGTTAGCCCCAAAATTATTCAGATTTTAACCCTAACATGAAAAATTCTTTAAAGTTAACAATTGCAATGAGTTCCTTCATAAGAATTACTCCTAAGCACAATTAGAACCACATTCATGCTTTACACAAATCCAAATTAATAACTTAACAAAGAAGCCCCATAATTTTCAGATTTATAACTTATTGAAATGAAGATTTCTACTTTACAAGAAGTCTTCCTAAGCATATATACTACAACTATTATGAAGAGAGTATGTCATTATATTGAACATACAAATTTTCAGGGATTTTTAGCATACCTTAAGCCTAGAAAAGGCTGAGAAAAATCAAAATAAAGTAAGGATTAGTAGTTTCCTCGTCGATAGCTACGATTGGGTGGTCTCGAACCCAAAATCGGGTGGCCGGATCTTCGGGAAATCACAAAACACACACTAATCTCACCAAGACTCTCCCACACACAAGCTCTCATCAATGGTGGCTGTAAATATCTAAGGTCGGAGGTGTAATGAGTGGAGAAAATCATATATTTCAAGTCATAAAGGTTAGGGAGTGAGTGGAAAACAAGTGTCAAGCCCTTATAGGTCAATTTTTAAGTGAGATTAAGTCCATAATTGAGGACTTAGTGCTAAAATTTTCACTTAGGCTTAATCCACTCTAATTAAGGTCTCAAGTCAGGTTTAGTGAAATTCATTAAGGGTCGCTAAGTAAATCCAATAAATAAGGTAAAACTCAAATTTCTGGAAATACCGAGAATAAATGATTCAGTCAACTTTAAAAATGTGCATATACTGAAATACAAGTCCAAAAATTACTCAAGAAGTATGGTTAGAAGGATCTCGAAGTCTAGTTTCTAACGCATCAAACGGATCTCAATTCCTAGTTGTCTATAGAAAACTACGGCCAAATTACTACAGCCCTATCATGGTCAAGGCGAATACACAAGTCACACCGAAACTGAAAGACGAGCGTGTTCAAACTTAAACACGACCAAACCAAAATAATACCAAGTTAATCTCCAAGGTTCCCCTAGTCATTTAGGGTCAAACCTAGGATCAAAATAATACTAACCGAGTAATACGACAACACGATAACTAAAATCGCGAATCGGAGAATAAAAACTTACGACGACAACTACTATGAACGTCGTGGCCACGTGTAAACTTGTAAACATGGTTATTATGAATGTAAATGCATCCGAGCAAGTACACAAAGACCTAGGATCTCTCAAAGGTCACGAGCAAGAACGAAGTACGTAAACGTTCTACAGAGTCAAGTACTTAAGGATTCGGGGTCTCACAGATTCTATTGCACAGTGGCTAAAAGGTCTGCTTACCGGTTAGTGTGGCAACTGTCTTAGAATCAAGGTTGTAATAGAATAGTTTAGTGTTAGCTTCTCCAAGGTACGGACCAGCAAACTTCAACAGCAACCTTAAAAGCACGTTTCACCAGCAGACTTTGAAGTCTGCTCAGCTCATAATCGAAGCTCAGCCAAACACGTGGATTTAGGTCACATATTATTTGATCTAGATATTTTCAATGTCTAGTCAAATAATATTCAAATTATCTTCATCAGATTTCCCGCCAAAGAAGTCAACCATGTCATTATATGACTCCAGACAAACTGCACAGACAACTGTCCAGCCTGTCGTCGGAATCATGAAGACTGAAGACATTACCTCTTTTGGCTAAGAAGACTTTCAAGCTATAACACCTGCAAGCTAAAATTTTACTCTGTTTCGGAATGTTTGCCTCTGTATCACTGCATCTCTGATGTCTGTCTTGCTGCACTCATTTTACAAGGCGCCGAAATGCATTCAGTACATTATAACGTTGGATTCAACTTCTTCACTTTTAATCCAACGGTCCTGAAGATCTCCTTTGGTATATATTTGAGTCTTGAATATCTGAAAAATACACATTTCTTGAGCATTCAATACTCAAGCTTCATCTTCAATACTCAAGCATTCAAGAGATCAAAAGGACAAGGACTAACACTTCACCAAACTTTCTGAAGCTGCAGATATGTCAGTCATTACTTGCTTTCAGCTTCTTTTAGTTTGAAATTAATTGTTCTTTACTTTAGCACTTGAGAGAGTAATTATTAATTGATTGTTTCTCTCATCATAAAACACTTGGTTGAAAACTATTTTTGTACACGAGATCCATTAGAGATCTAACTTTCTCACCTAGTGGATAAACAAGTGCACCTTCCAAAATCAAAAGATAACCACTTTGGCAGTGGACATAGTACTATTCATAGTACAAACCACTTCTAAATCCCTACGTACTGTTTTGTTTGAACTGTCTCTGCTTACCTTGCCTTTATTATATCTGCTACTGTTATTACTGTTTAAGTCTGCTGCTAAGTCTCATTAAGAGCAGCAGCCTTCCATCTGTTTCATCTTCTATATTTTCCGTTGCCCTAACTCTCCTTAAGAGTTACTTATTTTGAAAAGAAGAAGAACACTTTGAAAAGTTTTTAAAGCAACTTTAAAAACACAACTAGGTTATTCAACCCCCCCCCCCTCTTCTAGCCTAGATTGAGCCTATTTGGGACCAACAATTGGTATCAGAGCTTGATTCTTTGAAAACTTATTTTTCCGAGACTTACCTCTTGAGAATAGATCATATGGCTCACTATATGCTACCTACCTTGAATACAAGCCACATTCCAATATTGGATGAAGGCCACTTCGATGTATGGAAAGACAAGGTTATGAGATATATGAATTAAATTGACAATCGGTTGTGGCAATGTGTTCAAACAGGTCCTCACATACCAATGAAGCCAAACCTTCTTGCCGAAGTAGCAGGTGGACCACCTGAGGTGCCCAAGTCCATAAATGAATGGACTTATGAAGAAAGAAAGCTTGTTGAACTCTACAGCAAGGCTATACACATAATATCCAGCTCTGTCGACACAAGCACATACCAACAAATAATCAGGTGCAAAAGAGCTAAAGAAATGTGGGAAGCACTTGTGGAATATCTGGAAGGAGACCAGCCCACAAGAGACAACAGAAAATACAACTATATCCAACAATTTGACTCTTTCAGAAAAGATCCAAAGGAGATACTTCGTCAAGCCTACGACAGATTTTGTGAGGTAGTAAATAGTTGTTACTCTTTAGGTAAAGAATATAGTGTTAAGGAAGTAAATATGAGATTTTTAGCTTCCTTGGGAAGTCTGTGGCATGTCAAAACCACAGCCATTAAAGAGTCCAAAGATTTAAACTCCATGCATCTTAGAAGCTTGTATGCGAGTTTAACTGTCTATGAGCAAGAACTTCTTCAAGCTCAAGAACAAGACAAACATTTTAAACTTCCTTCTTTTCCTGCAATCTCTCAAGAACCTCCTGCCCAAGAAAATAAACCATCTACTTCTTCTTCTTCAAATGACAATGAAATCCTTTCTGACGAACAATTTGCTATGTTCGTTAAGAAGTTTCAAAAGTTCTTAAAGTTTAATAAAAAGAAGCATACAAACCAGCAGACCTTCAGAAAGACTGCTGAAAGCTCACAAAACAATGAGCTAGTTTGCTATAACTGCAGGAAGCCTGGTCATTTCGCTTCTAAATTCCCTTAGCCTAAATATAAAGCTTACAAAAGGCGACCCTCTAAATCATTTTCAAAACATAGGGGTCTACTGGCTGAGGACTTAGAAGAGAACCAAACGTCTACTTGGTTTGAAACTAATTCTGATGAGGATGATGGAGATGACTCACCTGAGCAGGCACATATCTGCCTTGTTGCTTTAGAGTCACCTCCCACCTATGACTCAGATAGTGAAATTAAATATTCTCCTTTCCAAGCTAATATAGAACAACCTTCTGAATGAAGAAGAAATCCTCAAGGATACACACGATATGCTAAAGGAATTCAATGAATTTAGAAAGGCTTATGTAAAGTTAGCTAAAAGCCATGAGAAGCTGGGAACTGAGAAATCCATGCAGGAAGCCAAGTTAAAAACTCTAAATGGAGTCCAGCAGAAAAGTATCAAGTTAAAAGAAGAGAACAAGTTTCTCAATGAAAAGTTTGCTTGCCTCATTGGTCATGCCAAAGAGCTATCTATTGAAAAAGATGAGTTACAAAAAACTATCGACTCATGGAATAACTCAAAGGTTGTTTTTGATCAAATTCTTGGAGACCAGAAACCCACTGTAGACAAAACTAGGATAGGTTTTTCTGAAAATGTTTTTGGCACAACCTCTGAACAAAAGACAAAAAACTTGTCTGTGCAAACTGGTGATGATCCTATATATCATTAGTAGTTTAACAACAAGGGTAGATAAAGAGTTGGTTACGCTGCTATTCATTATAAATACCCTAAGACTCAGACTATTAAGACCAGCGATGCATCTAAAGCTAAGCAATCATCTACTGGCAAAAAGTCTGCTAAGGGTTGTGCAGATTCAGAAGAACCTTCTACCAGCACCTCTGCTAAAGTGAAGGCTGTTGTTTCTAGGCACACAAAGAGTCTGTCCAAGCCTATCAGATTCATCAAAAACACTACAGATGGTGCTGCTACTCCCAAGACTGTTGACACTAAGCTTAAAGGCAAAATGTATAAGGTGTCTAAGTCTGCTAACAACAGGTCTGCTAAGGATAAAATTGTTGATACCGACCTAAGAAAACTCATACAGAACCTCCTAAACCTACTATCAATAAGTCTGTTGAATCTAAGGCTGCTGCTAAAAGACAAAATGCCCAAAAGTCTACCAAAAACCAGCTTTCTCAGCATGACATTTGTAATTTCCATCGTTGTACCTTTTGTAAATGTTTAGGTCATTTGGTCCATGAATGTCTGCTGAAATCCATCATGAATCCTACCGGGTCCTCTATCCCAAAAGTCAGGAAAGTATCCTTTGGACCCAAAAGAAACATAAAGGGGACCATGATCTTCTCATCTTTTAATTACATATATGTTTCATGGCTGCTACAAGCTCAGAAAAGAAAGACGTATGGTATCTAGACAGTGGCTGCTCAAGACACATGACCGGATCTTCATGTCTTCTTTCAAATATTACTGAAGCAGAAGGACCTCTAGTCATTTTCGGCGATAATGCAAAAGGAAGAACCATTGGATACAAATCCATTATTCATGGAAATCTCTCTATAGGGAAGGTTTCTCTAGTAGAAGGTTTGAAGCACAACCTATTGAGCATTTCTCAATTTTGCGACAGAGGTCTCGTATGCCAATTTTCTTCAAACAGAAGTGACATAAAGGATCTAGAATCATGCTCGACTCTTATAACTGGACATAGACAAGGGAATGTCTATGTGATAGATTTGAATGCATATGGAAAGGCTACTAATCTATGTCTTGTGGAAAACTCTACTCAGGACAAAAGTTGGCTGTGGCACAAGCGCCTCAGCCATCTGAACTTCAAATACTTATCAAAGCTATCCAAAGAAGGGTTGGTGAGAGGAATGCCAAAAGTTTCTGCTGATCATGATCATGTATGCAAAGCTTGTCAGCTAGGAAAGCTTTCAAAAGCATCCTTCAAGAGCAAATCAGGACTCACAACAATAAGACCTTTGCAACTTCTTCACATGGATCTCTTCGGGCCTGTGACTACTACAGCTATGGTGGTCACAGATAAACTCTAGTCGTAGTAGATGATTATACAAGATATACTTGGATAGAGATGATGTCTTCTAAAGATCACACATTTGACATCCTTACAACTCTATTTAGAAGACTACAGACACAAAAGCTCGATGGCATCAGCGATGTTCGATCAGACAATGGAACTAAATTCACCAATAATGGAATAGCAAAGTATTGTGATGATCATGGCATCGGTCGTAACTTCTATGTTGTTAGAACTGCACAGCAGAACGATGTAGCAGAAAGGAAAAACAGAACACTTATCGAAGCCGTCAATACAACCTGCTTCACTCAAAACAGGTCCTTGATCAATAAATTTCACGATAAAACATCATATGAACTTTGGAGAGGTAAAGCTCCAAATATTGGATTTTTCAAAATTTTCGATTGTAAATGCTTCGTAATTTATAATGGTAATGATTACAGAAGTAAATTTGACACCAAGGCCGATGAAGGTGTCTTTCTAGGTTATGCCTTACACTCCAAAGCTTATAGGGTTTTCAATAAAATATCATTAAAAATTATTGAATCCATACATGTTTCATTTGATGAATTTGATTTATTAGAGCCACATGTGGTTCCAAATGTTGTTGATGACTTTGTTAATGTTGAGACAGGTACCTCCCAAGCCTCAATCTCTCAAGCACCAAATCCCTTTCCAGTAACTCACTCAAATATTCATGACCATCACTTCTCAAATGAATCACCAGAAGACCCCAATCCTTGCTTTGAATGGATATGTGAAATGTTTTGATTCAGTTCTTCACTTCTTTAATCCTTGCTCAAGAATGCTTTATATAGAAATCCTTGAAATATAGTCATTTGATAGAGCATGGATGATCTTTGAAGAGTGATGATAAAATCTATCTTGTAAAGCTTAGGGATCTTGAAGAGGATTTGATACGAAAAATATCACCTAGCATAAGATTATAAATTCATAAATAGAGGTGAGATATTTTTTGCATAAAATAAGGAGACGAGATATCTTTAGCATATAGTAATAATAAGAAGGTGATTTAGCTAAAATATATGGTACACAGTCGGATATTTAATGCAATGATAAATTGTAGAGTAATTTAATGAAATGACAAAAAAAGTCTCCTTTTGAACAGTTTAACATTTGAAATAAGATGGTCAAGATTTAATTACGAGAGAATGATCAAAAGTGTTTTTCAAAACATTTGTTTAAAATATAGTTTGATAGAATAAGAAATTGTTTAAGTATTTTAACAAAAAGAGCGTACATAGATAGAGTAGCTTTTAAAGCGGTGACTTACACTGATTATCAGCAGATGCTAGTTGCTGATCACTTAGTAACACCAAATAAGTTTATCTTTTAACGAAATGTTGTTTTAGCTAAGTGTTTTTAAATGAAGGTAAAGGTCACGCATTTTCGAAGATATTATTTTTGGAAATCTTTGAAAACAGTAGTCTTTATTATAATTTGAAGCGCATTATTTCAATTTGCATACACTATTCAGCAGATAGGATTTAATTGTAGGAAAAGCATAGCGGCTGAAAACTAGTACTGAGATATCAGCGGGTGTAACAAAATATTTTAAGAAACTTCGATTGATAATTGAATGGATCAGCAGTTAAGTTAGTTATTGATGGCTAAGACACGACAGATAGATGAATAAGACTTGTGTGAGCTACCTACTTTAGTCTAAGTTAATTTTTTTCTTGCTTAAAACGGTAAAACATTAGTTGTAGATCTACATGCTGGACTTTAGCAGGAAAAGCTTTACAATTGCTAAAGTCTAATCAATTTGATTTTAATTGACAACTAATTACTGTTCTAAACATACAAGACTTAATTAACTCAGCCTATTGAATTTCACTTAGATATATCTTTTTAAGATGATCTTAATTCAATAGGTGAGTTTCTACGAATATGAATCCTTACTGAATATTACCTGTTGTTTTATTTTTTAAAATCTAATTAATGAATTTAAGTAATTCTAAACATTCATGTTTCAACAGTAACCTATATGTAGACGAAATTAAAATTCGATGACCTAATTAAATAATTTACGAGTAGGATAATCTATATAAATATTTTGAAAAAGGTTGGTTGGCCTATAAGACCATTTTCCCAAAAGGAAAAAGTACTTATCAATTATTACACGTCATTAAAATTGATCTTTAAGCACCATGTTAGTTTCTACTAGGATTCAGATTTCAAATTATTGTCTTTTTTTCCTTTTTCATCCGTTTTAAAATAATTATCCTCTTTCAAAAAAAAAATACTTTTACTATTTTGCCCTCACTTTTGCTACATATTTTTATTATTGCCACATGTTCAAGAGCATTAAAAAAACAACATATTTCACTAATATTTATAATACAGTCAATTATTTTTTCTTAAACGGTATACCCGGTCAAAAAAGACAATAATTTAAAAACGAATGAAGTATAATTTATTCACGAGTAGATGTATTGTGAGATGGTTTTACAGATCTCAATTAATTAGTAAGACGGAACATCACTCTCTCACAATTTTACCCACTAACACACGATGAATTAGGTCATAAAGATTTGTTTTTATAGAAAATACTTGTATAATGGTCTTTCTTAAGTTTTTATGATTACTCATTACCCTAAATTAGTAGTAACTGGATGCTTAAATAATAATTGGATTAGCTCATTACCCAAAACAAAGTCAACACTTACTTCTATGTTACTGTCTAATTTGTTTTCTAATAATATTTATTTTAAATAATAAAAAATTCATGATTAATTTTCTAAAACAACTAATTTTTAAAAATTATTTATAAGTTTTATTTACAATACACACCAATTTCTAAATTTACTAATTTCTAAAATAAAATCGGTGAAAATCTTGAACATGACACTCAGTACCACACTTATTCATATATTTCTTTATTACGAATTTTCATCTTCGTTTATGTCTTCTGCATCCAGTCTAGTTAATATTGATACACTCGAAAATGAAATTATGTGCCAACCTGTCACTAAATTAACGTCGTACGACACTTGACACTAGAGGGGTGTGACCAATGTCGAACAAAACCCGATGGCAAAACACATCCTAGCTACTTCGTGTCTTTAAGTTTAAGTGTCTAGACAACCTAAAACAAAATATATTAACTTTATGGACAAAGATTGTATGGAGGGGAACACAAGTACACAACTAGGTCTAGATTTTGATAAGGTAACCTTACGGCCTTCGCAGATTAATGCGATGGGAGCTTTGAAAAGAGGAAGCGATTCATATGAGAATTGCAATATCAACTTTAAGGACAATATTGAAAGTCAAAAACACAAGCACTTTTGAAAACATGACTGCGGTGACCATCCCTATTAAAAGAAGGGCGATCTTTGATCACTTATACATTGTAAAGGGACTAAAATCATAAAGTATTAAATTTCAGGGATGAATTTTGCACTTCATCGGTTCATCCTTTTTCTTTTCTGCACGGGAACCGGAAAGGCTCGTCTATAAATTCTCAACCATGGTCTGGAACTGGGAGCTTCTTCAAAATAGTTTTCTGTAAACTAACCAGCGTTTACCGGCAACAAACAATGGGAAGCACGGCGCAAATTCCGACGAGCTTTGGCCATGAGCTACGAGCATGTCTTCGCTGCCGGCTCGTCAAAACCTACGATCAGGTTTCCCCTGTTTCTCCCGTTCCCTCTGTTTTTTCCCGTCAATTTCCAACCTTAATATATATATATATATATATATATATATATATATATATATGTATATAGTGCATTGCTTTGATAGGATTTCATCTTTACCCTCGTTTTGATGTTTTTCTATTCTCTGCTTCCCATAATTTTACGTGTAAATTTTTCCTTTTTTCTGTTTTTATATTTTTGCAATTACAGTTTAGAGAATCAGGATGCGAGAATTGCCCATTCTTTGAGATGGCCGAAGATCCTGAACGGGTGGTCGAATGCACCACTCCGAATTTCACTGGGTAAGCCCACACTCTTGTAATGTCTATTATGTGTGTGTTTCATGGCTATTACATTATTGGCCTGAGTTGTATTTTGGAGCATAGGGATGCAATTTAGGTAAAGAAAGTAAAGGTTAAGAACTTTGCTCATTCTCATTTTATTTGGTCCCCGCAAGAGGGGTTTCATGTTTGCATATTGGTGGAGGTTGATAACGTGTCACATTTTGTTTTGTTTTGTTGTCGTGGTTGCTTTATCTTTCTGAATTAATGTTCTACTTTTATCGAGCTGTGTTATAGGATTATCTCAGTCATGGATCCAACCAGAAGTTGGGCTGCTCGGTGGCTTCGAATTGGTGTGTGTGCAATTACTCCTTTTGTTTTTAAATTGTGGACTCATGCTTTCTATGCATATTCGATTGTCTGGCCTCATGCAAGCATTTCTCTTCTACTGATTCATAAAAGAATTGTTTTTGACCCAATGGCCCTTTCAAGGTTTTGAGTACATGGTTACAGCATACAATTGCTTGCAGTTGCCTCAACGAATACTAATATTTATATAATCAAAAGATAGTCTAGTTGGTCCTATTCCCATTTGACTACTGAATTCTTAATTGGGACGATATTACATTTTTTTTCTAAAGATGATGGAAAAAATAGCAGGGACTTGTGCGTTTCTGGCTTCTTACAACCCCATTGATAAATTTGGAAGCAATTTGTCATGAACTTCAGATATATGAAAATGGCAATTTGTCATGAACAATATAAGTGCAGCATTTTAGAAAGTTGGTTAATTATAATCTATAATAGAAAATGGCTAACACAATATAATGAGTTGTTGTTTGATTCATTAAACCGAGCATAGAAAACTACACCTTAATGGTGTTAATAGTCTCCCATCCCTGTCTCATCTTAAAGATTGCTGTTTATTTGCCCCCCCCCCTCCCTCTGTCCTCGATTTACTTTTCGCAATGCTTTCTTCTGTAGACTCGAAACTAGAAAATATACTCTGAAACGATTTCTTAGCAAAATTTATGCAAATCCTTCTTAGGCTCACCGAATGTTTTTCACTTTTGCGATACAAGTTCCAAATCTAGTAAACCTTGCATGGCAAAATGAAAGATTATGCAGTTCTCAATGCACCAAGAGCTTCGCCCTTGGGATTAAATACTCCAGATTCAACGTGGTCCTGGAGCCCATTTTTGCGCACACTTCTGTTTGATAGTAGATGGAGAAGAGAGTAATCTTTATTCGTGTAGGACCATACCTCCCTGTGTAACTATGATCCTCAAGTAAATGTTACTCTCTCCGTCCCAAAAAAAAAGATTCTCATTTCAGTCATTTGACAAGTCAAACTTTCTAAGATTGTAACTTTATTTGTTTGTACCTTCTTTGAAATACACTATAAATATCTCCTCTTTTTAGAAATGAGACTATTTTCTGGGGACAAACCAAAGAGGAAAGTGGGACAATTGTTTTGGGACGGAGGGAGTATTTGTTTAAGAGATCAGCTAGTTGTTTACTAGTAAAGCCAATACAATTTGGGTTTTGTGGCCCTCCCTTGGAAAATAATCATATGTACTTCAAATTCAGAAAATAACTATCCAGCTTTGTTTTGCTTTGCTTATTTTGTAGTATATTATATTGCTGGAAGTCATTTGACCTGTTGTAGGACCTGAACCAAAGGTTCTTATGGGTTTCTGGTAAGGACTGGTGTTCATAGACTTCCACACTTGTGGGGACTTTGAAATTTAAAGATTCCCCTCCCAAGGAAATTTGGAACCAACAGAAACGCTGAACAACTTAAATTAGATATGATAGCTTCTCTAAGGTAACGTTTTTGCAAATGCATTGTTACTCATCTTGATCACGACCAAAATCATTAATGAAAATATTGATCCATGAGCTAAAATTCTGGTCAAGATGGATCGTGCGATGTACTGATGATAAGTATAATGATTCTTGGGGAGAGCATTGTCTCTGGCAGAGGCGCTTTGTGGGGTGATCAATAATTGTGGGAGAAGAACCTTTACCCCCGGTAGGCATTCTTATGGTAGTGGCGAGGCATTTCTTGATGACCCTGTTCCTTGAGGTAAAGCCTCCCTAGGAAAAAAGGCATTTCTTGTAGGAATAGAGCCATGTGCAGCTAAGGACTTGCCAGAGGCGATACTTTTGAGCTACTTATCCTGAAAGGAAACATTCTTTTTCCATTGGATTATTGTGATTGTGGGACATTATCAAAAATAATAATCTCATCCTTGAGAAATAACAATTTTGTTGAATTGTAATTTGGTGTTTTGCAAAACTCTTTTGCAGCCAGATTTCAACCAGGTTGCTACACTCCTTCTGTGTCAGAAGCACTCTCCGAAGAGATGCAGGTTTGTAATATGAACTTGAAGAAGTGTTTTCTATACTTTTCCATTTTTCCCCTTGCTTCCCTTTTGTGACTATTATTAAAATTCTCTGTAGTTAATGTTTATCCATTTGTAATTTCACCAGATACCACATAGAATTTCATGTTTGATTAAGTTGCCAGCTATAAACCAGCAACCTTTGATCTCTGTTTCCTAGACTTTCATCCATTGCCGTCTCATTTCTGGAAACTATCTTACTGGTTCTTTGGTAATAAATGCCTGAAACTCCCTGTTCCGATTAGTAACGATACTTTGATTTTGAGGGCTGAGACTGGTTCATTTGTTGAGCAACACAATATGAGCGTGTTATTCGGTGGTTTGTAGGTTGACATTTATTTTGTTAAGAAAGCACTTCTAATAAATAGATTTTAGGCATAAAGACGTTTCAAGCCACCATGCTTTTTCCGGATATTCACATGGACCACTGTACTCCCAAATTATTTAATTAGGTCACTTCACTCGGTTTCCATCTACAAGCTGCCCAGCCTTTTGGACTCTTGTTTACTCCATTTATGGTTAAATAGCTGTAAAATCTTTTTTTACCCTTTCAATCGGGCTATTAAACTTAAATAACATTTCTAATTTCTAAGTTTCTTCTTCCTCGTCAATCTTCATATGTTTTATCTCGTCCCCCATACCCCCAACTTCATCGTCTTCCATCTCTCCAATCTCAAGTTGTCTTTCACCTCTGCCATAAATTACCCATTTGTTAGTAGTATCTAAGCAAGTTAACTCCTCCCTTCATAGAGCATAGTCAGCACAACCAGTATTACTCCCACGCCTCCAACCAACAAAACTAAATGAAAAAAAGCCAGTGTCATCTGCCAAAGAGCTCACAATTATAAAGGCTATCAATTCTCACATATTCAAAACTCTCAACAAAATAGAAAAAAAAAATCACCAGAAAAGGACCACCGATTATCCAAAGAGACTTGTTTATCATCATGATTTCTCAAAATTCTTGGCCATTCTCAAAACCAAATTGATAAACCAGTTATTTCAAGAGTTATTTCTTAAGAAATCAAGCTAAGTGACATTTATATCTAAAAGAAATACATATTAAACTCCTACTGCGATATCCCGATCTTCCTAGTAATTTGCGGGACAAACATCTGATAACCATAAATAAATGAATAAATGGTGGAAGAAATGGCAACGGGTAGAGCAGTGTCCCGGTATACTCATATCAGGAAGGACTTTATCTTAGAATAAAGAATTTTGAATTCAGATCTTATCCTACAGCTGCAGACTCGCTCTACCAAAAGATGTCAATATAATGATGAAAATTGTCTGGCACATAATCAAACTGATTCCTGCGTCTTAGCTGTGGACAGCTGCAAATGATGAAATTCTTTGTTCTTAAGATGACGAATGAAGGAACCTTGCCATCATGTGGAATGATATGGACTTGGACAGTTTGGAATTAGGGTAGATCTGGCATTTTTTGGAGGGAAAGAAAGATGAGGCGATAGTGTCGTGCAAGAGGGGAAGGATCTGAAATGGGGCAACGGTGGGAAAAGGAAGGAGATAATTGCAATGGAGTGGGAGAAGGAGATAGGGGTGGTGGTGATGGGTCAATGAACGGATGTGGAGGCACATGGAGTCGGCATCTGAATTGGAGGAGGGGGATCGTAAAATAAAAAAGAAGAAATGGACAGAAAAGGAAAAGAAGAAGAAAACATATAAATTTTTTAATTATTTTAATTTTTTGACAGCATGTTCATGCACTTTGAAAGGATAAATAGAGATCCAACAGTTATTTTATAGAGAATACTAACAGAAGTCTAAAAGTGGGGAAACTTATAGACCGAAACTAAATGAAGTGATCCAACAGAATAATTTGAGATTAAGGTGGCCTACGTATATATTTGCAAAAAGTAAGGTGGCCCGAAGGAGCTTTTGGCCTAGATTATATAAGTGAATAGGTGAAGCCGTGAAGGTAATATCAAAACAGTTACAGGCTCCTTCACATGTTATATTTGAATTTGGTTGAATATCTATCTATCTTGCATTTTGGTATCTCATGTAAATCACCTTACCAAATTCGCAGAATATTTGTGAAGACAACCGCGTGCAATATGTTCCACCAAAACGGTGATTCAACACACTTGACCACCGGAGATTTTGTTAATTGATCTACATAAGCTGATTCGTGGTACTTGCAAACGAATGATATATTATCAAGTTTAGAAGTCTTAACTGTTACTACTCCTTTGAGTTAAAACTTTTAATGCCACAGTAAGTTAGATTAACTTTATCGGGTTTTGTTGTGCTCTAATGCTCTTGTATTTTTACTTTTTTGCATTCAACTTCAAGTATAAAAATAAGGAATTATGCAAAGTATTCCTATTGTAATTCCAGCAAGTAAATAATCTCTCAGAAACTGTCATTATTCGCGGTTGCAAATTTGATGTCTCCCTGTTTTGTAGGAATACATTTATTGAAGTCTGAAACTGTATAACTCAACCCAGACTTGGTTTATGCTCCTTTTGTCTGCTTCTTGTTGCAGGGTTGTGTGCGCTATTTCCGCACTATTTCTCCATACTTAATTTGTGTTTGTTCGTTTCGATTAGATTTCAGTGTTCTCAATCTTTGAAAGGAAATATTTTTGCTTCTGAAATTGTCGAGGTTCTTTAAACATAAGTGAAGAGGAGGGAGTTTCATGGTTTTTTAATGGCCAAAAAAATATGCTTGTTAGGTATTAGATCGTGGGCTTTTGGTCTTTTTGCATTTGTTTTGACATGTTCCATGTTGTTTTTCCTAATTTGCCCCTAAATTTAACGGTTTAGTCTAGCGTTTGTCGAATAAGGGGCTTGTTGTACGGTGGTCCAATTAACATATTTTCGTCGAACTGTAATAAGTTGTGTTGTGCACAGCGGAAGACTTTGCAAACAAACATAGAGTAATAGTTGCAAGATCAATCACAGAGAAGAAAGAGAGATTGAGACCAATGGACTCTTGAAATTTTATTATGTCAACCTTATACACATTTTAGGGTTACAACTATATATAGGTGTACAATACCAAAATCTAAAACAACCTAGGAAGAAAACTGACAAAACAAGTGTAGAGTAAAAATTAAGATACTTATCGAACCAAAAATGGAGCCATACCAAATTACAATATGAGACTTTGTAGTAATACCCGTCTTCGACTTTGGCAGTATACTTACAATATACCAAAGTTGAAGATGCACAAATAAACTGTTAACAATCTTATATTGCCAATTTAACACCTGCAACACACAAAATATAACAATGCAATATAACGAGAAAATTGTAACCGAGTATCCTCGGCTCAACGGAGCATAACTCGAATCTATCTAGGGTTTATAATGCCTAGGCTCAGAGCCCCACTTGCTATACACAAAGTATACCGGTCCAACCAAAGAGTTCACAACCGAAAGGGACAATTTTCCAAGGATTTCACACTACTGTGGAGACAAACCCAACCATCTAACAAGAAAACCACAAACCCGAAAATCCCCCTCACAGAACACTCGATTCAGGGACCAAGAAACTCACAATGTCTCCCTTCACGAACCTCACCACTCACATCTTTAAGAAGCAGAGAAGAAGTCAGAAGAGAACAAGCAAAAAAAGAGGTCAGTCGGCTTTACTCGACTGTGAGTATGTCGTGTTATGCCGTCCGTATCCAAGGAGCGAGAAAGGGGGAGTATATATAGTGTCCATCCAAGTCAATCAGTCGCGAAGAAACAGGGAAAAGGAGCAATCGACGTGCTGACAGAAGAAGAAGAATGTAAGCTACCAGATTTTCGGGGTCAACGGATCAGCCCCAAAAATAAACCGAAGACCACAAGAGGCAGCAAGTGAACGGCAACCACTAAAATGGGGGAAACGGAAGGGTGAGAGATTTTTGGGTTGCTGGGTTTGGGCCACATAAGTGGGCTGCCCAAACAAGGGCCATCCACACTTACAATCTCCACCTTTGAACAAGTATCGGGACAATCATATTGAACTCATGGACATTAGTGGGGAACATCATAGCCTATCCCGAACTTGATCCAACACAAAGAAAGAAACAAGAACGGGAGACAAATTTTCACAAAGAAAAACTGTATAAGGGAAAAGACTCACTTTCCAAACACAAAGTAAGGAAACATGGACACGAAGCATGCAATCAACCACCGATATCAAAATTCAAAATTTTCAAGCATGTTTGAAATTTGAACACAGGTAAGCATTTAGTATTCATATCCCCAGGATTATACTGAAATGGAATTTTTTTCAAGTAAAATAAAACTCTTTTCAATCAAATCTCTCAAGTAATAAAAACGAACATCAATATGTTTGGTTCTATCATGAAAAACAAGGTTTTTGCAAAGTTGAATTCCTGACTGACTGTCAAAATAAACTACAACTTTCTCCTTTAGAAAATCAATTTCAATTATTAATCCTTTCAACCAAGTCGCTTCTTTAAAAACTTCAGTTATAGCAACAAACTCAGACTCGATAGTAGACAATGCAACAATGGGTTGTAATTGAGATTTCCAACTAACAATGAACCACACAGAGTGAACACATAAGAGGTAGTAGACTTCCTACTGTCTCTATCATTAGTATAGTTAGAATCCACATAACCTTTCAAACTAATACCTTCATTGCATTTGGAAAATTTCAAGTCCTTATTCACAGAATAACCAAAATATTTGAGAAGCCATTTGACCGCTTCCCAATGAGGCATGCCATGGTTGGACATGTATCTACTCAAGCAAGTAATAGCATAAGCTATAGCAGGTCTAGTGCTAACCATAAGATACATAATATAACCAATTGCATTAGAATAAGACACTTTCTCCATATATTTTTTTATCAAAATCGATTTGGGGAGCCTAATTTTTACTAAGGATGAAATGTCCTCCTAAAGGCACATCAACAAGTTTAGCATCCTCCATCCTAAATTTACTCAAAATCTTTTGCACATAAGAAATTTGATTAAGAGAAATAGTGGAATTCTTTCTATCCCTAACAATGTTCATTCCCAAAATCTTTTTAGCATCTCCTAGATCTTTCATATCAAAATTCACTCTAAGACAATTCTGCACATTTTCAATTGATTTAATACAAGGACTGATAATAAGCATATCATCAACATAAATCAATAGAAACACAGGAGTAGAAGAGTTGGCTTTAAAATATAAACAATGATCATAAGAGCTACGAGTGAATTTTAAAGACAACATACACATATCAAACTTCTTGTTCCACATTCAAGGAGATTGTTTCAAGTCATACAAAGATTTTTTCGATAAACACACATAGTCGGGATTTCTCTTATCAATAAAACCTTCAGGTTGTCTCATGAATTTTTTTTCATCCAAGTCACCATGTAAAAACGCAGTTTTCACATCCATGTATTTTAATTATATTTTAATTCTCAATTAAACTGAGCAACTAAAGCAAGCATGACTCTTACCGTAGTAAATTTGACAATCGGGGCAAAAATTTCTTTGTAATCTATTCCCTCTTTTTAAGTAAAACCTTTAGCAACCAAACGTGTTTTAAATCTAACATTCTTATTCTCAGTCTTAACCTTAAACAACCATTTGCAAGCAATAAGAGAACATGTTTTAGGTTTAGGGACCAAGGTTCATGTTTGGTTAACATGCAACGAGTTCATTTCATCTTTCATAGCATTTAACCATTTAGTAGAATGAGAAGACTTTAAAGCATCATTATAAGATTTAGGTTCATCACAATTGTCAAGAGATTAAAAAACACTAAACACAAAAGATGTCATTTGAAAATCATTAAGTCTAGATGGTTTCCTAACTTCCCGTCTAGGTCGATCCCTAGCAAGTTGTAACGCAACGGAAATAACAACAAAGAACTCTTTCCACGAGAAATTCCTTAACAAAGTCTATGACGGTTTTAGGGTTTCAAGCACAAGCAAGAAAACAAAAGAAACTCAAACTTTTATTCAAAACTACCGAATTAATGTTTTCGAGGGTATTTATATACCCTAACAAACCAAACCCTAAAAGGAAAAGAATAAATAAAAATGACGGAAAAACCCTAAAAACTTTCGCAGCCCATAACAATATCTAAACAGCATTTTTTTTTGCTTCAAACGAACGTCTCACCAGGTTCCACCCTTGTGAGTCTTGTAGATCTCGTTGAGAGCTTCGATTTGATATGTGGTGGGTCCCGTAATTCATCCGGACGCAAAAGTTACGCTCCGTTAAAGATCTACCGACCGTTAAGTGATTTATATTAGTGCTTAACGAAAACTAACGAAAAAACTGCGAAACAACCCACCGGCCCAACTTTCAGAAACTGCCGCTAGCCCCCCTTAACTTCGAACTCTTCCTTAACGCTTTGCTCAAATATGTCTCGGCCACTTGTTCTACATCAAGTTGGTAGTCATCTAGATTTTCTATTTCCGGGACATGCTCATCCTCCACATTTTCATCATCTTCATTGTGTTCAATTTCAATATTCTCATGATCAATTTCCACATTTTCGGTTGGCACATTATCATCAATAACATGGGGTTACTCCACCATAATTGGAGCCGGGGGAGAGGGAACATCATTAACAGGTATAGGTTGAGCAGGAATCAAGCAAGGAAATTCAAGTTCATTAAACACCATGTTCCTCTTTTAACCAAAGTCTATACCCTTTCACACCCTCCGGGTACCCTAAAAACACACACCTAACAGCCCTAGGTTCAAGTTTGTCATGTCTTTGATGTGTATAAGTCAAACAACCGAACACCCTCATATGCGAGACATCAATCTCTTTGCCCGTAAAGACGGCTTCAGGGCATCTACCATACAAAGGCACAGAGGGGGACCTATTGATGATATAGGCGGCAGTTACAACTGCCTCTCCCCAAAACCGTTTGAAGAGACCCGAAGTATTAAGCATAGCTCTAACTCTTTCCAAAAGAGTCCTATTCATACGCTCGGCAACACCATTCTGTTGCGGGTTATAGAGAACAGTTTTATGTCGACCAATACCATGCATAACACAGAATTCATCAAACTCATGATTACAGAATTCTAACCCATTATCGGTCCTAAGCATTTTGATTTTCTTTCCTGTTTGATTTTCAATAAAAAATTTCCAATTTTTAAATTTCTCAAACGAATCATATTTGTGTCTCATTAAGAAAACTCAGACTTTTTCGTGAAAAGTCATCAATGATGAATAGAAAATACCTATTGCCACCTTAAGTGGGCACAGTAGAAGGCCCCCATACATCGGCATGTATGTAGTCAAGGAATTTCTTGCTAGAATGCTTTCCTAGGGAAGGGGGTGGAAAACTCACTTTATGATGTTTGCTCTTAACACAAGTATCACAAAAAGGTAAATCAGATAATTTTTTGTTTCCAAAAACACCCTTTTTTTGAAAAAATTTTAACCCTTTATTACTTATGTATCCTAGTCTCTTATGCCACAAACTCGTTATATCCTCTTTAATGACATTAGCATAAATCTCAGAAGTAGACATAGGTAAAGCACATCAAACATATAAATTTCAACGTTTTTCACATTTAGCAATAACTAAAGACCCATTTAGTATTTTCATAACACCCTTTCCCAATTTTCCTTCCAAACCATCATTCTCCAATGAGGTACATGAAATCAAATTGTTACATAATTCAGGCGCATGTCTCACATTTTTCAAAGTTAAAACATAACCAGAATTGTATTTCAAATCAATATCACCAATACTAAGTATTTGACATTTTTTCTCGTTAGCCAAAGAAATAGAACCAACATCAACTTCTTTATAAGTAGTAAATAATGATTTCAATGGTGTCATGTGATAAGTGCAACCAGAATCTATAAGACATTCACTAGCACAAGCAAAATGCACATAATTCACAACATTATCACAAGAATCAGTAACCATAAACACATCAGCGGAAACATTACTACCAGAAGCTAAGTTGCAATCACTTTGGTTTTGTTCGTGATTTTGATTTTTTCTTTTTCGGATTAGGGAACTCCTTTTTAAAATGAACTACTTCACCACAATTGTAACACATTTCATGTATTTTCTTAGAACTCGGCCCACTTTTGCTTCTCCTTTTACTCTTGCCACAATTTTGATTTTGATGAGATGTTCTATTATTCCCAAAGACTGGTCTTCCTCTAACCATGTTCACTTTACTAACAATTGATTTTCCCTGATTAGCTTTTAGTTCTAACTCCTTACTCTTTATCCTATTTATCACCGTATCAAGAATAATTTGGTCCATACCATACGTAATATCAAATCTTAAATCAGAGTAAGATTCGGGTATAGAATTAAAAAGCACTATAGGGGTGTAAACATCAATATGTTGGTCACCAGTTTGTTTAATGTTTTGCACTAATTTAGCAAACACATCAAGGTTTTCATCCATGTCTTTATTAAGGTCTAACTTGAACCTAAAGAACTTTTCTAGAAGGTGTAGTTTACTAGGAAGAGACATTTCAAAGTAAGTAGCTTCTAGTTTATCCCAAATAGCTTTAGCCATGTCAAGTTTACCAATTTTCCTACACACAGATTCAGTCAAGTTTAAAACAATAGAAGAATAGGCAATCTCATCCATTTCAACTTTGTCACTTTCTTTCATTAAAGTCGTGACAAATTCAGCAGTGACAACTTTAAAAACTTTTCTTTTTATCAAAATATCTTTCATCTTTTGTTGTCAAATTGAAAAATCAGATTTTCCATTAAACGGTTCCAAAGTGTAAGTAGACATTGTCAAGAAATACAATTTAACGTTTATGGAAAAATCATCGATTTTAATCACGAATGCAACAATGAACGAAAAAACAGGCAAAGAACAAAAAAATATCCGGAAGTAAAAACAGAGCAGACAAGAAACACAATTAATAGGCGAAAAAATGTCAAAGTCACAACCCAAATTTGGATTGAAGAGAGCTCCCAAAAATTTGGTTCAACCACCCTAAACTCTGATACCACTGTAGAGTAAAAATTAGGATACTTACCGAACCAAAAATGGAGCCATACCAAATTACAATATGAGACTTTGTAGTAATACCCGTCTTCGACTTTGGCAGTAAACTTACAATATACCATAGTTGAAGATGCACAAACAAACTGTTAACAATCCTATATTGCCAATGTAACACCTGCAACATAAAATATAACAAAGCAATATAACGAGAAAATTGTAACTGGGTATCCTCGGCTCAACGGAGCCTAACTCGAATATGTCTAGGGCTTATAATGCCTAGGCTCAGATCCCCACTGACTATACACAAAGTATACCAGTCTAACCAAAGAGTTCACAACCGAAAGAGATAATTTTCCAAGGATTTCACACTACTGTGGAGATAAACCCAGCCATCCAACAAGAAAACCCACAAACTCGAAAATCCCCCTCATAGAACACTCGATTCAGGGACCAAGAAACTCACAGTGTTTCCCTTCACGAACCTCACCACTCACAGCTTTAAGAAGCAAAGAAGAAGTCAGAAGAGAACAAGTACAAAGAGAGTCAGTCGGCTTTACCCGACTGTATGTATGTCGTGCTATGCCATCTATATCCAAGGAGCGAAAGAGGGGGAGTATATATAGTGCCTAACCAAGTCAATCAGCCGCGAAGAAACAGGGAAAGGAGCAATCGACACGCTGACAGGAGAAAAAGAATGGAAGCTGCCAGATTTTCGAGGTCAAAGGATAAGCCCCAAAAATAAACCGAAGACCACAAGAGGCAGCAAGTGAACAACAACAACTAAAAGGGCGAAACATGAGGGTGAGAGATTTCTGGGTTACTGGGTTTAGGCCACATAAGTGGGCTGCCCAAACAAGGCCCATCCACACATACAACAAGTTATCGCACCAACGCGGTCGTCTTCCACAACTTGACACGACCGCGTCATTGTCAGACGCAGTCGTCTTCCCTGTTATGCGTGGCCACCTATTTTACAGTAACTATATCTGAATTTCAACCTTAGAGACGCGACCACCTTCGCCTAGCGCGTAGCCGCCTTTTAGACGCGGTCGCCTTGTACACTGAAAACGCGACCGACTTGTACCCAATACCCAAAAGTTCGTACTTTTGTTAGGGTAATCAAGCCATCTAGTTCACAACAAATTAAAATGTGCGGTTTAATTGTGTGTTTTACCTTTATTTTCCTACGATACATTTCAATGCACATATATTATTATAAATAGTTTTTTGCAAAAAGTTTGTTTATTAAAATCGGTTATCGCTTGAGTACTAATCTAGTAGAATTTATTTAATTTAATAAATAAAAAGGCATGCATTTAGTGTTTCGAAAAACTAAGTAGACTGCAATTAACCTTGCATAAGCAAGTGCGCGCGCCCACATATAAGAGTAATGATATCCTTACCATTAGTGTTACAACTTGCATACTAAAAAGCAAAGTTAAAAAATCAACTATCTATTTCTCAAGACAAGTTGTAACACTAGTGGTAACACTAGTTATAGGGCCAACATTACTCCATTTATAAACCATATTAATATATATTTTTGGGAAAGGCTATTTCTACTACGATTTTTGCTTATCAACTACATCATAAATAATAACATTAAATTCAGTGTAGAGCTTGTTACAAGAAACACCTTAGATATTGTAATTGCAAGTCAATTACGGGACGGTATTGTATGAATTAAATACCTATAAATTGTGAATGGTATTTTGTTAGGTAGTAGAAGTTAATGGCTTGTCCCCGCGATTGATTTGAAACACGTGACTTGTAAGCTTGGGTGTAGCATTAATGGAGAATGACTAACCCAGTTAGGGTAGTTGTGGATAAATTGTGAGATTTATAAAAGTTAAAGTGCTCGTAGGTATTGTTTGACAGAGTTAAGGGTAGCGGGATCGAGAACCTGCTATTATCATTATTTGTACACCATTTGAGTACAAGATAGTTATGAACTAAATATAAAGTTTATGGATGATATAGATTGTCATTAGTAGCAAGTTGATGTATTACGTGTAGTAGAGTCATTGACCTACTCTTGAGCTATCTAGTGTTTAATACTCATAGATGGCTAGTGACAATGTTGTATGTTATAAGACAGTGTTTTAATACTCGCTAGTAGTCGCATACTATTTTATGAGATAATAGGTACTATTGACCTATGTTGTGATTACCAACGTGCTCTAGCTCAATTGGTACTGCTCACTTCTCCTAACGGCGAGGTCGGGTGTTCAAGTCCTACTAGAGATACCATGAACTTTAGAACTTTCAATAGAAAGGTCGGGTGTTCAAGCCTTTTCAAAGGCAATGTTGTTGTTCAAGTCTTACCCAAAGGCCCCATTTAGCTGCTCGCTTATCTAAACGGGGAGGTCAAGTGTTCAAGCCCTACCATAGGCACCCTGGTACATCACTACTCTCAACCGAGAGGTCGGGTATTCAAAGCCTCACCAGAGGCACCATTTGTTCTAGCCACACCAAAGGCATCATATATATATAATTGTACTATTTCAAGATATTAAAATAAAATAAAAAATAAGGGTTGGGGCAAGGTCTATGTCCCCTCCAGCCTTTAAAAAAAAAAAGACTTATGTTGTGAATGTTTATGTTGTCCAGTATTTACGGACTCATCAACTGTCTATTGTTATGGGTAGAAGGACCAGAGGACTACCCATGTGTTGCTCCTAGCGTCCAGCAGCTACGGACACAATTACGGTTCTAGAGTAAAGTGTGGTTACTTGTCAATGTGTGTTTATTGAATAATATAGATCCAATTGTCTACTTGAGATTGTTACAAAAAAAATATAGTATTTACAAACTTGTCTTCTGTAATGGGTGTTTGTAGTAGGACTAGTGGCCTACTCTTGTATGGTTTAACGTTTAATACTTGCGAACGTCACATTCGTTATCATTAAGATGATTTATCTATAGTGTTTGTTTTAAGCAAATTCATGTTTGATATGTGTATTGAGCTCCCATACTTGGAACTCAACAACTGTGTTTATTTACGAGCAAACATTCATGCTTGGTATGTGTGTTGGGTTCCTATACTTGGAACTCAACAGTTGTGTTTATTACAAGTAAACATCTACTTGTGCATCGCGTTGAGTCCAGCTGGCATTTGTGGTTGTGTCAACAATGAGACTGTTGGAATATGCCTACTAATAAGCGACTTATTCATTTGCACATTCTAAACATATTGATTTGTGTGTTCCCATTACTGCGTGTCCTAACAAGTGACTAAAAGGGTTGCGTACCGGTTAATGTGGTAACTTTATGGACATCGCATAGGTCTTAGACTAAGAGAGTTCTTGTCTCAGTCCTACTCTTACATGATGATCATCAGACTAGCAATTCTAGTACACCAGCACCAGACCTGCTACGTGATAAATCTCTTGTAGACTCCTCACCAGCAGACATGTCATGGTTTGATTGTTCTTACCACAACTACGTCAACCAGCAGATGTATCTACTAGAAGACATAATCTTTAGAAGGAACATCATACCAGCAGACATTTTATCTGCACGTGTTATCTTAGAGAAAAGGTTGCAGCTACTCAGAAACGTAAAAGGAGTTCAAGCATCGAAAGTCAATCTGGCCGAAAATACCTGACATCTCAAATCTTGTAAGATCTAGTTGGATATTGTTCTACATTATCCAATAGATATCTTCTCTATACATTTGGTCTGAAAAGTCAAAATAATCTACTTTATTGGACAAACCATTTGTCAGCGTACTGTTCATCAAACCTATTCTTCAGAGACATATCAACTCAGTCTGATAGATAACTATTCAAGATCTTTAGAATAAAATCTTTATCCAATAGACTTCAACATCAACACTATTCCAATGGATCGAAGATCACTCAACATATCTCAACGATCTAAAGACCCCTGCCTATAAAAGAAAAACATATTCGTCCTTTCTCAGTAGAAGAAGCGATCCAGCGCAAGTGTGATCGAGAAAATTGCCAAGGCAGTAAGATCCACAAGGATCTCGCCTTCAATAACGATCAACTTAGATCTTCACAAGAGATCACGGTAAAAGAATCCATGCCTTAGTAAAACACTTTCTGTGGGTTGCTAGGAAGAAAAAAGAACATGAGAAGAGAGAGTTCAGAAAATCAACAAAACAGAGATCAGTATCTTGATCAAAAATTTACTTCTTGATTTGAGTTCTTCAACCTCCTTCGAAGATCTCAGTCTCTAACAAAGCTTCAAAGAATTTATTCTTAGCTAGAGGTCAAGCACTTCAAATTCGTTGAAGATAGATCTTGAAAGATGCCCAAAGAAGATGAAGAGTTATCTATCTGTATTGTATTCATACCTACAGACTTGTACTCTATTGCAAGTGTTGTGGGTTGTGTAATCATAGATCATCATAGGGAGTCGAGTGTCTTGCACTCAGTTGCTCAAATATTTTATATCTGAGCGATCCTAAAAATTGTCTTCTCATATCTATCCCTCGTTGTCATCTCCTACTGCAACCTTTGCTTAGGAATGTCATTTATGAATTATTGAGTAGGGGTTACAGTTCTAGAGTAAAAGGATAGACAATTTAGATAGAGAGTCTAGGTTGATGTATTGAGTATGTTTGTCTTTGAGCAAACCTCTGTTGAATTTTAATTCAAGATATTTATCAAACTCAGCCTTAATTCATCTATTAGCTTTTATAAATTGTTTTACTTCTTTGAAAGCTACCTTATCATGATTCCTTAAATCTGCATTTGGAGAAGGATTAAGTATGTTGTTATTCTGAACATATATTTGTGTACAACTACTTAAGAATTCTTTGATAAATCTGTTAAGCTTCAATCTTTCCGCTGTTAAACTCCTTTTACAGGCTTACAGTTTATCAGCAATCTGCCAACAAAGCTCATTACTTTGTTCAAGAGCAAGTGTGTTGTCCAGTTACCAGCAGACCTGCTTCTTCTTCATATTGCTTATGCCTAAAACTTGTTCCTTTCCATTCTTTATGAATGTTCATAGATGATTTTTAAAATTGGCAATATAGGCTATTCACCCCCTCCCCTCTAGCCTATTTGAGCATACATTGTGGACCAACAGGGACGACAGTGGTCTTTACGAGAGTTAAATCTCGTGATCGCTACGGGTCGTTGCATGGGTCTCTCTATTGTTATTGGCCATAACAAGGATGTAACCTTTGTTATAGCAATTCACATGACAGATAGAATGCTAGACTTTTGGGTAAAACTCAGAGTAATGAGACTCCTGGTTAAGTCCCAAGGTCATTGGTTCTGGATAGTATTGGGTTCAGACATGGATACTGGTTCTGGATACTATTGGGTTTAGACATGGGTTAGCATATGTACAAACATGACTTCAACGTGTGTACCGCAGTTGCAACACAACTATGGTTATTGGAAGGCAGGACAAGACAGAAATGTAACAATCGAGATCTTAAGATTGTGTATTATCATTTAATTTCATGAAATAACACTGTGTGAAATATTTCCAACCCTGGTACGAAAGCTGCTGAAATTTGTCGTATAGTTGAAATCAATATGACTAATCATGATTAATTAGAGTTAAAAGATTAAGAGAGTCCTAAACATGATTATTTAGGTTTGATTGTGATTAATTAGGGTTAAGCAAGGTTAATTATCCTAATCGCATCATTAGTGATAATCAATTGAGTTTTGACACCCATTTAAGTGGAGGCTTGCTTTGAGGACACCTCCTACTTGTTAATTGTTGGAGATAAACTCTACTTGGGGTCTTATTTATCCCCCAACAACATAAAATTCGTACATAAAGAAGGAGAGGGCAAAACAAGAGTTTTAAGAGTAAGATTTTCAAGGTTTGAATTGAAGGTGAAATCTCCATCCTTTGTCATAGTTGTCTTCAAGGAAGTGATAGAGCATATCTAGAGCATTACAAGGAGCTTATAAACTCCAAGAATCAGTGGTGGAAATCATGTCTACAAGGTATGGGGATGCTCTCTTATGTATGTTCATGAATTATATGTGAAGATGTTGATATGAAGATGAAAAATGTGTATTTAAACATGTGCTATATGTAAGTATGTTTATCCTTTAGTTTAAATACTTTGTGTGCATGTCTTGTGAGACTAAGAGGTTGAGTTTTAGTAGTATTTGGTATTCTAAGATGTAAGAATAGCTAGGTTGGTGATTTTAAAGTGGTTGAACAAGATGGTAAGCATGAAAGGTAAGAATTAGTCCAACATAGTCTCTGTTTTAGGGTATTTTGTAGAATTTACTGTAGTAAAGCCGTCCACTGGAATGAGCTGTAACTAGGATATGTTTGGATTCTATATGTTAGGTAATCCTCTGTAAAGTTTCATTGAATTTTGAGGTCGGGAAGTACCTCAAATGACTTGAGAATTAACGCTGTGCAGAGTGTTCTGCTACAGGAAATCAGAATTGTACTTGTAATTTGATGTGATCAAAACTTAGTGATTACAGGTCCGAATTGAGTGATTCAAAATGCTAAATTGTAGTTAAATGTGTCTAGTTTCAGAATATTTAGGATTGGTATTATTTGAAGCTGTGATGAATATTTGATGAATTTTAGAAGATTGTCTCGCGGAAGTTAATAAGTGATAATTGTTGAACTTTGTTAAGTAGTTAATGGTTAGTTGGCAATTAGGCTTCAACCTCATGTTGAATTGTGATGAAAAGACCTTGTAACTGGTCCTTGATAAGTTATGTGATACAAAAGGTTGAATTGGTGTCTTTGGGGGTTTTAATAACAAGTTGTGAATATATGATGAGTTACTTTACACTTAAAGAATAGTTATAACAGAAGTACGAATGTGAATCCTATGATTTCTATATGTGTAGTTTATAATCAATTATATAGTATTGTGAATCTTAGGAATACCTTGGAGATCTGTACTATATGATTGAATAACTCTTAAGTTGCTTAAGAATAATACTTGGAAGTACAAAACATTAGTTTGTGTTATAAGAACTACATGTAGAATACCAGTTATAAAGATGTAACTTATGTAAACTTTGTGTATATGCTAATAACATGTTTGTGGAACTGTGAATTCTATGTGGTAATGACAAGTTTACTTCACAACTCATCAAGTGTGTATATGTGTTGAGTTTTTAACAAGTTGAACCATATGTAACTTGAGGTATCAATGAGTTTACTTTATAACTCATTGAATCCTTATCTATGTAGTTCCAAAACTGTGTAATAGCAAGTATGAGTAATAATAGTGACATGGCTAGAACACCAAGTGGTAATACTTGGTAACTGTGTGAAAGCATATGCATAACAACATGACTTAGGGGGTTTAGGACGACCCTCTGACTTTCCGGGGCGGAGATGCAGGGTTAGTTAGTAGTGGAGTTCTATTCTTTCCCTACCCCTTCGTTACGGCAATAATGAAGGTTTCACACTACCCTTCGGTAGGGTTGTGTTGTCTCCACGGGTTGCTAGGGTTGTAGGGACCTAGTCTGTGTTGACGTTGCCCGGGCATAGTATAGGTTGACATGGTTTGGTATCAGTGTGACTTCAAGAAACAGTGATCGTGACAGTTCAAGCTTCAACAACAAGCAAAGTGGTATAAGGGTAGCGATTGGTCGGAGATGTTTCTCGACCCGGTATACTTTATTTACTTATTTGAACTTTATGTGAGCATGAGATCTCCTACTCGTGATGGGTCTCTGTATTGACTGATATGAGACAGTGAATACTTTGAACCAGCTACGTAGTGGTGGGACTTGACTGAATATCATGTTGCTAGCATGCTTTAAGTTGGGTGTCCGATTCATACTTAATTGTTGTATACATGCATAGCATACATAATTGGTTAACCTTACCGAGTCTTAGACTCACCCTTCCAATTTGTTTTCCTTAGCTTGCATCTAGACAGGAGAATCTCACGTGTGAAGTAGGAAAGGCTCAGAGAGCTAGAAGGTTGTCTTGTTTTAGGGTAATTTAGTTAGTCGATTGTGTAGAGTTTTGTTTCGTAAGTTTGTAACAGTTGTACTTAAGAACATGTTGTCATTTTTTTTTTGTGTAGAGATGTAATAGTTTGAACTTTTTGAAGTCTTTGTAATCTTTTGGTAGTCTTACCTCGAGACTTGATGTATACATCTTTTGTACAACTTTTGTTAGTTGGGTATAATTTTGAGTTTTAATTACAGGTTGTTAGTTTTGTCAATAACTGGTAAGTCACGATTGAATTAGGTCTTACATAGGGGCAGATTTTGGGCGTGACAAGAAAGCTCTACTGCAGTTGTATATCCTGGTTTATGTATTTAATTATGTTGAGTCAATGTGCATTATAACATCATTAACGTGATGTGTGTAAGTATATGTACATATATACTTGATTAACTGATATGATGTTTACATGTACATAACGCATGCCATTGTAGTTGCATGTAGTAACTTACCATGTTATCACTCACCTCGTGTTTGTTTGCTGTAGTGTGCAGTTATCCAGGAATTTGATCCAGCAAGATCGTGAGTTCCCGTGTGATCGGCGAGACACATGAGATCTAGCAGGTTGCTTTGAGTTGTAACTTCTAGAAGGCTTGTTTTGTATAGTTGTGAGGACGGGGATGTATAGAATTATATAAATTCTATTATGGGTTTTGATTGTTATAGGTGTATTATATTCACTAGTTGGTTGGTCTGAAGCCATTGTGTTTAGTTCACGGGTAATTGCTCGTTGACTTTTGTTTTCCTGACTTTTCAGAAGTTGTGGTGTTTTTATTATTCACAGGAATGATTATGTTTTGTTTAGCTCGTAATTAATAGGGGCTTTACAGGTGTTTTATGTGTTTATTAGGCGCTCGACCCGAGGCTCGTATAGAGATTGGGGGTCGGGACGTTTCAGTTGGATCATCCGGGCTCGGATAAAAAAAAGCCCGGCATTTTCGGGCCGGCCCAGTCTAATCGAATTTTTTAAAAAAAATATTTCTATTATATTGTAGACAATAAAACAATATAAAATTATAATAGAAGAAGTCCAAGTCCAATTATCTAACAAACAGACCCACCGGTGGACTGGCCCGACAACAAGTCAACAAGGGTCGGTCTTTTGTCATTTCTCAAGCGATGAAGCAAGCGACTCGCAAAGTCTGCCATTTGGGAATTGGGACTTGGGGACCGACCTTGGGGTTAGGGACTTAGGCTAGGCTATTCGCTAAAGTAGTCGTTTTAGTTTTAAAACCAACTATTTCAATTTTTACAAGGGCTTGGTAATTTGGTATATAGCTTGGTTAAATAAGCATGGTATATAACTTGGTTACACTATAGTCTATTAGTATGTAACTAAGCATGTGTATTAAAAATTAGTACTCCTTACAGTTACAGTGTCAAATACTCACATTGATATTAAATCAGTAATTATTAATGATTGAAGATGCTTTTAAGTAGTCACATTGATGTATGTTAACTGTTAAGTAGTCAACTCTTAATTGGTGTTACATGATTTGACGCTACTGTATTGATCTTTTCGTTTATGGTTGATTTTATTACTTTATGTTTATGGTGCTACTGCTAGTGACTTTGAATTGTAAATGTTATTACTTTTTATGTTTATGGTTGTCGATTGATTTTATTTCGGGTCGGCCCGGCCTTGCCCATAGGCTTTTGACATGCCAGGCCGGGCTAGCATTTTGATAGGCCCATCGAATTTCGGGGTGGGCTAGACCAGCCCATTTTCCAGCTCTAAAACACATAATTGGGCCATCAAACTTTGCAACTTCTTGCAATTCGGTCATCAATTGTTTGAAATTGTTATTTCGGTCACCATACTTTAGTTATGCTGCAACTGAGTCCATTTTTTTACGGATGTTAGACTAAAACGTTAATTTTAAGTCAAAACTCTATTTTACCCTTGTAAATACTTAAACTTTATGTGATATTGGAAATCCAAAGGGGTCCAACTGAAAACACAAACAAAAAGGAAGAACGAGTATAATAAAAAAAAAAAAGGTCCAATTGTAAATATTAGAACTTTGGGTCTGGGGGTTAAGGGTCAATTGAGTTTATATGTATACTCAATGTTCATCATCATCTTCTATAATATTAGATGGGCTTACCTATGTATGGAGTTTGAGAACTGAGGGTACATAGAAAAATTTATTGTCTTAAATTTATTACCATTGAGGCATTGAATTAGACATGTCCAAACGGTTTCGGTTCATGGTTCCGAAACCGGCGGTTCTTTAAGTTCAAAATGAGGAACCGGATTCGAACCAGGAACCAGCACGGTTCGGTTCTAAACCGTGAACTGTTTTTACGGTTCACCAAATTTATTTTAAAAAAACTTTTAAAAAAATTATCTTTAAACATTTTTAAAAAAGATTATTTTTAAATATTTTTTGAATTTTTAAAAGTGACAAAAAGTCATTATTTTAATTTTGTGTAAACATTTTATACTTTGTAACATAGTAACAATATTTTGAAAGAAAAAAAACAGGGATGATACCCTGACCAATTGTATTAATATAATCAAAAATTACAATGAGAGGGACAACCAATGAACTAAAGCCAAATGAGCCTTACCTCTAAGTTACAATTTTTTTCAATAAATAAAAATATATAATCTAAAAATTATAACTTATAATCTATAAATTAAAAATTGTAATCTAAAAATTATAACTAACTTACCTAAACGAGCGACGTTGTTCAATTGCTCCCAGTCGTTGTATCTTCATCAAAGCCCTCCTTCTCTTCGGAAGTAACTACATTGTCTTGTGTTCGAGCCGATGTTTTAACACAATCGCCCACCAAAAGTTAAAATTCTAAATATTTTGGGCTCAACTGAGATCGGCTTTTATCCAAAACATAGTTGGACACGCTAAATGCATATTCAACGGCGACGGTTGAGGCAAGAGCATCTAGGATCTCCTTTGCAATTAATGATAGAGTTGGATAATTTTGGGTCATTCTCGTCCACCACTTTAAAATATCAAAATTTTCTATAGGACCGAAATTAGTTGATAAATATAAATCAAATTCTAATTTATTTCCATCGTCTCGTGCTCATTTTTTAGTTTTTGTTTAAATAAAATTATCTACCCAAGAAAAAATGGTCATCACTAAGTTGACTACTGCTACTAGTACCTACATCTTCATTATTAGTATTAGTGTCATAAATTACGTTATATTCTTTAAAAAGTGTATATAAAATATTTTTAACTTCATTCAAAACATTTGTTGGTTTTGGAATAGAGTCAGTTGAAAATAAGTCAATGTCATAAGGGAATAAATTTTCATAATAATATTTTATTATTGCTTCTAAACAATCTTGTCCTATTCTAGAATCTAATATTTTAGCTACTAAAAACAATGGCAGAATGTTCAAAAAATATTTTAGCTATTTTATTCTCATATTAGTAATACATTCACCTAAAATTGGGCAATCTTTAAAATCTTTGAATATATAAATAATTTTAGCACAATGTTCTAAAACTAATACGGAAGTAGGATAATAAGAACCAAATAATTGTTCGGTAGCGTCGTTAAAAACTTTCAAAATCATCTTTAAATTTTCACAAATATCACATTGATGAGAAAATATCAGACAGTGAAATCTATAGATTGAAAAAATGCACATAATTGTTTCCGATATTGATAAGATTCATATAACATTTTATAGGTGGAATTCTATCGGTTTGGAACATCTAAATGAAATGATTTAGGTTCCATATTTTGTTGTCTTCAAAATTTAGCCTTTTTAAAAAATATTATGTTAGTCTCATCAAATCTGATATTATGTTCCTAATTGGTTTAACTTCATCACGTAAAGTTGTCAAACCATCTTGCACATACAAATTTAAAATATGGCATATGCATCTAACATGAATAAATTTATCATCAATTGATGGTTGACAAAATGAAATAAGTTCGGGTAAACTACCAGTATTATTTGAAGCATTATCAAATCCAATTGAAAATATTTTTTTTATCTAAATCATATTCTTTTAAAACATTCATAATTTTTGAGGAAATGTTACAAGCATTATGTACAGTATCAAAGTCTTTAAATCTAATTAATCGTTTTTGCATTGTCCATGAGTTATCAATCCAATGACATGTAAGTGTTATATAATCACGTCATTGCCATTTATCACTCCAAATATCTACACATATTGAAACTTTCTATTAATGTCTTTTTTTCCTTCTAGGCAAGCAATTTTTGTGTCACGAGTAATCATATTCTTATGAAGTTCTTTAGCGACGAGATTCAATGACAATTATGCAAAATTTTTCCATAAAAATCATTTACAAAATTAAACAGTAGACTTTTAACACAAATCAAATTTATCATTTGTTTTCTACAAATACCTTTGGTAAATTTAAATAGAGAAGACGTACCTTGGTGAGATGAACCTGCAACTCTCGTAATTTGTGTTTGTCCTTCTTCCATTCTCATTTTGTCGGGATACTTGTTTCTTATGTGCTTGTTATACGTGTCGTATCCATTTACAGTTTTGAAGCTAAATGAGGTATTGCAATAGTTGCATGTGAGTAAGAAATTCTTACCTTCAAGATGTGTTTTTATATAATGCAACATGAATATATCAGATTGTCCCGTTGTTCGACCTCTTGTTCTTGTTCCACCTTGAACTCGACCTCATGTTGTTCTACTTTGGCCTTCAGTTTGAGTGATACTCTCTTGAGTACGAGAATGAGTTTCTGAGGTGTGAGGATTAACCGGCTTATCACCCATTTGATTGTTTACATCATATTCATCATCGCTAAAATCTAAACTAATTGACATGTCCAAAATTTTACAAAAAAAATACCTCGGGCCCAACTCTTTTCGGCTTGGGGATTTGGGGTCCTTGGGAAGCTTTACCTTTTCTCTTGTTCATGCTAGATCGAGAAGAAGATATTTTTTTGTAATAAAATAATAAAATTACGTAATAAAATGCATTTAATAGTATACATTAATAACTAATTTTAAAATTAGTAATTAACAATAAGTCAATAACTAGTGGGGGTAAGTGGGGAACCACTACTAATCCTCTTTAGTTTAAAAAAGATTTAAAAAAGTCAATAACTAGTAAGTATAATATTATAGCAAAATTAATAAGTATTAAAGTGCTTTAATATTCAAGTTAATAACTAATAACGAAAATAATAGTCATTAATAATAATATAGATAATTAAAAATGTAATTAATATAATTAGTAAACTTACTAAATATTTGGAGAGTAGTAAGTAGGCTTGTATCACACTTGAAGAGTTTTAGAATAATTGGAGAGTTTTAGAATTGAGAGAATTAGAGAGAAGATGAGTAGGAAAAATTGGAGAAAGAGTGTGAGTATTTATATTATAGGGTAGTAAAATACTCACTCCGTCCCTAAATTATCGTCCTCGTTTCTTTTTTTGTCCGTCTCAAAATAATTGTCCAGTTTGAAACTTATATTTTAAAAACATCACTTTTAAGATTTTATCCTTACTTTTTCACCATATTTTAATTATGAGCCACATACACATGAGTTTTAAAAGAAAGTACACATTAAACCAATATAAATAATCAAGTCAATTGTTTTTTTCTTAATCTGTGCGCCGGGTCAATTAGAACCATAATTTAGGGACGGATGGAGTATGAAGAAAAATAATAATCATAACCCCCCCCCCAAACGATCACATTACCGTTTTAGTCGTCAGGGAGCATCACAACCGTCTATTGGTTTGATATGGGTCGTCTATTCAAATATCTAGTCATTTTTTTTCAAATTTAGCCGTTAGAATCGTGAATCGCTGGTCTACGGTTCAGAATCGTCGATTCACCAAAAATCAAATACTTAAATCTTTAGTGAACCGATAAACCTTTAATTCGGGTTCATTTGAAAGATAATTTCGATTCGGTTTAGTTCTGCCATGGACCGTTTGTGCATGTCTACATTTAATGCCAAATAAAGTGCTCAAAATAATCTGTTCATGTTTTTTTGCCAAACCCACTTCAGGTTTCGTACTTCAAAGTTCCAAGTAAGTGGAGCAACTCCATGGCAGTCCCTTCATTTCCCAATAACAATTTCTCTTCTTCAGTTGCACATTCTTGCACGCACACCACTCGTCACGTGGGTCCCACCTCCCAACCCAAAAGCAATGGATGAGCAGAGCCCGTCTCTCCTAAAAATGTTCTTTTCATTGGCGGGATTTGTCAAATATAGCCAACAGACTCGGCTGTTATACATATATAGCATTTGACAAATCCATTTATGGATCTGACCAAAACACCCCTGCGTAAAGTGGTCGACATAAGTGGTCATCAAGTGGTCGACCTATCGACCATAAGTAAATTTTTTGATCAACGTTAATTTATTGGATATACATCGGTTTATCCAATAAACCACTTGATTTATCTGTCGACTACTTACCCCAATACGTATGTATATACACACTTGTGGTCGATCTGAACAAACTCGTAGTTCATTCTAACACAGCATTTGTCGACCTAGAACCCTCTCAGTGACGACCATCGATTTCAATTTGATTTTGGATTTTGATTCAAAGCTCAAGAGATTTCAAGAAACTCTAATTTTTTTTTTTTTTTTTTTTGGGAAACAGGGACGGAACCCTGCAAAATTTATTAATAATAAGGGAAATTACAAACAGGAGGGGGACAACCAAACAAACCCAATGGAAGGGAAGAATGGAGCCTGACCTCTAAAACCAATACATACAAAAACCAAACTCTCAATTACGATAACTATAGAAGCCCCTCTCATCATTAGAAATCGCCAACCGAACCGAACGTGGTAAAGCAGACCACTCGTGGAAGAAACAGCACCTCTGATGATTATGCGCCTCCGCAGCCAACCTATCTGCTACATGATTCTGCTCTCTATAAACATGGGATAAAGCAAAGGATCCCAACTTATCTCGACAAACCCTCAGAGCATACGTATAAGACCAGGGTTGTCTTTGCTTACCTTTCAAAACTGCAACAGCCACCTGCGAATCAGATTCAACCTCAACCGAATCCAACCCCAAGTTACGACAAAGACTCAACCCCCATCTGGAGTGCCAAAATCTCACCTTCATATTAGATCCAACACCATAAAAATTAGAAAGCCCCCACTAATCGCCTCTGTCCCTAATAATACCACCCCCTGTACAAGTATTTGCTATGCTCGAACCATCCGTATTAAGTTTATAATTATAATCAACCGGGGGATGCCATCGAAGCCATTGACCACTCTTTTGTTTACACCGAACTATCTGAAGCCCAAGCTTCTGAATACCAATACCACCCATCAAATGAACCCGAGACTTGGGAGTATATAGAAGCAGCATATCAAACAAATGGCTACGAACGCGATTAAAAATAAAATCACTGTTCATAGGAATATTCTCAAAAAATGCCGCGCATCTGGCTTTCCAAATTTCCCAACAAGTGAACATGAAGATACCAAGGAAACAAGCACCTGCCTGATTGCGTAAAGAAATACCCCTAGTCCATACCTCAAATAGATGCAAAATACTCACATAATGGTGAATATTGCCAAAAGTCTGAGCAAACCGCGCCCAAAGAGGAATAGCAATCTCATATCGAAGAAACAAATGAGCAATGGATTCTTGAGCAGGCTGCCGAGTACAACAGAAACATTTCGAAACAATACTTATACCCTTCTTATGCAACGAAAGGTCCACAGCAAAGCACGATGAAAAAGTCTCCAAATAAACATGCTAACATTTTGCGGAATCCACTTCTGCCAGATTTTCCGACCCCAGTCCACTCGTCCGTGATAATTGATTCAGAACCAGGTAAACCTCACATTGGTTTTTCGCTTAGGGTTTTAATGTTGTCTTTATGGTTGATCATTTGAGTCGACCTCCACTGTTTTATCAATAAACCATGTACCTGCCTTTTTGTTTATATTGACAAACCAGTTTGCAAACCATGTACCTGCCTTTTTGAGTCGACCTACACTGTTTTATCAATAAACCATGTACCTGCCTTTTTGTTTATATTGACAAACCAGTTTGCAAACCATGTACCTGCCTTTTTTAGTCAACCTCCACTGTTTTATCAATAAACCACGTACCTGCATTTTTGTTTATATTGATAAACCAGTTTGAAAACCTGTTGTTTGGTAAACCAGTTTGCAAAACAAGGTGCAAACTTGCTGTTTGGTAACTTTTTTTATAAACCACAGACCAGTTAACATTGTTAACAGACAATGACATGGTTTATCTATGGTTCATTAATAAACCATGTACATGCCTTTTTGTTTATATTGACAAAACCAATTTGCTATATAACCATGTGTTTTATAACCCAGTTTATGAAACCATGTCTGTAAACCAAGTGTAATTTCATATGGTTCATGAATTTCACTGTCAGTAAACCTTGTTTTAATAGTCGTAGATTATAGTTCTTTGTTTTAATGTTTAATTTGTATTTCTATTACAGAGAATATGGCAGCATATATTATTGCTCGTGATGACCGGTACAAAGCGAAGGTTACATCAAGATGTAATCTGTTAGTATTAGATGAGGTTTATAATTCATTGGATGAAGCACACCAAATTCTTTTCAAGAATTCAGCTTTTGGTGAGCTGTATAAGATGAGAAAGAATATGAGTAAGAGCAATGTGCTGATGCATGTGTTAGCACTTTTTAGGATTCAGTCACCAACAAATCATAAAAATGAAATATGGTTTTGTATTGGTGGTCAAGAAGTAAGATTTTCCTTTTCGAACTACACCTTAATCACAGGTTTAAAACCTGGATTATTAGAAGATTATTACGATGAGATCCCTAGTACCAAGGCACTAGTGGATAAATATTTTCTTGGACAGAGGGCAGTGAAGCCTGAAGAGTTAAAAAAAATATAGATGCAACTAACATGGATGATAAACTGAAGTTGGGTCTTGCAGTTGTTTGGGAGTATGTGCTAAGGGGTATTTCACCTAATGCTGCTATTGATGTGGGTGTGTTAAGTATAGTTGAAAATTTGGATTTGTTCAATAAATATCCATGGGGAACAAAGTCCTATCTCCACCTTCTCAATTCAGTGATGAAGATGGCTACATCTCGTGCTCAGACTTCTGTATGCAGCGGCTTTCCGTTGGCATTACATATAACCAATTGTATATATTATATGGTTAGCCGATTTTATATTGAATGGTTATCTAATTATTTCAATTTGATATGCTTCTAATATGTAACATTTTTAAAATGTAGGTTTGGATATTTGAGTTGTGCCATGATTTTCCTGGATTTATAGACTTATATGAGCTATCAAACATCAATAGTCAAGTGCCGAAAACTCCCAGAATGTGCAATTGGAAGTCTTGCCAAAATCCCAGCTATGAGGAAATTATCGATACATTGGATATTACAAGGGTAAATGTAGAGTTTGATTAATAAAGTTGTGGTTCCAAACTTTGTTATTTTATAAACAGTAGTGCTTAGTAGAGTTGATTAATCAAGTTGATATTTTGCTCAATTGACAGGACGAAGTGCTTGTTCCATTGACCCCCACTGAGGTTGAAAAACAACAGCCCTATGTTGTTGAGTATGAGCGACGGTTTGGCGCTGATTGGAACACATCCTTCCATGTTGTGGCTGAACATGTTGAAGATGAAGGCCGTCAACAGCAGCAGCAGCACCTCCCCTCCCGACAACATCCCTCTCCCTCTCTCGTTGTGACTAGCACCAGTACCAGCAGCACTAGCACTCCTTATCTCAGTGCAATTTTTGATTTATTGCAGAAGATGGACCAAAAGATTGATGATCTTAGTCACTTCGTGGACCAAAAGATTGATCATCTTAGGACTGAAGTGACAGCCTTGGATCGAAAAGTGGTAAAGTATTTGCCCTTTTGATTTTGAATAATTGGTTGTGAATATTAATTAGTTTATATTTACCTAAGCTTACTTACCTACTTGAATTGACAGGATGATCTAAAAACAAGTTTAGATCCTGCTCGAGAACAAGCATCACCCCCCAACTTGGCATTGACTCCCACCCGTGACTTTTCTCCTACTTTTCCAACTTTTGCTTCCTTTTCCAGAATCCCAAATGCCAATCCAACCATCTCTACTACTCCCCCTACCACCACTCTCATCTTCACTACTCTCCCTACAACCACCACTCTCATCTTCTCTACTACTCCCCCTACCACCACTCCTATCTCTACTACTCCCCCTACCACCACTGCTATCTCCACTACTACCCCTACCACCACTCCTATCTCCATTACTCCCCCTACCACCATTGCTATCTCCACTACTCCCCCTACCACCACTTCTATCTCTACTACTCCCCGTACCACCACTCCCATCTCTACTACTCTCCCTACCACCACCATTCCCACCATCTCTACTACTCCCCCTACCACCAATCTCATCTCCACTACTACTGCGATGAAGAGTGAAAGTGTCTTCCAAAGAAAGAAGAGCAGAAAAAAAAAGTGAAAATGTGAAAGGGATGTTGGAAGATTTGGATGATCTTTTGGAAGAAGTATCTGCATTTGAAGCAGGTGAAGATGCGGAGGATAAGTAGGAAAAAATAGATGAGGTTAAGGTTAAGGGTAGGAAAAAGAAATGTCTCCTTGTTATTGAGGCTGACAATATTTTGGAATCAAAAAGAAAGAGGGAGAAAAAAACATCTACACATATCTCTTCTCCCTACATTACGCCTGCGCCGAAACCTTGATCCTAAACCTGTTTTACCTAATCATTCAGTTGTATACATTAGTATTGGTAGAGACTATGTTATATTGTTGTAATTGGTACTTAAATATTGGTACAAAGTATGTTATGTTGTAATTGCAAACACAATCCTTTCCTATTATTCTGGTTTATTCAACTGGTTAAAGTTGGTTTTGGTTTATGTGTGTGGTTTGACAGGTGTTTTGATAAACCATGTTGATAGAAACAAGTTTATCAACTGGTTTATTGATAAACCAAGTCTGTTTGTGTTGTAATTCAGTTTCCCAAGTCAAAAATGGTTTTTCCTTTGAAAATGCACATGGTTTATCAGTTGGTTTATTGATAAACCATGTTCACAGATTGGTTTATAAAACTGGTTTAAGAAACTGATTTATTGAACTGGTTTATCAACATAAACTAGGTAGGTTTTATGTTATAATTTGGTTTGAAGTGTGAAAAATGGTTTTTCCTTTGAAAATGCACATGGTTTATCAGCTGGTTTATTGATAAACCATGTTCACAGATTGGTTTATGAAACTGGTTTAAGAAACTGGTTTATTGAACTGGTTTATCAACTAGTTTATTGATAAACCATTGATAAACCAGGTAGGTTTTATGTTATAATTTGGTTTGAAGTGTCAAAAATGGTTTTTCCTTTGAAAATGCACATGGTTTATCAGCTGATTTATTGATAAACCATTGATAAACGCAGAAAAATTGTTCCTGCAGCAGGTGTTTGTAGAATAGTATATGAGTTAAACTTATTACATTTAAGATTGAAGTACACCAAATGTAATGAGTTTGATGGATAGATAGAGTTGCTAGTGTGTCTCAAAAACACTTCAATCTTGTGCAGTATCTTCATCAGAAGATTCTTCATTTGTAGCTTCAACAGCTTGTTCTGTAGCTCTTCCTAGGTGTTTAGCTACAAAGCCTAATCTCTGTTTTAGGCCTGAGATTTTCTCTTTGTAACTTGCAGCCTTCGCTTCAGCTTTTTCAGCTCTTGCCTTTTGCTTCAATTCTGCTTCTTTGAGTACTAAGGCTTCTGCTTTTAACTCAGCTCTTTGTTTCTCTTCCTCCTCCTTGAATGCTTTAAGTCCAGCAGACTCACTGCAAAGCATATATGCATTTTTGAACTGCAACAGATATAGAGTCCTGTATGGAGGGTAGAAGAACTTTAATCTGTATCTGCAAACCTTGAACCTGTTGGTTCATCTGCTGTTGTACTTCCTGAATCTGTTTATTCAGCTGTTAGTTCATGTCCTTGAGATCTTCTTTGATGTGCACCTGAGTAATTCTTACAATATCTAGTGCTTCATAGTAAGTAGCACCTTCAGGAAAGAGATTACCAGGAGCATCAGGGGTTGAAGTAGAAGGATCTGTAGGAGAAGCAGGAGTATCAGTTAGTGGTGGATCAATAGGAGTAGCAGGTGTTAGTATAACGGTATGTGAACAAATTAAGTACACCAAATGTAAGTACACCAAACTTATCAACAAATTGTATCATCTGCTTTACTCAGCAGGTTTATAAACAAACCATTGATAAACCAGATCATATACATATTTACAGCCATAGTTAGAGTCACCATAGGTACATGTCCAAAAATCACTGGCATTTACATCTTCCCCTCCCCATCAACAAAAACAAAAGATTGGGGTACACATTGTTATAACCTTACTTACATTACAAAAGAAAGGACAACCACATTATAACATGAAAAGTCAGTCAGACAGACAACAAGACAACAACAACTAGCAAGAAAATAACACTAATGACACCTAAAATCCACATGAATTTTTTTCTTGTCTTCAACAACCTTCATTTCAAGTTCGCAAATCTCTACTTTCAGCTGAGAGATTGTTCGTAGAAGTCTTGGAATCACTATTGTTGATCGAGGGCACATTGGTGGGTCATACCACGCGAAGTATCCACACCCACCGTCCTGTAACATACATCCAAATGAGAAAGAGAACACAATCTAAATTTAACAATAAAACCCTAAAACGAAAGAACACTTACATAGGAATAGTTGGTACAGCCAAATAATCTTCTCCCAGGATTGGTTCCTGTCCACGATGTCTTCAAAACAGTAAGGTCCCCACAATAGCATGAAGCAGTCGCCATTAGCATTCCCCGTAGATAGGAGAGGAGGAATTTGAATTGAATCGGTAAAGAGAGAGAGATAGGGCAGAGTAGAGATTGCAGATAGAAGTGGAGAGAGAAATGACGAGGAATTGGAATGAGAGAGAATGGAGAATCCATGGTTTTATATGGCCATTCAAATTTGACTTCAAAATTTGGGAGGCAAATTTGAAGTCTGAACAAATTTGGAGGGATTAATATAGGTACTGAGTTAACTTAACTTAACTTAACTTAACTTAACTTAACTTAACTTAACTTAACATAACGTAACGTAACTTAACTTAATCTAACTTAACTTAACTTAACTTAACGTAATGTAACTTAACTTAACTTAACTTAACTTAACTTAACTTAACATAACGTAACGTAACTTAACTTAACTTATAACATGAAAACACGCTATTGGCGAAATGGTATAATGAACTACGATGGACCATTATAACATGAAAACACGCTACACCTATTAGTGAAATGTTATAATGAACTACGATGGACCATTATAACATGAAAACACGCTACACCTATTGGCGAAATGGTATAATGAACTACGATGGACCATTATAGCATGAAAAAACGCTACACCTATTGGCGAAATGGTATAATGAACTACGATAGACCATTATAACATAAAAACACGCTACGCCTATTGGAGAAATGCTATAATGAACTACGATGGACCATTATAACATGAAAACACGCTACACACTTAACGTAACGCTTAGCGTAGCTAACGACATACCTTAGCGTGGCGTGGCGTAAGCAATGGCATGACGCAAACGTAGCGTGGCGTAACGTGAGGCAACTGGCAAGTAGCGCCTATTGGCGAAATGCGTATAATGGCGTGGTAACGCTGATGTAGCATTAGCGTGGCGTAGCGTGAAAACAGCAACCTATTGGCAATTTAGCGTAGCAGCAGCTTGCGTGGCAACGTGGCGTGGCGTGGCGTGGCGTGGCGATAACTTAAGCAACCCAGCAATTTAACGTGCAACAACAACGCGCAATTTAGCGTAACCAACGTAATTTAGCGTAATGTAATGTAACTTCAACCCGAACGCAGCGTAATGTAATGTAACTTAGCGTGGCACGCGTAGCTTAACTTAGCGTAGCGCAACTTAGCACCGGGCGTGGCGTGGCGTGGCGTGGCGTAGCGTAGCGTGGCGTGGCAAGTAACATAGCGTGGCGAAGCGCAACGCATAATGTAAGTTAACTTGGCAATTTACTCAGCGGCGTGGCAAATTTGGCAAGCGTGGCGGCGTGGCGATGTAACGCGTGGCGTAACAACAACGTGAATTTAACAAGCAGCAACTGGCGTGTGTAGCGTAATGTAACTTAACGTGGCGTGGCAACGCAGCGTGGCGTTAATGTGGCGTAACGTGGCAACCCAACTTAACTTAACTCAGCGAACGTGGCGTGGTGGCAACGTGGCGTAAGCAACGTGGCGTGGCGTGGTTAACTTAATTTAACAGCAAAGCGTGGCGTAATAGCGTCGTAACCAACGTAACGTAATGTAGCGTGGCAGCAACTTGCGTAATTTAGCGTGTGTAACGTAGCGTGGCAAGCAGCAATTTAACTTAGCAACTTAGCGTGGCGTGGCGTGGCGTAGCATAACAACTTAACGCCAGCAGCTTAGCGTGGCGTGGCAAGCAATAGCGTGGTGGCGTGGCGTAGCGTGGCGTGGCGTAGCGTGGGCGTGGCGTGGCGTGGCGTGGCCAGCAATGGTATAATGAACTACGATGGACCATTATAACATAACTTAGCGTGGCGTAGCGTGGCAAGTTAAAGCAACTTTCAGTGAGCGTGGCGTGCGTGGCTTAACTTAACTCATCTGCTGCTTTGGTGCTTCTTCTAGTCATGTTGGCGAAGTTACTCAAGGAAAAAAAGAGCACTACTAATCTCAATGGAATGCAATCAAAACAAGTCACCGGCTTCTAAATGCTAATGAACGGCAGTGAATCAACAAATTTAGAGAAACAAAGAGGCGATAAACCAATTGAGTAAACAAGTTTCATAAACCGGGTTAGCTGTTAATAACCAGTGCATTTTCAAGCCAAAACCATTTTTTACTTAGGAAACCAAATTACAACATAAATATACCGGTTGCAAACCGGTTGAAATAAATATGATATTACACATTAATAACAACAAGCTAAACTTAAATTAAATATAAATTAATCGAACATAGAAATCGAAAATTCTTAAATTAAAAATTAATAACAATCGAAATCTAAACTTAAATGGTCCATGAAATCGAAAAGCGAAAATGTTTTTAAACATTTGATTGTCTATCGAAGTAGGTTGTCTATCGAAATAAGTGTTTGATTTCTACATGAAAGTCGATTGTGCCCTACTTCTCCACATTCTTGCATCTTTGTCTTTTGTGAAACTCTCGATCGATGGAATTCTCGATGTTACGCGACGTCCGGCTCGTGGTCGGTATTAGGTGGCAAGACAATCATTGCCTTAATTGCATCGGCATGTCTCATTCCTCTTCATTAGGTCTTTGGGAAGATGTTACATGAATATGTCATTCTCCAAGCGATGTTGTATAGAATGATGAGCCAATGGGTACAAGCAGCGTCTCTTGATGCAAAGCGCAAGCTGGCGTGCTCGCATGGTACATGGTTCAATTGAAACCTTTGGCAAGTGCAAGTATGTTTATCAAAATCCTGTGGAATGCTTATTACCACCCCACCATACATGGGTGATTGATGGCTTCAATAACCGTATACTTCTTGGCCATCTCTACGGTTTTGGCTAGTTTTGCTTCCATTACTAGGGTTAAAAGCGGTTTGTAGACCACGAAGGCGACTCACGCCTCTCAAAACCATTTACGCAGCGTTTTCCAATACTTTGAAACAAAGGAAAGTATAGGAGTCTTTCGAGCTTCCTTGAACAACGAGTTGAGAGACTCCACATTGTTTGAAGTCATGATATTGTAACGGTTTCCTTTGCAATGTGACCTTGCCCAAGTTTCAAATTTTGTCTCACTAAGATATTTCCAACCATTCTCACTCGGTTTTTGAATTTGAGACATATGCGTGTTGAACTCTTCTATGGTATAAGCCCTGCGCCACTCTCATAAAAAGGGACATCGTGTCGCTTACGGGTTACAACCACTTAAGTTTCCCTTTATATGATAGATACAATGAGCATGATGTGCACTCGATAAACATTTTGAATTTGTAGTAATAAGACTCCTAATATGTCCGTCGAAATGATCACAAGTGATTCATTATCACCTGTTATTTCTTTCAACTTCATAAAAAACCAAGTCCATGATGCATCATTTTCAGAATCGACAATAGCCCATGCAAGAGGATATATCTGCATATTACCATCTTGACAAGTTGCAATAATCAACGCATTCCCTCATATCTTGCGGTTAAAAATGTTCCATCCACAATCACTAATGACTGGGCGCATTCAGCGGCGTGGAATCAGAGAATGCAAGCCCCTATCGCCAAGAAGAAGTACTTGAATGCGTGTTCATTATCAAGCTCTAAAAAGTAGGCGGTGATGGATTGACCAATTGCAAGTTGTGGGCATATGCGGCTAGCTTTTGTAACTATCCTCGGCTGAACCCCACGAGTTGTGTTAAGGCATTTTCTCTAGACCTCCTCGCCTTTTGGTAGTTTAGTGAAACCCCATGTTCTAGACACTTCGTAATGATTTCACCGGTTGTAACTTCGATGTCTCGATCCTCCGACCTTGGTGAAATGTGTTTCCCAATCATAAGTGTTGTCGTTTGCTATGATCGACCATGCACACATATTTTGGGGAACAATGTCGGTGTATATTTTGAATCTCAAAATAATCACTTTAGAGTACTTTGTTGCAAGCACCATTTGTAATTATCATCAACACAAACTACGATTATTGCCTGCTTGTTGGATTTTTTGTTTGAACTCAAACTTATGGTTCAATGCAAGCAAGTGCACATCATCCTGAAGCTCCTTCTTGTTATTGAATACTTGTCCAGTTAAGATGATATTTCACCACTCATCAGGTTTATCTACGGTTTATCAATAAAACAGTTTGCAAAACCAAGGTGCAAACCTGTTTGGTAACCTTTTTTCAGTTAATAGACACTCACCTGGTTTTCTTTATGGTTTATCAGCAGTTGATAAAAGCAAGGTGCAAACCTGCTGTTTGATAACTTTTTTTATAAACCC
>CM028377.1:85474480-85590298 GCA_013146195.2 Codonopsis lanceolata | reverse complement strand
AAGTCACTTCGTGGACCAAAAGATTGATGATCTCATCTTAGGGACTGAAGTGATCTTGACCTTGGATTGAAAAGTGGTAAAGTATTTGCCCTTTGATTTTGAATAATTGGTTGTGAATATTAATTAGTTTATATTTACCTAAGCTTACTTACCTACTTGAATTGGACAGGATGATCTTAAAACAAGTTTAGATCCCGCTCGAAAACAAGCATCACCCCCAACTTGGCATTGACTCCCACCCGTGACTTTTCTCCTACTTTTCCAACTTTTGCTTCCTTTTCCGTAATCCCAAATGCCAATCCAACCATCTCTACTACTCCCCTACCACCACCTCACCTTCACTACCTCCCTACAACCACCACTCTCATCTTCTACTACCCCCTACCACCACTCCTATCTCTACTACCCCCTACCACCACGCTATCTCCACTACTACCCCTACCACCACTCCTATCTCCATTACTCCCCCTACCACCATTGCTATCTCCACTACCCCCTACCACCACTTCTATCTCTACTACTCCCCTACCACCACTCCCATCTCTACTACTCTCCCTACCACCACCATTCCCACCATCTCTACTACTCCCCCTACCACCAATCTCATCTCCACTACTACTGCGATGAAGAGTGAAAGTGTCTTCCAAAGAAAGAAGAGCAGAAAAAAAAAGTGAAAATGTGAAAGGGATGTTGGAAGATTTGGATGATCTGGAAGAAGTATCCTGCATTTGAAGCAGTGAAGATGTGGAGGATAAGTAGAAAAAATAGATGAGGTTAAGGTTAAGGGTAGGAAAAGGAAATGTCTCCTTGTTATTGAGGCTAGCAATATTTTGGAATCAAAAAGAAAGAGGGAGAAAAAAACATCTACACATATCTCTTCTCCCTACATTACGCCTGCGCCGAAACCTTGATCCTAAACCTGTTTTACCTAATCATTCAGTTGTATACATTAGTATTGGTAGAGACTATGTTATATTGTTGTAATTGGTACTTAAATATTGGTACAAAGTATGTTATGTTGTAATTGCAAACACAATCCTTTCCTATTATTCTGGTTTATTCAACTGGTTAAAGTTGGTTTTGGTTTATGTGTGTGGTTTGACAGGTGTTTTGATAAACCATGTTGATAGAAACAAGTTTATCAATCGGTTTATTGATAAACCAAGTCTGCTTGTGTTGTAATTCGTTTCCCAAGTCAAAAATGGTTTTTCCTTTGAAAATGCACATGGTTTATCGTTAGTTTATTGATAAACCATGTTCACGCATTGGTTTATGAAACCGGTTTAAGAAACCGATTTATTGAATCGTTTATCAACATAAACTGTAGGTTTTATGTTATAATTTGGTTTGAAGTGTGAAAATGGTTTTTCCTTTGAAAATGCACATGGTTTATCACTGGTTTATTGATAAACCATGTTCACGCATTGGTTTATGAAACCGGTTTAAGAAATCGGTTTATTGAACTGGTTTATCAACTAGTTTATTGATAAACCATTGATAAACCGTAGGTTTTATGTTATAATTTGGTTTGAAGTGTCAAAAATGGTTTTTCCTTTGAAAATGCACATGGTTTATCAGCTGGTTTATTGATAAACCATTGATAAACGCTGAAAAATTGTTCCTGCAGCAGGTGTTTGTAGAATAGTATATGAGTTAAACTTATTACATTTAAGATTGAAGTACACCAAATGTAATGAGTTTGATGGATAGATAGAGTTGCTAGTGTGTCTCAAAAACACTTCAATCTTGTGCAAGATCTTCATCAGAAGATTCTTCATTTGTAGCTTCAACAGCTTGTTCTGTAGCTCTTCCTAGGTGTTTAGCTACAAAGCCTAATCTCCGCTTTTAGCCCCGAGATTTTCTTTGTAACTTGCAGCCTTCGCTCAATTTTTCAGCCTCTTGCCTTTTGCTTCACGCTTTCGAGTACTAAGGCTTCGCTTTAACTCAGCCTCTTTGTTTCTCTTCCTCCTCCTTGAATGCTTTAAGTCCGCCAGACTCACTCCGCAAAGATATGCAAAATTTTGAACCGCAAATGTATATGTAGTCCTCGTATGGAGGGTAGAAGAGCTTTAATCAGATTCCGCAAACCTTGAACCCGTTGGTTCATCTCGCCGTGCACTTCCCGAACTGCTTATTCGATGTTGGTTCATGTCCTCGAGATCTTTGATGTGCACCTGAGTAATTTTACAATATCTAGTGCTTCATAGTAAGTAGCACCTTCAGAAAGAGATTACCAGAGCATCGTGGGTCAAGTAGAAGGATCAGGAGAAGCTGTGAGTATCGCGGTGGTGGATCAATAGAGTAAGCAGTGTGTTAGTATAACTGCATGTGAACAAATTAAGTACACCAAATGTAAGTACACCAAACTTATCAACAAATTGTATCATCGTTTACTCAAGAAGTTTATAAACAAACCATTGATAAACCAGATCATATACATATTTACAGCCATAGTTAGAGTCACCATAGGTACATGTCCAAAAATCACTGGCATTTACATCTTCCCCTCCCCATCAACAAAAACAAAAGATTGGGGTACACATTGTTATAACCTTACTTACATTACAAAAGAAAGGACAACCACATTATAACATGAAAAGTCACGATGCACAACAAGACAACAACAACTAGCAAGAAAATAACACTAATGACACCTAAAATCCACATGAATTTTTTTCTTGTCTTCAACAACCTTCATTTCAAGTTCGCAAATCTCTACTTTCAGCTGAGAGATTGTTCGTAGAAGTCTTGGAATCACTATTGTTGATCGAGGGCACATTGGTGGGTCATACCACGCGAAGTATCCACACCCACCGTCCTGTAACATACATCCAAATGAGAAAGAGAACACAATCTAAATTTAACAATAAAACCCTAAAACGAAAGAACACTTACATAGAATAGTTGGTACAACAAATAATCTTTCTCCCATGATTGGTTCCCGCCCACGATGTCTTCAAAACAAGAAGGTCCCCACAATAGCATTAGCCGCCAGCATTCCCCGTAGATAGGAGAGGAGGAATTTGAATTGAATAAAAGAGAGAGATAGGCGCAGTAGAGATTGAGATAAGTGAGAGAGAAATGACGAGGAATTGGAATGAGAGAGAATGGAGAATCCATGGTTTTATATGGCCATTCAAATTTGACTTCAAAATTTGGGAGGCAAATTTGAAGTCTGAACAAATTTGGAGGGATTAATATAGGTACTGAAAGTTAACTTAACTTAACTTAACTTAACTTAACTTAACTTAACTTAACTTAACATAACGTAACGTAACTTAACTTAATCTAACTTAACTTAACTTAACTTAACGTAATGTAACTTAACTTAACTTAACTTAACTTAACTTAACTTAACATAACGTAACTTAACTTAACTTAACTTATAACATGAAAACACGCTATTGGCGAAATGGTATAATGAACTACGATGGACCATTATAACATGAAAACACGCTACACCTATTAGTGAAATGTTATAATGAACTACGATGGACCATTATAACATGAAAACACGCTACACCTATTGGCGAAATGGTATAATGAACTACGATGGACCATTATAGCATGAAAAACGCTACACCTATTGGCGAAATGGTATAATGAACTACGATAGACCATTATAACATAAAAACACGCTACGCCTATTGGAGAAATGCTATAATGAACTACGATGGACCATTATAACATGAAAACACGCTACACCTTAACGTAACGTAACTTACCTTAACGTAACGTAACGTAACATAACTTAACTTAACTTAACGTAACGTAACGTAACTTAACTTAATGTAATGTAACGTTAACGTAACGTAACGTAACTTAACTTAACTTAACGCAACTTAACTTAACGCAACTTAACGCAACGCAACGCAACGCAACGCAACTTAACTTAACTTAACGCAACGCAACGCAACTTAACTTAACTTAACGCAACTTAACTTAACTTAACTTAACTAACTAACTTAACGCAACGCTAACGCAACGCAACGCTTAACTTAACGCAACGCAACTTAACGCACTTAACGTAACTTAACTTAACTTAACGTAACTTAACTTAACGTAACGCAACGCGTAAAAACGCAACGCAACGCAACGCAACGCTTAACGCAACGCAACGCAACGAACGTAACGCAACTTAACTTAACTTAACTTAACGCAACTTAACTTAACTAACTAACGTAACGTAACTTAATAACTTAACTTAACTTAACTAACTTAACGCAACGAACTTAACTTAACTTAACTTAACTTAACGTAACGCAATTAACTTAACTTAACTTAACTTAACTTAACGCAACTTAAACGCAACGCAACGCAACGCAACGCAACGCAACTTAACTTAACTTAACGCAACTTTAACTAACTTAACTTAACTCAACCAACGCAACGCAACGTAACTTAACGTAACTTAACGTAACGTAACGTAAGTTAACTTAACTTAATTTAACTTAACTTAACTCAACTGAACGTAACGTAACGTAATGTAACTTAACTTAACGTAACTTAACGTAACGTAATGTAACGTAACTTAACTTAACTTAACGTAATTTAACGTAATGTAACGTAACGTAACTTAACTTAACTTAATTTAACTTAACTTAACTTAACGTAACGTAACGTAACATAACTTAACTTAACATAACTTAACTTAACGTAACGTAACTTAACTTAACTTAACGTAACGTAACGTAACGTAACGTAACGTAACGTAACGTAACTTAACTTAACTTAACTTAACGTGGTATAATGAACTACGATGGACCATTATAACATGAAAACACACTACTTAACGTAACGTAACGTAACTTAACTTAACTTAACTTAACTCAACTGAACGTAACGTAACGTAACTTAACTTAACTCATCTGCACCTGCTGCTGGTGCTTCTTCTAGTCATGTTGGCAGAAATTACTCAAGGAAAAAGAAAAGAGCAGCTACTAATCTCAATGGAATGCAATCAAAACAAGTCACCAGCTTCTAAATGCTAATGAACCAGCAGCTGAATCAACAAATTTAGAGAAACAAAGAGCTGATAAACCAATTGAGTAAACAAGTTTCATAAACCGCTTAATCAAATAACCTGTGCATTTTCAAGCAAAACCATTTTTTACTTAGGAAACCAAATTACAACATAAATATACCAGCTTGCAAACCGCTTGAAATAAATATGATATTACACATTAATAACACTGAAGCTAAACTTAAATTAAATATAAATTAATCTGAACATAGAAATCTGAAAATTCTTAAATTAAAAATTAATAACAATCTGAAATCTAAACTTAAATGGTCCATGAAATCAGAAAACTGAAAATGCTTTTAACATTTGATTGTCTATCAGAAGTAGGTTGTCTATCAGAAATAAGTGTTTGATTTCTACATGAAAGTCGATTGTGCCATAATTCTCCACATTTACTGCATCTTTGTCTTTTGTGAAACTCTCCAATCGATGGAATTCTCGATGTTCTGTGACGTCCAGCTCGTGGTCGGTATTTCAGGTGGCAAGACAATCATTGCCTTAATTGCATCTGGCATGTCTCATTCCTCTTCATTAGGTGCTGGGAAGATGTTACATGAATATGTCATTCTCCAAGACGATGTTGTATAGAATGATGAGCACAATGGGTACACCGAAAACGCCTCTTGATGCAAACCGCAATCGCGTGCTCGCATGGTACATGGTTCAATTGAAACCTTTGGTAAGTGCAAGTATGTTTATCAAAATCCACTGTGGAATGCTTATTACCACCCCTCACCACATACATGGACTGATTGATGGCTTCAATAACCGTATACTTCTTGGCCATCTCTCTGGTTTTGGCTAGTTTTGCTTCAATTACTAGGGTTAAAACGGTTGTAGACCCTGAAGCTGACTCACGCCTCTCACAAAACCATTTCTGCAACGTTTTTCCAATACTTTGAAACAAGGAAAGTATAGGAGTCTTTCGAGCTTCCTTGAACACTGAGTTGAGAGACTCCACATTGTTTGAAGTCATGATATTGTAACGGTTTCCTTTGCAATGTGACCTTGCCCAAGTTTCAAATTTTGTCTCACTAAGATATTTCCAACCGTTCTCATCGGTTTTTTGAATTTGAGACATATGCGTGTTGAACTCTTCTATGGTATAAGCCTCTGCCACTCTCATAAAAAGGGACATCGTGTCAGGCTTACGGGTTACAACCCTTAAGTTTCCCTTTATATGATAGATACAATGAGCATGATGTGCACTCTGATAAACATTTTGGACTGTAGTAATAAGACTCCTATGTCTGTCAAAAATGATCACAAGTGATTCATTATCACCTGTTATTTCTTTCAACTTCATAAAAAACCAAGTCCATGATGCATCATTTTCAGAATCGACAATAGCCCATGCAAGAGGATATATCTGCATATTACCATCTTGACAAGTTGCAATAATCAACGTCCCTCTATATCTTGCAGTTAAAAATGTTCCATCCACAATCACAACTGGACGCATTGCAGCATGGAATCCGAGAATGCAAGCCCGATACGCCAAGAAGAAGTACTTGAATCTGTGTTCATTATCAAGCTCTAAAGAGTAGACTGTTGATGGATTGACCAATTGCAAGTTGTGGGCATATGCAGCTAGCTTTTGTAACTATCCTCAGCTGAACCCCTGAGTTGTGTTAAGGCATTTTCTCTAGACCTCCTCGCCTTTTGGTAGTTTAGTGAAACCCCCAATGTTCTAGACACTTCCGCAATGATTTCCTTCGGTTGTAACTCAGTGTCTCGATCCTCCAACCTTGGTGAAATGTGTTTCCCAATCATACGTGTTGTCGTTTGCCTATGATCAGCCATGCACATATTTTGGGGGCAACAATGTTCGGGTGTATATTTTCGAATCTCAAAATAATCACTTTCTGAGTACTTTGTTGCAAACAAGCGCCATTTGTAATTATCATCAACACAAACTACAGTGTACACTGTCTTGTTGGATTTTTTTGTTTTGAACTCAAACTTATGGTTCAATGCAAGCAAGTGCACAGCATCCTGAAGCTCCTTCTTGTTATTGAATACTTGTCCAGTTAAGACTGATAATTTCTACTCACCTGGTTTATCTACGGTTTATCAATAAACTAGTTTGCAAACCAAGGTGCAAACCTGCTGTTTGGTAACCTTTTTCAGTTAATAGACACTCACCTGGTTTCTTTATGGTTTATCAATAAACCAGTTGATAAACCAAGGTGCAAACCTGCTGTTTGATAACTTTTTTTATAAACCACAGACCAGTTAAGACTGATAATGTCTACTCACCCGGTTTATCTATGGTTTATCAATAAACCAGTTGATAATAAACCAGAAGATACACCAGTTGATAAACCAGTTTGCAAACCTGCTGTTTGGTAACCAGTGATAGTTAACAGACATTCACCTGGTTTATCTATGGTTTATCAATAAACCAGTTGATAAACCAAGGTGCAAACCTGCTGTTTGGTAACTTTTTTCAGTTAACACACTCACCTGGTTTATCTATTGATAAACCAGTTGATAAACAAAGGTGCAAACCTGCTGTTTGGTAACTTTTTTATAAACCACAAACCAGTTAAGATTGATAACAGACAATGGCATAGTTTATCAATGGTTTATTAATAAACCAGTTGATAATAAACCAGAAGATACACCTGTTGATAAACCAGTTTGCAAACCTGCAATTTGGTAACATTTTTCAGTTAACAGACACTCACCTGGTTTATCTATGGTTTATCAATAAACCAGTTGATAAACCCGTTTGCAAACCAAGGTGCAAACCTGCTGTTTGGTAACCTTTTTCAGTTAACAGACACTCACCTGGTTTATCTATGGTTTATCAATAAACCAGTTCATAAACCAAGGTACAAACCTGCTGTTTGGTAACTTTTTTATAAACCGCAGACCAGTTAAGACTGATAACAGACAATGACATGGTTTATTAATAAACTAGAAGATACACCAGTTGATAAACCAGTTTGCAAACCTGCTATTTAGTAACCAGTGTTAGTTAACAGACACTCACCTGGTTTATCTATGGTTTATCAATAAACCAGTTGATAAACCAATGTGCAAACCTACTGTTTTGTAACTTTTTTATAAACCACAGACTAGTTAAGACTGATAACAGACAATGACATGGTTTATATATGGTTTATTGATAAACAATCAGAAGATACACCAATTGATAAACCAGTTTGCAAACTAATTAGCAATGATTTATTAATCAAAAACGATTTTGGGGAAAGCAAACTAACATTGTGGATTGATAAACCAGGTTATGTGCCAATGTATAAGGTACCAGTTCAAAATGCACATGATTGTCGAATGGACAAACATTTTGCAAAGAAAGACCAGTTTTGGACCATGGTTGAATTTGTAGAAAACTAAAATGGATTCAGATGAATGTTTATAGAAAGGAACCTGAATACTAAGCACACAATTGATGGCCTTGCTTCGATTTGGAAGAGAACTTTTCTGTACTCCACTACACGACTAAGGGAGGGAGTATTCGACGAAGGGGACGAACCTGAACACTTAGCAATTAGCACACAGTTGATGGACTTCGAATTTGAGAGAGAACACTGGATTTCGAATATTAACGATCCCAACAAACTTTGTCGAACTCTGTTCTGACGGCTGAGGGAAGGAGTATTCGACGAGGGAGCATTCGTATACTTCGGTATACGTATACAGTGTACAAACTAGTACCAAAAAAAAAGATAAATAAAGGGTAATGTAGACATTTCACAGTTAAAGTGGCCATATAAGTAACTTTTTTTAAGTTTGGCTAAAAATGACCAAGTCTTGTTTGACTTGGTCGTTTTTGTAAATGCCCCCTTTTCATTGGGTCCACACTTCTAAATTACAGCTACCTACGACCTGTTATTTGTCTCCCTCCCTCTTTCTCTCCTTCTCTTTCTCTCTCCCCCCATCATTAGCCATGTCCGTTGTTTGTCTATGCGTTTATCAAGTTCTTCGCCACTACCGCCTCACCCTCATAATTCACTTGGTGGAAGGAGTTTTAGGTTTTCGGTGGTGGCTAAATATTCATTTGACCGAATTCCCATGTAATTTACAGAAGAAAACTCGCCCATGGATGTAAGGTTTTCACACTCACACAACACTCTCACCTCCAATCGGGGTTCTTCCCCAATTTGTTTCCAAATGGTTTCTCATCTTCCCTAAATCTTAAATACCATTTGGGTTCTTCTCTAATTCCAAATTTTAAAAAATAGTTTTCTTTTTGGTTGTTTATGATCTGTATCGAGTATAACCATAACATTACCCCCAAATTGAGCCGACCACTCTTCCAGCGTCGGATACTCAGTTTGTTCTATGGCAAAAATTGAAATTTGGTTTTAGATTGTGGGCTTTTGGTCTTTTTGTATCTTTCAAGTTAATCAAATTTAGGACTCGTTTGGTACAACGTTTTTAAAACGCAATATTTTCAAAACGTAATTTTTTTTCTTGTAAACACGTTTGGGAAACTATTTTAAAACGTTATTTTCATAAACAGAGTAGTTGTGAACGCAATATATTTTGAAAACACTCCAAATTGAAGCGTTTTAAAACGCTGTACATTTTTAAAACGTTTCGTTTTAAAACGCTGCATTAAAAGACTTTTAAAGAGAAAACACTGCGTTTTTTGTGACAAAACATTTCACCAAACAAATACTTAATTTTGACATTTTCAAGGTTATTTTTCATATTTTGCCCATTAACGTCCATATGAAATTGGGTTCGTTTGCAGCATAACTAAAATATGATGACCTAAATAACATTTTCAAACAATCGGTGTCCCAATTGCAAGAAGTTGCAAAGTTGGATGGCCCAATTGTCTATTTTGCCAAAATTATAAGAGTCGCGCTATTCGGATCCCTTCATCTTCCAAGCAGACCTCCCATTTCTCTAAACTACCTATTATACCCTTCACTCTTTACCACACCCGCCTCCCACTCCCACCTTCCTTCCCCGTCTGCAACCACCACCGTACCCTCCCTCTCTCTCTCTCCTCTCTCCTCTCTCCTTCCTTCTTCTCTGTCCCCTTCCAGTGCACACCTTCCCTCCTTTCTCTTTCCCACCTCTCCCCCTCCTTTCTCCTTCCCTCTTCTTTCCCCTACTCATTGCCATCGCCATTACTCTCTTCTCTCCTCCCTGGCTTTGTTTTTCTTCCCCTTCCCACTGTCACTCCCTTCTCTCTTCTCCTCCTTGCCTTTCCAATAAAATTCCTGCCATATCGCCTTCTTTATTTTTCCCCCAAATCGACTTCATCTATACTCATCGCATCAAATATAACATGAATGAGGAGAGGAGAGAGGAAAAAAAAGAAAAAGATGGGGGAGCGCACTAGAAGAGAAAACATGGGGAGAGAAGAGAGAAAGAAAAAAAAGTGAGGGTGTGTACTTGAAGGGCCGAAGGAGGCATAAAAGATGGAAGGAGAAAGGAGGGTGGGAGGGTACGGTGGTGGTTGCAGAGTGCAGATGCTGAAGGAAAGTGGGAGTGGAAGGTGGGTGTGGTAGATGGTGAAGAGTATAATGGGTAGTTTAGAGAGATGGAAGGTCTGCTTGGAGGATGAAGGGGTCTGAAACTCCGAATAGCGCGACTCAAATTATAATACAAAACCATGAACCAAAATACTACTACTTATCAATAAATACAACCGCAAAAACGTACATGAGATTTTGTGCATATATAAGACCTCGAGTAGGTCTCCTGTAAAAACTGTCTTATAAATCTTAATTCGTAAAACGGAGCTCTACTCTCACACCACTCAACTCATCAACACACGATGATTCAGATTAAAATGATTCATCTTATAAAAAAGAAAAAAAACTAGTTTTTTTTAACCTGTGAGTTAAACGTACGTCAACTAAATCGTACATAAACAAAATAAGGAGGATCAATTTATTAACAATTATACATAAGCATATCACTAATCATTATAAATTCTGAAAAAATTTCTTATACACAATATTTGTTGTCTTATTAGTTGATTTTCCATATTCACCACATATCAATATCTTCAAACAAAAATAATTTGTTACTCTAAAAACTACGACACATAACTGTCCATGGCTAAATACTGGTTTTTTCAAAAAGAGACTTACGTGCAATTATTGACTTTAACACTTGTTAATTGTCATTGCATATGATACCAGTAATGTAAATTGTCTTTTATGGAACTTGAAATACATTCTTACATCATATAGAGTTAATGACAATCTTGGGATAAAAACATTTTCTCAAACATTGTTTCCTTTCAAAAATTTTGTTTCAACAGTGTGATCTCCAAGATTTATGATGATTAGTCTTGTTCCATTGCACAACTCTGCAGCATGGTAAATATTTCTCAATAGCATTACTGGAACACTAATTTTATGTGTCAATTCATGGTCTGATAACCCCGAACACTTTATACTATTCAAAAACTCTGTATAATGAATGTTTTCGAATAAACTTGAATTTTTTTCGCCCCGCAAATAGAATTTGAACTCAAATAAGTTCTTCCTTTTATTAAATAATATTTGTATTTTATGAATAAAAAACTTTTGAGAAGAAAATAAGCTAAAATCAAAATAACTAAATTATTTTTACCGTTAACTATTATTTTTGTTTTGTAAATTATTTTGATTTTAATAACTTCCATTATATATGTTTTTTGTTTTTTGACTTCATAACTATTATTTTTATTTTATTTTTAAGAATTATTTTTACGGAAAAATTTTGTTTCGTTATTTATTATTATTATTTTGCTAACATCAGTTTAAATTGTTTTGTTTTATTAACTCTGTAACTATTATTTTTGTTCCCTCAAATATTTTTATTTTACTAACATATTTTTGTTTTACATAACTATTTTTAAGAATTTGTTTTAAACTTTTGTTCAGTAAATTATTTTATAATTTTACTAAACTCAGTTTAAATTATTTTTGTTTTATTGACTTTGTAACTATTATTTTTGTTCCATCAAATATTTTTATTTTACTAACATATTTTTGTTATATATATATATATATATATATATATATATATATATATATATATATATATATATATATATATATATATATTCAAGAATTTGTTTTAAACTTTTGTTCCGTAAATTATTTTTTTTACTAACTTCCGCATTAAATTATTTTTGTTTTGTTGATTCTGTAACTTTTATTTTTATAGTGACTTGTTCAATAAATTATTTTTATTTTACTAACCTCTTATATTTTTTTTTGACTCCGGATCTATTATTTTTGTTTTAGTTACTCTTTTTTATATTTAAAAAAAGAAAAATGTTTAAACATAATTAAAATAGATGAGATGATGGTGATGAGAGAGAAAATAGGGAGTAGACGGGAGAGAGAAAGAGAAATACAACTAAAGAACATAAGAGAGAGAAAGAGTGAAATGATGAAATTTTAGAGGGAGAAATCTACCCTTAACATTATATATATATATACTAGTACTCTTACCCGTATCGATGGCACGACGCCAATATATTTCAAATATTTCACATTACAAAACTTACGATTTTTTTTAAAATTTATTTGTATACAAAATTGCGTGCATAAAATTGGTGGGTTTGATGGAGGAAGGATTAGTGGCCACCAACCGTGAATAGTGAGGGGAGTTGGAGGGAGAGAGAGAGGTAGTTACTCAACCGCCGTTCACACATGTAAACTTAGGGAGTGATAATAACCGTATGATCTCAGTAAAGGAATCAATCTCAGCCGTTCTTTGTCTTTTGTCAATCGTAAGCGTGCGACTATGAGCTGTATTGTATAATAGACTAGTACTCTTACCCGTGCCGATGGCACGACGCCAATTTGAAAATTTATCAATAAATGAAGCAGATATTGTGGAAATGAACTACTAAAAATATTGTTTTTTTTAAAAAAATTGACTTTCAAACAGGGCCTCTTTGCCTGGAGCAGAGGAATTAATTTAAAATTTGTTTACGAAATTGCGGCCGGACAAAACGGGCTGACAAAAATATACTGTGGAAATGAACTACTAAAAATATTATTTTCTTAAAAAAATTGACTTTCAAACGGGTCCTCTTTGTCCAAAACAAAGGAATTAATTAAAAGTTTGTATACGAAATTGCGGCAGGACAAAATGGGTCGGACAAAAATTAAATTGCTTAAGTTAATTCGATAACAGTTAAAAAAATTCAAATTACAAAACTTACGTTTTTTTTAAAATTTTTTAATTTGTATATGAAATTACGGGTCGGAAAAAATTTAATTGATTAAGTTAATTACGATAACAATTAAAAAGAAAAAAAATACAAATACAAACTTTTGCAATCATAAAACTGTAAAACTATAAAAACGTAAAATATTAACTGTAAAACCGTAAAATCTCAGTAAAAGAGTAAATGTAAAAAAATAATGTAGTCATTCGCACATGTAAGAGAATGAAGGACTTAACTTATTATCGTCAAATTCTCTCGTTACGTAATTTCTCTTATCAAAATTTTATTCAAAAGAGAAAGAAGGACTTAACTTATTCATCTATCTTGGACTCTGTTAAATAAGATCTCAAGGCACTGTGCAAGCGTCAAATTGAAATTCCACTATCCAATAAGTCGTAAATTAAATAGAGACCTATTTAAAATCAGTTATATGAGATAAAAACAGTTTAGATGAGATTTATATATGAGATAAAAACAGTTTAGATTAGATTAGGAATCTTTTTCGATCGATTCAGGGGCGCGGAATAAATTACAACCGTTTGATATAAATATAAATATGCAATCTCAGCCGTTTGATATAAAATAAAATAATCAATCTCAGCCGTTCTTTATGAGACTGATCTGTATTGTATAATAGATATATTTATATACATAATACCGTCTTATACGGTATTTGCCTAAGACCCCGGTAAATAAACTTGTCGGTAAGTTTCTTCAATATCGCTTTGTTGTATAAACTGAAGCTACTAAACCAGTGTTGGTGGCAAAGTGGGCGGAAACTGGAAAGCAGTAAGCGGTGACTAAAAATGGGAAGCGCGGCGCAAATTCCTACGAGCTTCGGCCATGAACTACGAGCTTGTCTTCGTTGCAAGCTTGTCAAAACCTACGATCAGGTCCTCCGCCCGTTTTTTTTTTCTTTTCGCCGTCAATTTCCAATTTTTCATCTTTCACTACAAGACACTGAGACAGTAATACTGCTATGCTAGGGTTTTGATGTCCGATGAGCGTTTTTCTACTTTTATGTATAATTTTTTAAAATATTTTTTGATTTATTTTTTGCAATTACAGTTTAGAGAATCAGGATGCGAGAACTGCCCATTCTTTAAGATGGATGAGGATCCTGAGCGGGTCGTCGATTGCACTACTCCCAATTTCACTGGGTAAACCCACACACTTGTAATGTGTATCATGGCTTTAATGTTATTCTCCTAAGTTGTATTTAGAGGATAGGGGTGCAATTTAGGCTACGAAAGTAAAGGTTAACTTTGGCTACACTCGGCCATATTTGGCACCTTTGGAACTGGAAGAGCAACTTAAATTCTGCAGAAACTCATTTTGTTCCTCCAATTCGAAATGCAAGGTTTAGAATTGAGTTGTCAAACATAGCCTCATTTTACTTGGTCCCAGTGAACGGGTCCTGTTTGCATATAGCTGAATTGATAATGTTGGTACATTTTGTTTTGTTTGGTTGTAGTGGTCGCTTTATTTGTCTACTGTTCTGATTTTACCGAGTTGTGTTATAGGATTATCTCGGTCATGGATCCAACCAGAAGTTGGGCGGCTCGGTGGCTTCGAATTGGTATGTCCAGTTTCTTCTTTTGTTTTTTGATTATGGACTCATGGTTTCTATGCATTTTCCTTTATCTGGTCTCATGCAAGCATTTGTCTTCTATTGATTCATCTAAGAATTGTCCATGACTAAGTGCTTCTTTCAAGGTTTTTGGTATGTGGTTGACAGTATAAAATTGCTTGTTGTTGCAACCAAATGCTGATCTGTGAATAGTTCAAAGACAATATAGTTGGTCCTATCCCTATTAGACTGTGAGATGGTATACATTTATTGTAAAGAAGATAAAAAAAAATAGCCGGGGATTGTGCTTTTCTGCTTTCTTTCTACCCCATTCATAAAGTTTTGAAGCAATTTGTAATGAATGTCAAATGCTCATGCATGTTGGATACCAATTACTTCTAATCTTGAAGATTTCATCTGAAAAAGATTCATGATTTGAAGCTATAAGGTTGAAGCTGTGATAATAAACTCGTAAACTTAGATATTGGTATAATTAAATACTCTTGGTCTTCAGAAACCAACTCAGAGAAATGGTCGGAGAGAAGACACCACAAACACCAAGATATCTGGGCTGGTCACTATCAATTTTAAATTTGACATTTGGGCTGGCAGAGCATGTATGCAGTTACCGCTGCAAACCAATTTTTCTATTAAATCTAATACCACTGTTATTGACAATATTCCTTTGATTTTACTAAGATAGGCTGATAGGGCTTCAAAATGGTGCAAAGCCTCTTGATGTGCTTTTTTTTTATTTTATTTTTTTGGGTCTACGCGTGGTGTCTCCATATCATATTGGTTCTGACTCTAATACTCGCTATTGGCCCTATGGAATTTGTACTTGTTGAGAGTGGAGCACGGGACATCCCGCTAAATAAATTGCTTCACACAGGAACTAAACGGTGGTGAAGCCATTGATGCTAGCGCGGTGTTGTTTTTAGTAGATATTGAGATCCAGAGATGCCTATTGGAATAAAAATGAATTATAGAGACGATACCATGTGGAGATAAAATATCTTTGGCGGGTGAGAAATAATACATCTTTTTGGAGTTGTGATGACGCATTGCATGTTTGTGTAGATGGCAATATCATCATTATCTCCTCTATGCAAATCGGTGTAAGGCATGGTGAATGTTTATCACTTTTGAGGTGCAAGATCCTCACTGGTGAACTTTGCATCACACAATAAAAGATTATGAGAGTCCTCAATGCACAGACAGTTTTACCCTTGCGCTTGAATGATCCAACTTGAAGATGGAACTAGAGCCCGTTGGGCACACGTTTGTTGGATAGTAGATGGAGAAGAGAGTAATCTTGTGCTGAATATGTATTGATCTTATAGGACCCTACCTGTAAGGTTGCGTAGCATGGAGGGTAGCACGCTATTACCTGATTTTCTAAACCTTTTTAGACATGATGATTCCAGCAACCACGTGGATACATCCTTAATAAATTATGATCCCCAAGTAGATGTGATTTGTTTAAGAGATCAGCTGAGTCATAGTTAAGCCAATGCAGTTTGGATTTTGTGGCCTTGCCTAGGGAACTAATCATTGTACTTGATATCAAGAGAATTACCATCCATTTTTGTTTTTCTTATTTAGAAATGTATCACATTGCTGGAAGTCATTTGACCCCTTGTTGGACCTGAGGCAAGGGTTCCCGCGGGGTTGTGGAAGGGATTCGTGCTGAGGGATCAGATTTTGGGTTACTGCAATAGGATTTATCAGGGATGATCACGAGGAAAGTGAGGCTTATCACTTGGATGAATCATGCAATGTATAGCTGAAGAGTTATAAATATCATGTTTCTTGGGGAGAAGATAGTCTGGCAGAGGCCACTTTGTGGGGAGATCAGTATAGGTAGACCATTTTTTGTTGAATTGTGGGAGAACTTTTACCTGAGTGTAGACATTCTTATGCTGGTTGCAGGGCATTTGTTGTTGGCTGTGTTCCTTGAGGGAGAACCTTCCTTGGAAAAAGGCATTTCTTGTAGGACTAGAGCCATCTACAGCTAAGGACTTGCCAGAAGAGGTACTTTTGAGCTACTTAAGCTAGAAAGATACATTCTTTTGGAAGAGTATTATAGGCAGTCAAAGAGATTCCTCCTGGGGTGGGGTTACTCAGCTAATACTATAATTTTATTTTTTTTGATAGGTAAGTGTGACCCCTTGTTGGTATTAGGATTGGAACCAAGGACCTCAAGGACTTTGTCTGAGTGCCCTTGCCATGTCTCCCACCCCAGCAGTCTTGGTCGAGGCTTATTCCCATATTACCTTTTGACCTGATTGTTCTTTTTTGGCTTGGTTTCCTGTAGAAATTTTAGGGACGCAAGTTTGAAGTTCAAACAACAATCTAAGGACAGCTCCATCTAATCTCAAATTTTAGCTAGATTATTTATCCAGTCTGAAGTAATGACATTGATACCAAAAAGAAAGAGAAAAGATCTTGGTTCTCCTCAGGTTCAAGCCTTAACTTAGATAGGCAGCGATAGAAGGAAGAGGTGATAAGTGGAGGCATGGAATGCGTATGAATTACCAGCTTTGAGCTCCTCTGTGGTTGGTCGCTGTATAAGAGAAGGAGGAATGTGGTCTAGGATACAGCTCTGTTGGCAACTTGGTGGAGCATTTGGAAGGAGAGGAATCAAAGAGATTTCGATAATATGGAAGCTGGTGATAAGCTAAAGAAGAATGTCTTTCAGCTCCTCCGGCTTTGGTGCTCGGAGACCTCTTTGCATGAATGGAACTTTTTTGTGGATATGGAGGATAGTGCAATCCAATTGTAATTGTGTTTAGTATTCTTCCCATGTACATGGTTATGCCTCCCTATTTGGCGTCGTAATTAAGACAACCTTTATTTATCAAAAAAAAAAAAAAGAATTACCAGCTTTCTTTGATGAAGCTCCTTTTATCTGTAGGCTCGTAAGTAGTTGCGGTTAGTCACTAGGCTTTCTGTTTTGCTTCCTTCTATTTTTGATTGCTATCATGTTCCTTTTCTGGCTTATTCAACTCAGAGTTATAGCCCTCTTTTTTCTCAATTGGCTTTTGCAAATTTTTCTATTTTCTAATGGCAGTAAAGAATCTCTCAAGGCTCACATTTCCTGTCTCAGTATGAAGAATGCTCTGGTCAACTTCTCAAGAAAGCTAAGACTTATTATCTTCTTCCTTTTTTTTTTTTTTGATAGGTAAGTGTGACCCCTTGTTGATATGGGGATTAGAACCAAGGACCTTAAGGTCTTTGCCTGAGTGCTCTTGCCATCTCTCTCACCCCTTTGGGTCACACTTATTATCTTTCTTTCTTCTAAGTTTCTTTCTAAGGGGATGTCAAATCTTGCTTCTTCTATTGCTATCTTTAAAGGGGATTTGCCTATCACATACTTGGGATGCCCTTTCTATCTTGGTAGGAGAAGAAAGCAGCTCTTGATTGCCAAAGTCAAAAAAGGATGGCAAGTTTTTTTTTTTTTTTGATAAGTATGAGAGTATTATAAATATGCTAGCGTCAAAACAGGTGACGTGTCCTCTGTAGACTGGGAGTATACACGAAGAAAATTAATTACATACTAAGTTATCCACAAACTCTACAAAAGGGTTTGTATCAAATAGAAACGACTCATGTCACCAAAAAGATAGTCTGTAGAATAAGGTCCACGATCTTCTCTAAGGATCTCTCCTCGTTCTCAAAAATTATGGCATTTCTTTCCAACCAAATGCTTCGACATATCGCCAAAGGAGCAGCCTCCCAAAAGTGGTTCCTCCGTTTTCGTTTATACAGGGACCACACTCTCATCAATTCCTTCACCGAATTGGGCATAGCCCACTCCACTTTAAACAGATTGAACACAGTACGAACTGGCAAATGAAGTAACAAATGATTTACACTTTCCCCATCACATTTGCACAGGCAACACCAATTGACAAAGACTTTACCACAACGCTGGAGGTTGTCGCAAGTTAGCAAAGCTTCATTCACTGCTTCCCACATAAAAAAACCCACCCTCAAAGGGGCCTTTGTCCTCCACACATTCTTTTTTCTACTTAACCTTGACTGCCCAAGATCTTTTTTCCATATTGCTACTGAGCCGATGGCAAATGAAAGAAGAAAAGCTCTAGCTATACCCCAAGAGACCAAGATTTGCAAACAAGTAGACCAAGAAAACGAAAGGTCTCTCATCCCCCCCAGAAAATGCACTGAGAAGCTTTACTCAAATTGAATGCCTTCACTTTAGTCTAGTCTGCCCTAAACTTGACCAACAAATCTTCAGACCATTTCTGCTTCACTTAATCCCATCTTCTCAAGAAACACGTCTTCTAAATTATTTTATAGAAGCAAAAGATAGTCGAAATAGAGCAGATTTCATTCTCATATTTCAAACCTGGGCAATGAAAAAGATAAAAAAAACTCTATCGATGCCCCCCAAAAAGATCAAGATTTGCGAACTATTAGACAAGAAATAGAAACTTATTTTGAATTCCCCTTGAATCTCACTTCGAAGAACTAGGATTCTATGCCGTAACGAAAGTCTAGTCTGCCTAGCACTTCTAAACCGAATCCCCAGACCTGTTCCACTGGTTTCACTCAAGCACAATGAGCCATTCTATATGCAGTTATATCAGATCAAAGGAAAACCAAGAAAGGAATGAAACGGGAAAAAGGCATTTATAGAAAAAGAATTTCCCAGTATCGCAAGAGAGAATTAAAAACGGATGAGCAATTACCAGTGACAATGATAGGGGCTTTGCTTGGTAAGAAATCACGCACGAGTATGTATTCCAATGACTTTTGGAAAAGCTAGAAACTTTGTTCGTTTGGCTTATGCCTTTATGGTGTAATGAAAACTTCTTCATACGCATGTCTTGCCTGATTCTACTGTTTCGTGGTTTCAAAAAGTTTGTAGACTTTTGATGGATATATAGCACCATCATTGCCATCTTTCTCGTTGATATGGTTCAGGCAGAAAAGGCTATGAAGTGGAAAAGAACAACACGGGTTGCACGTGCAATAAAACTGAACACAGTTAGGTTGTGAAAAGATCATTGACATTCCTTTCATTTTTCACCCAGCAAGAAATTGCAGACCTTTGCTTTCTCGTGCCTATTGTTGTGATGCATGGACCGTTGATTAGGCATCGTGTGATGTAACTTTGTAGAAATATACTACTACTATTTTGCATAATGTTCTCCTTTCCCCTCGATAATTGTGATTGTGGGCCACTACATAATTATGGTGTTTAATAATATCTTCTAGGATAATTAACTATTTTGTTGATTGTAAGTTGTTCTGTAAAACCTTTTGCAGGCAGATTTCAACCCGGTTGCTACACTCTTGCCGTGTCAGAAGCACTCTCTGAGGATATGCAGGTTTGTAATGTGAACATGAAGATCGTTTCATATGGTTTTCCTTTTTGCTCCTCGCTACCCTTCGAGATTATTAATAAAATTATCTGTAGTTAATAACTTATCTGTTGGTAATATCCCCAGATACCACATAAAATTTTTCATGTTTGATAAAGTCGCCAGCTATAAACCCACTCTTGGATCTCTGCTTTTTAGACATTCATCCTTTGCAGTCGAGGAATATAAAATATTATTAAACATAGTGAAAATATCTGCTAGCTTTACTTACCCTAATATCATAGTGAAAATATCTAAGAAATTTAGGACATTTGCTTCATTACTATATGTATTTCTGCTAGCTTTACTTGCCTTGATATAATAGTGAAAAATATCTGATGTGTTATCTTATATCCTTCAAAATTATCCATTTTAGATTTCGCTTGATCAATGAGAATTATATCTCAAACTGCATCTCCTAAGCAATCTCCCCTACTCCCCCAACCTCCAATTGCTGTCTATTATGATTTATGAGTATGTATATACATTCTCTATATTTCTGTCCTTGTTAAGAAACAAATTATACAAGAGAATTGGTGAAGGTAGACATCAAAATAATGTTATTTCACATGTTTTATTTTAACTCAGTTCCATATCTTCCCTCCCTGCTTCTCAGTGAAGTTAATTGAATCTGATCTCGTGTAATCACATAATCGAATTTGCAGAATATTTGTGAAGACGAGCGTGTACAATATGTTGCGCCAAAACGTGGATGAGTGGTTGTTTAACTCAGTTAATACATTCTTGCTACTTGTAATTGAAGTATTTATCCAGTTTAGAGGACTAATTAATGGCAACAACTCCTTCGACTTAAACTTGTAATGCTATTATATTTTTGCCTTCAAAAGCATCGAGACAAATCTTTACTGTTATCTGTATAGTAAATAGTTTCTGAGAAAGTAATTTTTTTTAAAATTTTTTTTTTATGGAGTTGTCATTGACAGTTGCAAATTTGGCTCAAAGTCAAAGCATTTTTGGGTGAATGTTAGCACGACATGCAGGGGACGAACTAATTAGGAGTAAATTCGTACAGATTTTTATGCACAAACCCATTTATCCTCCGTTAAACATAAAATGACAACATTAGTCCTTATACTTTTGTCCCCTTTTGGTATTCATTGATGTACTTATCAATTAAACGTTAGTTATTGGTTATTCCGGTCATTTTTGTTAAATTTAAGTTTTTAAATCCGAGTTTCTTTAGGGGCAAAATGATCGATTAACACTAAATAGTTTAGGGATCGATTGTACAGAACAACTTTTATGAAACTTAGAGGTAAATATAATAGAAAAATTACCAAAATGTCTCTTTAAAACAAACTTAAGTCCTAAATATTCTTAAAAATATCCAGTCAAAACTAACATGAGAAGTATATTTTTCTTTATGAAATAGATTATGAATAATAAACCACCATTGAGTGACCCTGTACTTTTGGGAAATTAAACACAATTGGTACTCCCGTGATTTTTGGGAGTTGGCATTTCAGATTAATAAGTATAATTACGATTTGTGTAGTGTATTATAAATGTATTTCAAGAAGAGTAGGTTTCCACTTTCCAAGGATATGCAAGTCCTCCTCCAGCATCCATAGATAAATCATAGCAGTTGAAAGTTAAAAGTCAAACCTAGGCTGCAGACAAGAAACAAAACCTTGCCCCTTGAGGTGCTTGCTAATTGTGAAGGACAGTGAATACGGTACGGTCGACATGCCAAGTCTTATTATTTCTTTCTATTACGTCCCACTAAAGAGACCTATCCAATTGTGTCCAACTAAATATCCATAACTACTTGAGCCTTGAGGTGTGTTTTGAGTTTTGACTGGGTCCTCACTCCTCGTCCTGGGGGTAAACATCAATTTAAGCCTTAACAGCACGTCAGGGTATTCCCAAGTCCCAACCCAATCAACCTCAAACTCATGAAATAATTGGCTCAATTAAGGTTGTGGTTTTCAATTGTTCACACTTGACTCGACACTTATTCTTCAAGTGTACGAGAGCTACTGAACAAACAGGTCAAGCAAAAGTCTGTGCAATAGGAGGGTTTTTCATAATCAAACTTCAAACCAGTTACGTTTGAACCCACTTCTCCATCAGGGAATCGGGATTCTTTGGTTTGAGTTTTTCTTAACAAAGTCCTAAAAAGAAAATGATCAAACTCTTTTATTAAAAACAGGGGAGTACTCTACTACTAGCTATGATTGTTTTCACATTATAATGGACAATGTTAGCAAGTCGTTGACCCAACTTGTGCAAAGCGTGTCTTTATTTATTCTTTTCTTCTCAACTTATTTCTATTTGTTTCTACTTTGTACCCATATATATATATTTGTTGTTGATAAATTCTCAAATATTTGCTGCGTAATTTTCCAACCTTTTTAAATTTTAATTCTTATAAGACTAATATTTTCTTCTTTGCCTAATCAAAAATAAATTAATTCTTTCACACAAAAAAACTTAAAAGCCTCTTTGTTCGATTCCGTCGCACTCCCTCCCTCAACCAAAAATTAGTGAAAAGGAAGAGAAAACAAAATATTAAAATAAAATGATGATGCTAATTGGCATGATTTTGTATTTTACGGTATAAAAACATTTATTATGAGAAAGAAAGAGGGAAAGTTATAAATATTTATGACAAATAAGACTTAAACAAGGTGAAATGAATCTCTTACATCTCATATAATTTTTTTTAAAAAAAAACTATTTCAAGCCTATATATCTAAAATAAAATGTAGGTACAAATAAATTCTTGTGATATTAATAAGGGAGAATTAATATTTTTTTTCAAGCAAAGAAAATATTAAGAGGAAAATAAAAGAAAAAAAAATAAGTTTGTGGATTTTAATCATACTTGTTTACAAGAAAAAACATGATAACATTACTTTAATTTTAACCATGCGCTAGTCACATGGGTCTTTGATGAAATCAATAAGCACCTAAATTAATTGGTAAGGAGGCTATTCTAGCTTAATCAAACACGGTTGCCCTGCTCCAAGGCTAATGAGGCTTGACCCCGTAAACTTGTGTTGTTTTAACGGCCCCAAAATTTATACTTCCTTCATTTCAAGCAAATAGCTCATTATATTATTTTAGTATTTTGCGATGTTTCACATTAAAAGTATATTTTAAAAAATCATAATCTTTATAACATTTCAACATTATCCTTCTCATTTGATATTATCATATTGATTATACTCAAATATTATTATAATACTAGATATATATCACTTAATAATTAGATTTTTAAATCATGATCTCTTTGGATGAAATAAAAGAGAATATACCAATATACCATGAAACTTTTGGACGTTTCAATTGCCTATCTTACCTTTCTTAAATTTAAGATTAAAAAAAAAAAAAGTAAGTCTCGATGATTTGATATCATTAAATGATAATTTGGGGGCATTAACGGAATATCATATCTACTCAAGTCAAGTACTGTATTATTTTTTATAATTTGTGAAAAAATCAACAAAAGATAACCTATTGAGAGGATTGAAGTATCCATTGGTCAATATCTTATGAAAGTAACAAAAATTAATCAAAATGTAACTCTTTGCATCAAACGGATGGTAGAAGACAATTTATGTGACATAAACCTTAAGGTGTGTTCTAAGAATTCCGTAGCTGCGCTTGTTTATTTATACTAATTTTTATTTTTCTTTATTTTTGTCTATGTAAAAAATAGTCAAAATTGAGACCTTGAATTTTATCACAATAGTCAATGTAGAACCCTTGCAAGTTGTATACACGTCTCTTCTTCTTTTTTTTTTCTTTTTTTTGAATTTTAATAATCAATTTTTAAAAATTATATTTATAATTTATTGATTTTGAATAGTTATTACCCCTTTAAGCAAATAATTAATTATTCTATTTTTTAATTATTTATTTAGAATGATCACTTTTCAAAAATAATGTTTACAGTAACCATAACTTGAATTAACCCTCCACATGGTTTATATCCACCTTAACTATGGTCAAGTTTTCTTTTTATTTTTTTAAAATTAATTTTTTATCCACCGGTGGTATAGAATTTTTTTACGCAAGTGTTGTTTGGATCATATCAATTAAAATCTAAAAAAATTAAGACAAAAATGTAATTGACTCATGTCATGATAAAAAAAACCGCTTGTGTAAAACAAATTCTACATCGCGGTGGATAAAATTTTTATTTTTTTATAATTGTGATAAACTCTAATGATATTTATATATTTTATTAGTTATATTAGTGAACGGAAGAAGGGAATGGTTGTAGATTTGTAGTTGGAGGAAAAAGCAGGTAATCATTGATCAGAGGTGATGGGTGGGGATAGTCTCATTAATCTTTGGGTGGCATGGTATAAATCCTCAATTCCTATAAACATACATCCAAAATTATTAACCTCTTATTTTACCCTCCCAACTAATATTTACGAGGGAGGAAATGAAAAAAAAAAACCCCCTTGAAATTTGCTCATTGTGCATGTGACCCCCTTCAGATACAATAGTACTTAAACCTTATGACTTATGAGCATGTTAGAGGGTTGCAATCGTTAATTCAATTAACGGACCATGAGAAATGACCAAAAAACCGTTCGTAGCTAGATAATCTATTTCAATTTCTACCCTTAAAACCATAGGTTTAGAGCATCACCAATATTAATGTGAATGCAAAAGAAATTATATGTCAACTAGGATTTACACATTTTTTAAGAGAAAATACATCTCTAATTCAAATGTGGATGATGCGTGTGAATATGATCAGTCAACCAAATTTGTTCATATTGTGGAGAATAATGCCAAATTTTCATATTCTACTTGAGGTATAGATACATAATAGTCATCATTTTTCTTTTTTTAAAACCATTTCTATTGGTTGTTCTTCTTTTTTTTTTTTTTAATCAAATTTCATTTTTGTTGTGGATGTATGTCACATAAGATCTGATATATCAAAAAATGATTACACCGATGTTGCTGGGCTTATAATGAAATAGGAAATCTGGGATTTAGTAATTTAAGCTCCAAACATGTAAAAGAACCCGAATGCTAAAGGTTAAGGCATGTGCTTTCCCATCAAAGACACCCCGGTGTGAAAATTGGTAAAACACACTAACGAGATATCAATTTGACAGAGTTTTGGCTAGGTAGAATAGAACGTACTTTTCCCTGAAGATTTAGAGGGGTTTATATAGCCCTCGACTTCAACTACCGAGTCAATGTATTAACTGCCCAACCATAGATTGTGGGCATTAACTAGGTCACGTCTTGTGGGGGTGGTTTTCACGCCACTAAACCCCCACGCCAAGACGACCGTTACAAATAGAGTCGAGGAGAACTTAGTGAGCTTGCTAAGGAGGTGTTTTCTTGCTCGTTGTACACTTGGGCCCCTGTTAACAAATGAGGAACCATTCACCTCCCCTGCTCACATATTTCATCGGGCATAATACTCTACTCGTCGTTTCATTCTCGTCGTTTGACTGGGATGTGTGTCATGCTCACGTGTCTAGCACATGTTTTGCCCGTGTGCTTCTCACGTGACTTTGGGCTCATGCTCATGGCACGTGATCAATTATTTAGGTTGTTTGGGTCTGACAGCTCAAGATCAAATTCCACATTTGTATTGTAGATATCAATTTTGATTGAATGTGAATGAATAGAAATTTTTTTTATATATGATTGAGGGTGTTAATTAATTACTCACGGCAATCCATCGTTGCATGAGTGATGTTCTTAGATGTCACCAAACCTTAGTGACGGATGTCAAACCGTCAAAAAATAATTTCTATTTTCCCAAATAACGAGTATAGGGTAGTAGGGATCGTATCCACAGGGAACGTCGAATTTACTTCTCTTAAGAATTTTAACAAAGCAATTAAAATAAAGAATAAGGTTTTTAATCTAAACTAATTACTAACGAACTAATTAACTAAAAGCTGAATTTAAATGTCTAAATGTAAGCAAAACAAATAACGATGTTTGAATTTAATAAGAGAAAAATCTAGTCAATGAACTTAATGTAATCTCATAAGTTTACTACTGATCATAGATGCAAAGATGACTCAATTGGCTACAAATAAACCGGTTATAGTTGTCAACAACCGCCAGACACCCAATCTCTCCTTACTGTCTCGATAGTCAAGAGAAGCTCGTTAACTATTTCCCTAATCAAAAGACAACCCCCGAGACGCTCGTAGGATTTAATGTTTTGAAAGCATTGAGAGAGAGAGACCCGATTCTAAACAGTGCATATCGAAGCAATATCATTTAATTTAGATTACTCATTCATGCAACACGGACCGAATATGCTTGTGATGCTTAAACGGTGTGTTACTTGCTACTTTGTTAGAACCCGATGACAATTACGGATCAACGGTTATAACTAGCAATGAACTATTATGTTAATTAAGGTTTTAGCCACAAACATTAACTAAGCATAATAATCCTATGTTACAATTCTTTTTGCAACAAACAAACAGATAACAAATAAATACTTAAACCCAATTGAGAATTAAAATACTTAGATCTTACAGTAGAAATTTGTAAAGAATTACTTGTTCATTAACTAGATGAAATAAAACTAGCCACTAAACATAATTAAAGATTACTTACAAAATGAATTCAAAATGAAAATAAACCCAGCAGTGTGATGGAAGAAACGAGCAAGCTGCTACCAAAATCTTCGAGTGTATATGTGTATGTATGATTATGTGTATCAGTCGTCTTGTCTGTGATTGCATGCCGACTTCTAAAACTGACCTCTCCTTATATAGCTAAGCCCCTCCTTGCTCTCCAAGTCTTTCCTCCTTTATAGAGGACATGATCTCCACTCCTAACCCTCACTCTTTGGTAGTTGTTGACAAAGTCCACAACAACTAATCTATCTCTTATCCTATTTTTTTCATTAATTATAAAAGAGAAAGAAAAGAAATAACAACAAATTAGAGAATAATAATTCCCTAATTATGTAGATTGGCTAAAGTCTGAAATTCTCATTAAAAACGTGACATTGATTCTAAATTCAGTTCCAGCTCGCCTCAGATATATAGAGAATGCCCATTCGGTACCATGATATCCGATTTTTTTTTAAACTTGATATTTTTTTCCACTTTTTCATCATCATTCTCCCATAGACCTGCAATCACCAAACATACAAAATACCCATAAAGAATACAACATTTACAATAAAATAAAGTACGAAATCAATATTAAATATCACACTTATTTAAGTTCATCACTTAGCCAAATATATGTTTGTGTATTTAAGATCTCGTAAAATCTTTAGGATTATCTTTTAAAATCTTATGCTTATAGTTTTATCTTACGATATATTAAACCAAATAAAATTATATTGCACTCTTATAGAATCATATGGTGACAAAATCATCATTCAAAGTTCGTGCATCTTTTCTAAAATTAGCCAATTTCTCGAAACTTTTAAGGTGTTTATAGCATTGAATAAATATTTTACGACTAAAATCTTCATCTAACAACGGTCTATATTCTATTTTATACATGCATCCTTGGATTATAACACATGCCACTCATTTTAGACCGTTAAGTTTTATGGGCATAATATGGGCACAAATGGACGTCCATATTTTCACCTCTAACTCTCATAATCATTTTTTTTATATACTTGATAATTCAAAGTTGTTTCTCTCTCTATATTTACATTTTTATCAATAACCATTTATTAAGACAAAGAGAGTGTAGGGTAGAGAGAGATGACTGCTACTTGTTCTTCTGGTTTGATTTTCAGAACCAAAGAAATAGTTAGCAATGGTGGGAGTAACCGTTATTTTTTAAGAATAATTTTTTTTTAATTTTTTTTCGATATCATATTACTTTTTTATATACGGTCAATTGCATATTTTCTGGTTATGAAAAAAAAATATCAGATTTTTATTATATATATATATATATATATATATATATATATATATATATATATATATATATATATATATATGGTTAGTTGTAATTTTTGATAATTTTTTGTAAAAGAAATTATTTTTTTGTATTTATTTAATAAGTACATGTTAATAAGTAAATTGACGCTCATGCCCATTTTGTGTCCGCTCATATATACCCATGTTATTAAATTGGTACTTACTTATCCGTCCATTTGAGCACGTCGCCCATTTGGGTCCGCTCATTTGTCACCTCTAACTAAGATGAGCAAAACGTGTGATACATATCATTAAAAATAAATTGTTGATGCATGATAAATATTTATTCTATTTTTGGAAAGAGTTTTAAAGCCAAATATCTCAAATATCCTTACTAATTACGAGATCAAATAAGAAGATTAATTGTCCCACTGATTTAACGATTGATACTAGGGGTGAGCAGAAGTTTTCCGGAACCGGACCGGATCAATGGAACCAGACCGAACCAGTCAAAAATGGACCGGACCAATACTTTGGATTGGTCCTGGATCTGAATTTTTACAGAACCGGACAATTGGGTCGGTCCTCGGTTCCAGAAACCAAAAACGCAGAATCGGACCGAACCGGACCAATGTGTATTTATTATTATTTTATTATATATAATATACTAATATAGTATAATATATATATATATATATATACTAATATAGTATATATATATATATATATATTGATAAGAAGATAATAAAAAGGATACAACTTACAACTTAAATAAAATATATAATAATTTGATTCAATATTCAACCAAGTTTCCTTATTTGATTGAAGAGAAAATAGGAGAGAAAACATTGTTCTTCCCTATTAATTAATTTCCTGCCTCTTTTTGTGATTCCAAACATTATTAGTTTGAAGGATTGTTACATGTAAATTAATTAAATTAACCATAAGGGGATCGGAGAGGAAGATGACTTGCAATAAATTTCCTTACAACTTTCTTTTTCGTTTCTCTTTATTAATTTGGAAGTAATGATTTTTACATTTATTTTATTTTCACAAGAACAACGAACCCAACAAAATGTTGTATAAAGGAAGAACATGATTTGAATATTGATCATTGTTTTTTAGAAAATCTAGTTATCCTCTTGATCAAAGATACGCATCGTATTGGTCCGGTCCTGGTTCTCGTACGTCTTCAATTGGTTCTGGACCGGACCAATGTATTGGTTCTCAGACATATTGGATTGGTCCTGGTTCTATATTTTTTAAGAACATGACTATTGGTCTGGTCCTGGTTCTCTCAGTTTTTCCAAAAAAGTGGACCGAACCGGACCAAGCTCACCCCTAATTGACACCATTATTACTAAAATACTCCCTCAAAAGAGTTCATTATTTTATTTTGGGATGTTTCATTTAAAGAATTCACTTTCATAAATTAAGACATAAAAGTGTCACTTTATTACTAATAAACTACTAAAATTGTTTTTATTTTAAAAAAATTAACTTTCAAACGGGACTCTTTGCCCAGAACAGAGAGAGTATCTCAAATACCCTTACTAATTACGAGATCAAATAAGAAGATTAATTATCGAAAAAATGGTTAATTTTGCCACTGTACTTTGATGAATCTTTACATTTTGTCACTGTACTATTTTTCAAGCAAAATTGGCATTATACTTTTAAATATAGATGCATTTCGCCACTATCGCTAAGTGTCATCTAATTTTAACGGAATTAATTTCAGTTGCCTCCCTTAAGGGATTTTAAAATATTGAAAGATACTTAATGATTGTTGATGTTAAAGATAGATCGTTTTTTGGTTTTTAAATTATAAAGGAGTCCTTTTTTTTTATAGCTTTTATGGGTTAAAAAAAGATATTGTTTTATAAAAAAAGAAGAAGAAAGGATCAATGAAATATAAAAAATACAAATAAGAAGAAAAGATATATTGCTTGACTAAAAAATAAGAGAAAATATTTAAATTAATTAATATATAGATTTTATCTTACTGAATAATATAATAAAACATAATAATTTTAAAAGAAATCTATTTGTTACTATTTTCAATGTTATTTAAGGATTTGTGTCTACTATTTTTTATTTACTAATAGTTATTAATTTTTTAAATATTTGTAATAATTTATTTACAAATAATTATTTTTTAATAATTTAATAAGTTATTACAATTTTATTAATTAATTAATTTATTTATTTTTATTAATTTATTTTTAATAAATATTAAGTAATTTTTTTAATATTTTAGTAAAAAATTTATTAATAAAAAGGATAACCACCTCCACACATGTGATAAATCCCAACCGTTAACTATTTAAAAATATTTAATCTCCGTCGATAAATAGCTTTTATCAATTGTAAGTGAACTTTTAAGCATTATTATATTATTGATATTCTTCTCTTAATTTTTTATTTTGGCAATACATGTTTCCTTCTTATTTGCATTTTTATATTTCATTAATTCTTTCCTTTTTTTGTTCATAATATATATATTTTTTAACCTCAAAGATTTTTTTTTTGATAAGTTAAGATCCACAAAATCATTTACTTTTTAACTTCAACTATCATTAAGTATCCTCCTACATTTTAAAAAACCTTAGGGAAGACAACTAAAATTAATTTCGTTAAAAATTGCATAACAGTTAGTGATAATAACGAAAGAGTAATGCTAGAGCCACTCAATGAGTACTCAACTTCATGTACCAAATGATGTGGTTTTAAAATATTGAAAGATATTTAACGAAATTATATCTCTCTTTTCAAGTACAATAACAATTTTGTTTAAAAATAGTACAGCGACAAAATGTAACGATTAGTCAAAATGCAATGACAAAATTAACCATTTTCCCATTAATTGTCCCACTGATTTAATAATTGACACCATTAATGAGATCAATTATTTTCTTAAAATTTGAGAAAATCAATTAGAGATATTTATTTTTGGCAAAAATCTAGGTTTATGGCTAATGTTATAAGTTACCATATGAAATATAAAGTTGAAAAGTCAACTATGTGATTAAAGACAAGTTGTAACATAACTGATAAACTTAACATTACCCTATTTATAAATCTTTTGTTAGAATTTAAATAAATTGACCCAATAAGGTGAAAATTAAACAATTTTGAAAGACGGGAAGATTACATTCTTACATTGGAAAATATTTGGAATTTTAATTCAAAAGTTTATTGAACTCGAAAAACTAGAAGGCGTTTGACTGGCCATTTTTTTAATTTTATTTTACGTACAAATCTGACTCGTCGAAATGGCGACAAGTAAAATATTTGATAATTAATTAAGAGCGATTCAGTTTAACGAGTCAAAATTTTGTACTTTCTCATCTTAGCCCCTAGGCTCCTAAGTTTCTTAACTATTGTTCTAGTAATTTACACTTATTGCCCCTTACATTCTATTTAATTTCACACGGCCCTCTAATTTTTTTTCTCCTAAGGGAGGCGTGGAAAGTGAATGAATTTAAGACCTCACACTTTGTGAAGCTTCGCCTCTATTACTGGACCACTCCCTAATTTGTTCACTTTATTCAAACACTTTCCTTGGTTGTGTAAAGCTAATGAATTTTCTACGTTAGAAAGGAAATTGACTTTTGATGCATGTCCTCACTATACGACTTTATCAAAGAAAGACGGGTAGCACCCTCAAAAGTTTATGATAAAAAAAAAGATTTGGAACCTTACTAAGATAAAGTATATCCTAAGTTCCTAACATAAGGTAAACCTAGCCGTAGCGACTCTACCTTGAAGTAGTTGCAAATTTGCTTTAAGTAACCAATTATTTAAAAGTTTAAACTGCAAGAGAGACCATGTCTATCAGATTTTAACGCACCTCATCACGTGCATACATGGAGAGGGTTGGTTTTGTCAAATAATAAACTCATTAAGAAATTTAAGTTGTTAGAAAGGGGTTCAACCCTGTACTTTAACTCTTACTAGTCACCCTCATCTCATGTGCATACACGAAGAGAGAGTTGAATGTTCAAGTAACAAAATACCTTTAAGTAAATGTACTTTTGTAATTCAATATGTACCTTCAATCATCAATATATACATATAAACCAATTATTGTATTGGGACTATTGGATTAGTTTCACTAATGCACCGACACACTAAAGACAGTAAAACGGGTGAAAAAGATGAACCTCGTTTGCATATTATGGACAACGGTGGTGAAAATAGCAACCTCAACTGGTGTTTCGACTCATATGTTACATTATTAAATCACCAAACTACCCCAACTAGTGTTGAAAAGAATACACACTCGCCGGTGACCTAGTTAAGGTTTGTGATAGATGTCATAGATTAGGGTCGACCTTCTGACAATGAAACAAAGATGAAGGGAGCCAGATGAAAATTTTCTAATAAAGAAGGGTGCACCAGGACAGGATCCCGTGTGAAGCCGTGAAAGCCTTCGGGGAATTTTAATGGAGAAAGAGAGAGAGAGAGAGCAGTCAAAGTTTATATAATAATAACAAAAAAACAAAAACAAAATCCTGTTGTTGTAGCTTTCAACATAACAAAACACAATTTAATCCAAGAAAAGGAATGAAACTTCCCATCCCTTCCATTTTTATCTTCAAACTCAGAATACCAACAAACAAAGAAAGCTTCCTACACATACTTCTTCTCTTTTAATTTTGTGATCACATTCTCTCCTTCTTATAAATCTCTCTCTCTCTCTCTCTCTCTCTCTCTGTCTAAAACACTATCACCATCTTCTATATATACAAATAGATGGGAACAGAAGAAAGATTACCAAAGATGAGCAACAAAATTGTGGAGAAGGCTCTTAACAGCCTCGGCAAAGGCTTCGATCTAACATCTGATTTTCGGTTAAAGTACTGCAAAGGAAAAGATAGACTAGTTGTTCTTAACGAGACAGAAACAAAAGAGCTCTCCGTCCCTGGTTTCGGATCCTTCAAACATGTATCCATGGATATCAAATGTGATAAAGGTGAACGAACCCGCTATCAATCCGATATTCTTGACTTCAATAAGGTAATTTTAATTCCCACAAACAGGAGGTCTGTCATGTCCATGTCCATGTATATAATATACCTTGTTTTTCTGTGTAGATGTCGGAATTCTTTAATCAAAAGTGTTGTGTACCGGGAAAAATTCCATCCGGGCATTTTAATTCCATGTTTGGGTTTCAAAGTGGGTCGTGGGCAACCGATGCGGCTAACACCAAATATTTAGGCCTCGATGGTTACTTCATTATACTGTTTAATGTACATATTGATCGATACCCCCTCATTCTTTCCGATGAAGTTCGAAATGCAGTTCCTTCCACTTGGGATCCATCCGCTCTTGCAAGGTAATTACTAATTACTTACATACCTTCTTTTATTCCAATTTCAATTATTTCAATATATTTATCTTCTTTTTTCTTTTAAACTCTTTAATTGAATAAAATTTTGCTGATAAGGGTGCCATTTGAAGAATTTTTATTGTTATTGGTTGGTGACCATTGAATGTAATACAGTTATGGCCTAACCTTGACCTTCTTATAACCACACTACTACTCAAGAATGACCAGGTCAATAAAGAAATACTACCATGATATGTATCTCTATTAAAAATATAAAAACTTAGGTTAGACTATTTTACAGTTACAGATATTTTTTAAAGACAGATCCCCCTATTCAATCTATCGTATGTTGGTTGTTTGAACTATAAGAGAGTGAGCTCCGTTTTACGAATAAAGATTGTAAGATGGTTTTAAAGGTGACTTATCCTAGTAAAAAAACACACACACACACCCTTTGGTAACTTTTGCCGCCAGTCTTTTATTTCTTGCTTGACTAAGCAACATTGGGATTACAAGGTGTCAAGCTCACATTAAAGTCAACAATCTCAACGGTTGCTAATATAGCTGGTTTCAATTTTTGTTATAATCTTTCTTTAAAAAATAATCAAATTGGGCTATATACTAAATTAGGATGCAAATTAGTTGACCAAGCTGATGAAATAAGGACGTATAGGAGCACCCTGACACGACTACCGAATCGATCAATATCATAGATATTCTTTTCAGCATTTTCTACCCTTTTGATTCAGTCAAAATCTTGGAAAACCAAGGTGTGTATCTGATTCTAAGAATTTTTACAATTTCAAAGATGTTTCATTAAAAAATATTCTAGGATTTTGAAAATGTCAACAATAGTAGTGACAAGTTTGTTGAATATTTGGTTCATTTATTTAATTCTTGACAGTCTAATCATGGTGATTAATTAAGTAGGTTTGATCAGATTAGAAAACGATGTCAGTGAATAGAGTTGAACTAACCATAAAGTCATAAACCAAATACTATTGCTGCCGTTTTAAGTAATCATAATCATATACTGGTACAGGTACAGTCGTACTGATCAAGTTGGTGATGTTTGACAGGTTCATTGAAAAATATGGGACACATATAATTGTGGGGCTAAGTTTAGGGGGCCAAGATGTATTATTGGTAAGGCAAGATAAATCTTCCAACCTGGAGCCCTCACAAATCAAGAATCACTTGGATAACCTTGGAGATCAGTTGTTCAATGGGGCTTGCACCTTTTCTCCTCACCAGTTCAAAACCAAAGAACAACAAAAACAAAAGGTTTAATTCCCATTTTCAAGACAATTTTTGAATTTATTTCATATTATTGACTATGACAATAATAATAATATGATTATAAAATAATTTCAGGCACCGTCGGCGTTCAACGTCTTCGATCAACAACCTTTGTTGTTCAATGGCTTGTCTTTTACCACAGCGAAAGATGTAGGTTCGATAAACGTAACGTACAATAATTTCTTATCATCTCCACATATTTAGAGTTTGTTGACTTATTATGGACGAATCAATATTTACCAGGAACATGATTATATTCTGGAAAATGCAGGGAATAAGTGTGATATGTTCAAAGAAGGGAGGAGATTTATCGAGGAGTACACATTGCGAATGGCTTCCAACAGTAACATCAATGCCAGATGCAGTTCACTTTAACTTCATCCCCATCACCTCTCTCCTCAAAGGCGTTCCCGGCAAGGGTTTCTTATCCCATGCCATCAACCTCTACCTCCGTTGTAAGTCCATTACTCTTACTCTTTCCTCCTACCTACGTACAATTTTCCGTTTATATTGCTGCACAAGTACTGCATTAGCAAATACTTTGTGTGATGTCGTATCAGTTAAATATTGTTTATTAACGTTATTTTTGCAACTGTAAGATTTAGGATTGTAAATACGTTGTGAGAAATACCGAAAAATTCAAAATATTATTGCTTTTCATGATATATGCAGATAAGCCTCCAATAACCGATCTACAGTATTTCTTGGACTTTCAAGCCCATAGGGTATGGGCACCTGTTCACAATGATCTGTCGCTAGGCCCAACCACGAATCGGGCCATTCATACCCCTGCATTGAATTTCAGCTTCATGGGACCCAAGCTTTATGTAAACACTACTCAGGTACATACGTTTCTTTTCTCATTTATGCTATCACGTACTTTTTCTCTCTATCCTCTTTTAATTTCAAATACGAACATCTTCAAGAGATAAATTCTTTCTTCTCCTTTTATATACTTGTAATAGATTTTAAAAAAAACACTTTCTAAAACATTTCATATATTGAAAAAGTCTCAAAATTAATTTTTCTTCCTAAAAGTTTCAAAATTCCGTATTCAATGAAAAAGTATCATAATTAAACTTTTAATATAATAGTCTAAAATAGAACGTTTCTATTAGGGGTGGAATCGGGACGGGACTCGTCCCGATATTTCTCATCCCGGTCCCATCTCGATAGAATCCAGGATTTCAATTTCTTCCCGATCCTGTTCCCGATAAGTATTGGGACCCGACGAATCGGGATCCTGACAGTTCGGGAGATAAAAATCTCGTAATCCCGACTATAATATTTATGAACAATATTTTTTGACACAAAAATATTTTTAAAACATCTCCACCATGATTAATATTTCAGACCGTATATTTACAAGTATACTTGAATATTTACTTAATGATGTGTATTGTTGAATCTGTCATTTATGAACAATATGCACCACTCACCCGCACTAAGTGCAGAAACGTGATAGACAAAAAAAATCATAACATTGTGAAAATAAATTTAACAAACATCATTAAATAATTTTAGCAAGCACAAAATAGATATTGTTTAACACTCACAATATATATATATATATATAATTAGTCGGGACGGGTCAGGATTTAGGAATCCCGACGGGATTGATAATTATCGCGAATACCGTCCCGAAATAAATCGGGACAAAAAAAATCCCGACAAAGTCGGGATTGGGAAATGTTGGAACGGGATCGGATCGGATCGGGTCGGGTATCAGGACGGGTCGGGAAAAAACTAAAACTGGACTTTTGCCCGCCCTGGTTTCTACTAACGTTGATAGTGTGAAACTTTCATTTGAACAAAAACTTATTATTCTTTTTCAATTATAGGTAATGAGTATTTCATAAAAAATATTGATGATAATAATTTTGGAGACTTTTTGAATAGAAATTCTTTTAGTAACAATACATTTACCAACTAACATTTTCGGTTTTCAGGTTATAGTTGGAAAGAGACCGTTAACGGGGATGCGTTTGTATCTTGAGGGCATGAAATGCAACAGGTATTTAATTCCTCCATGATTGTATCTTTTATTTCTAAACAAAATAATAATAATAATAATAATAATAATAATATGTAGTAAATAATTAGAATAATGAAGTGATTGCATTTGAACTGACCTACATGAGAAAATGGATTTAATTTCAGGTTAGCCATACACCTCCAGCACTTGTCAGATACTCCGGTATTGCTCAGAGACAGGATCGACGATACGCTAACATGGCGTGGATCGGAAGAACTTTCCGATGAACGTTATTTCGAGCCGATCCAATGGAAAAAATGCTCCCATGTATGCACAGCCCCTGTAAAGTATGATCCCAAATGGATCACAGCTAGAAAAGATGTCACATACATTGTCACCGGTGCTCAACTTCAAGTGAAAAACCACGATTCAAAGACCGTCTTGCATCTTCGACTCTTGTTCTCCAAGGTTTCCAGCTCGTGCATTGTACAGTCAAATTGGGCACAATGCTCGTCCGAAAATAGTCAAAGGACCGGTTTCTTCTCAGCAATAAGCACATCGTTGTCGGGATACCCGGATAAAGAGAAAACAACCCCCAAAGTCGTTGTGGATTCTGGTATTTATCCTTCCGGCCCGCCAGTTTTGGTACAAACACAAAAGCTTTTGAAATTCGTAGATATGTCGCAGTTGTGCAGAGGACCGTCGGACAGTCCTGGACATTGGCTGGTCACCGGAGCTAAGCTTGAGGTGGAGAAAGGGAAGATATGCCTTCAAGTAAAGTTCTCCTTGTTGAACATATGTTAAATGTGAATAAGAAATATTTTTTTTTTAAAAAAATACTATCAATAGAAAAGAGTATTAGAAAATTTGTGTCTTGCGCCTGGAAAGGGTCATCCAATGTAATATGTACATATAGAAGGTTTGGGTTTGGGCTGTGATGTTCCTAGTTAGTCTTCATTCTTTGTTTCTTTAATTCCTTTCAGGTAACAAGTGTTGAATTTTGAAGTTCTGGTTTAGAACTTGTGAAGAATCTATATGTTAGCAATTGGGCTTTGTGGCCCTATTACTGTATTTATATTGTTAAAGATTAAGTAGTTTCATAATTCGAAAGGATTTGAGATTGACTTAACTTAACCTATAATTTTGGATTTGAGATTGACTTAACTTAACCTACAAGAAATAGAGTTTCTTGTACAATGATATAAATAGGACAAGTAAATTGATAAATCCCTAACATCATTACACGCCTAAAGGATGAATGCGTCTTCATTTAGCCGCCCCCTTACTCTCTCTCTCCTAAATTATATCTAAGCAAATACTTCATCTAGCATAACCATCGAGAGGCTTGGATTTGTGGTGTGAACCAGAGATCGATATTCGTGCTACGTGATATCAATCCGACGACGGAGAATTGTAGGATTCTTGATCGTGACATACGAAGATCGTAACTCAAGCAGAAAGTCTTTCGCTTCGCTCAAAGTTCAAATCGCATGAGGTAACTCATGATTACTCTTAGATAACGAACTTGTTGTATATAACCTTATTGGTATCAAATCCTATATGTTTGATTGCTCGTTTCGTTATGTCATGAATTGCATGCTTTTGTTTTTTGGTTTGTTTAAAACTTGTACCCGATAACGAACCAAATGAGTTTTATTATTTCATGTATCAAACAATTTTATTTTTGAGAAAATTTTATATGTCTGAGTTCCATATGACGAGACGAACAACATACTAAATTTTCGTTGAAATCCGTAGGGTATTTTTTCAAGATATCGCAAACCCTAGTTTTGTTAAAATTTGATTTTTCTGAAACTTTGCATGCTTTTCTGACCTATTTATTTTTTGTAAAACTGTGGTTTTATAGTCTGAACATGTAGTACTTTGCGAGGGCTTTCCAACGACATATTGTATGCTTAATTGGACTTAAAATGAACATTTTTCGGCCTTGAGAAGTTGGCTTGCGGATCATGTTCGCGAATCGATTTTCTGTGTTATGAAAAAGGGCATCCCGTCTTCCCCACTCTCGGCCTTGAAGTAAGTGTCTTTTCTGGAACTCCTTTAAATACAATCGGTACACGACTGGAAAGTACTCGACGATACGAATCCAATGCCACCGTCTGCGACCTTATTGGAGTTAAGGAAGGCGGCGCGTGGACCCCACTTTTCGGCTGGGTGCATGGAGGTGAGCTACACAGTCAACCAATCACCTTTTGACTGTTCAACAGTCAAATAGTTGACTGCTGATGTCATCTGCCACGTCATCCAGTGGGACCCACGTTCAGTGACATGAATTTGGTGATGTCATCAATGATGTCAGCGTGACGTCGTCGTGCCACGTCAGCCCTAGTGCTGACTCAGCGTCCAGTCAACCCCTCCTAGGAAGCCCATACACGCAGGTGGCGCATGTGAGCGCGTGCGGCGGTTCTAGAGCTCCATTTTGGAAACGGCCGGCGCGTATGGATTAATTTTGGCCTTCTGAGTCCAATGGTGACATTTGTTTTGATTAATTCAGCCTGGAAGTATTTGTTTTTAATTTTTTCAGTGTATAAAAACATGTTATTTGATTTAGTAAAAATTCAAAAATAACTTTCAGGGACTGTTTGGGACTGTAAGGGACTGTTCAGTAATTTTTAAAATTCTTTGTAAATTTTAAACTATTTTGAAGTCATTTTTAGCATAATTAATTATCATTTTGGGCTCTAAAATTGCGATTGGGACTATACGAGACCCAATAGTTTTATTTTCAGTAATAAAAATATTTATGTACATCTTATGTACTTTGATGGATTTATTCTATCTTATTTATTTTGTTTAAATTATCAATTTATAAATATTTTTACGTTGTGCATACTTTGATTGTGATTACGAGCCTCGCAGATTTTCCCTCCTTATGTGTATGATGTAATTATATTTAGTAATTGATTTTTTGAAACAAAAGTGAATCAATATATATGCTTATATCTTTTTCTTGCATCAAATTGTAGTGAAATGACTTCTAAGAATGTAACCGTTGATCTAAATAAGGGAATAAAATTATGTTGTTCAAACTATAGTGTTTGGCAAAGTAAAATTACGAGTTTGCTACACGAGCAAGAGGTTTTTGAGAACTTAGATGACTCGATGACTAAACCAAGGATAGGTAATTCTACCCTAGCCCAAAATCACAAAGATGAGCTTGTGGTTAAGTGTTATGATGTGAGTCGCACAACGAGTGTTGCAACTTGTGACCTTGCTCTTGTTTCTCTGAGGGTCCACGCAAGCCATACATGAAGCGTAAGAAACAAGTTAAAGGAATGCAAGCTGAGTATCTACCAAAACTAAGTAAGAACGATAAACGCCTTAGGGGCAAAAAGAATATGGCTAAGCATGTGCTACAAATGTGATGATACCTTGGGTCATTTCGCTCAGACTTATGATCTTGAGCCCAAAAAGGTATCCATTAATCCTATCTCCTTGCAAAGGTGTGTTTGCTCTTATGTTTTATTAGCTGACTTTTTCCCCTGTGTGGATTGTAGACTCAGGCTCCACAAAACATGTGACTAGGATCGAGAAGGATTTGTAGATTATTGAAAAGTTCTGCGAGTACAAGAATAATTTTCATGGGAAACCGTTCGTCTGTTGAAGTCAAAGGAGTTGGCTCATACCAACTTCAATTGCGGAATGGACGCACATCGACTCTTCAAGAAGTTCTTTATGCACATGTAATTCGGCATAATCTATTATCAGTATTATAATTGCTAGGACATGGATATTCTTTTAATTTTAGTGATGATCGCTTGGATATTTGTTTTGGTTATGAGATTTTAGGACATGGTTTTTTGTCAAATAATTTCTTTAATTTTAGATTTGTTGGATTCTCATAATTTTTCCATTAATTCTTCTTCTTGTATGGTTTATGATGATTATAATTCCGAGTTATGGCATGCTAGACTTTGACATATAGAAAAAGATAGGATGACTAGATTGGCTAGAGAAGGCCTATTGGGGTCTCTCGCCAAAGTCAACCTACCCTTGTGTGAATCTTTTTTGGTAGGAAAAGCTTGGCAAAAGCCTTTTGGTAAGGCAAAAAGAGTCGCACATCCATTAGAGTTAGTCTATTCATATATTTGCAGACCAATGAATGTTAAGGCACGTTATGGAGCTTCCTACTTTCTCACTTTTATCGATGACTACACACGCTATGGTTATGTTTACCTTATTTCTCACAGCGATGAAGCTCTTAAGTGTTTTGAATGTTTTCTCTGAGAGGTTGATAATCAAAAGGATAAAAGCTTAAAAACTTTTAAACTGACCGGGGTCGTGAATATTTATCTGATTAATTTAAAGAATTGTGTGAGAAAAAGGGAATACGCCGATAGTTGACAATTCCTAGAACCCCGCAACAAAATGGTGTTGTAGAACGAAGGAATCGAACATTGTTGGAAATGGTTAGGTCGATGATGGCACATGCCAACCTCCCAATTTCGTTTTGGGAAGATGCGCTAATGACTGCCGCCTATATACTTAATTGAGTGTCTTCTAGGTTAGTTCCCACAACCCCTTATGAACTTTGGAAAGGTGAGAAGCCTAAATTGGGGCATCGTCATCCTTGGGGTTGTGCAGGCTATGTCCATAGTACCTCCAATAAGTTTGGAAAACTAGGCCTTAGAGGAAACAAATGTGTTTTCATAAGGTATTCAGATACCTCAAAAGGGGGTTATGTTATGTACGGTGGAAAACCTGATATAGGAATGACCGAAACAGAGTCACGCAATGTTGATTTCATTAAGAATGATTTCCCACAGATAGGTGAAGTTAGGAAAGAGTTTGAACTTTTTGAGATGGAAGAAGAGCACATGACATCTTTTGGCGAAGGTGGGGAATTTCCTCAACCTAATCCTATGGTACAACATGAGGTTGAGCCTATGGAAGTCGCCAATGAGAGCCAAGGTGCTCTTCATCCGAGTGGGAGTTCGATACTAGAGCAAAGAAGTAAACGTGGAAATATACCTCCTCCTCGATTCGTGATCGAAGATGAATCTTTCCTAACTACTTCTTACAATTCTAGTGAGCCTACATCGTTCAAAGAAGCTTTTTCTTTGCCTACAAACAACGAATGGATGACTGCAATGGAAGATGAAATTTCCTCTATGAAAAATAATCAGGTTTGGGAGTAGTTGATCTTCCGCAAGGTCGCAAGACTATTGGAAACAAATGATTTTTCAACGTCAAGCAAAAAGTAGATGGATCAATTGAAAAATATAAGGCACATCTTGTGGCGAATGGTTTTACCCAAATAGAGGGTTTAGACTATGAGGAAACATTTTTCCCTGTGGTGAGATTTTCCTCTGTTCGCCTAATCCTAGTGATAGTAGTGCACATGGATCTAGAACTTTATTAGATAGATGTTAAAAATGTTTTTCTCAATGAAAAACTTGATGAAGATATCTATATGACTCAACCAAAGGGTTTTGAAGTCAATGGACAAGCGCGCAAAGTGTGTCGACTCAAACGTTCCATCTATTGTCTCAAACAATCATCTAGACAATAGTATCTTCATTTTCATCAAACAATAACCTCAATTGGCTTTGTGATGATTGAAGAAGACCACTATGTGTATGTTAAATGATCCAAGAAAAAGATCTTGAATCTGTCATTATATGTTGATGACATTCTACTAGTTGGGAATGATATGGAGATGATAAGTGTCACTAAAGAGTGGCTGTCTGTGCTTTTCGATATGACAGACTTGGGTGCAGCAAGTTATGTGCTTTGAGTAAAAGTCATTAGGGAACGTTGGAAAATATTTATCGGTTTGTCTCAAGAGACTTACATAAAGAAAGTCATCGAACGATTTGGTATGACTAACTCAAAACCTGTTGTCACTCCAATGGAAAAAGGATGTGTCCTTAGTACAAACCAATGCCCTAAGAATGAAGAAGAGAAGAAGAGAATGTCTACTACTCCATATGCGAATGCGGTAGGAAGCTTGATGTATGCAATGGTGTGTACTCGGCCTGACCTATGCTTTGCAGTTGGGATGTTAAGTCGATTCCAAAGTAATCATGGACCTCAACACTAGATGTTAGTGAAAAAGGTTCTGTGTTACTTGGTGGGAACAACAAATTTAACCCTATGTTATCAAGGTAGGGATTTGAGCTTGAAAGATTTCACTGACGTTGATTGGGCTGGAGATGTAGATGGTTATAAATCTATTTTGGGCTACGCTTTCCTCTTTAGTGGTGGAGCTATCTCTTGGAGTAGCAAATGATAAATTAGCACCGCCCTATCTACGATGGAGTTAGAATACATTGCTTGCTCAGCTGCAGTTCAAGAAGCTGTGTGGTTGATGAGTTTTCTTCAACATCTTGATGTTACGACGCATGTGGATCGTCCTGTAGCCATTACTTGTGATAGCATGGATGCTTTAGGTTACACTAAAGATCCCAAGTATCATGGGAAGACGAAACATATCAACATCAAGTATCATTTTACTAAAGACATTGTTGCAGAAAAAAAAATTGTTCTAGAATATATTCCTACTAGAAGCATGTTGGTTGACCCTATGACTAAGCCCTAGCTAGAGAGATCTTTTAGGATCATATGTTGGGTCTAGGGCTTCGTATGATTTGATATTTATTCTGAGAACACTTCTGTTGATATTTGATTATTATTTTCATTATCGTTTGAATAAATTGCAGTTTCATTTTATTCCTTTTACATGTTAATTGGATGTTTTAATATGAAATTGCATAACATATATATCTAATCTAATCTAATCTAATCTATCTAATCTAATCTAACTACCTATAAAAGTCTAGGTTGTCTCTTAGAACTTAATGTATGGACAAACCTACCACTTGACTTAATACATCATCCATCATTTAATTAAGGACAATACACATAAATTTATCATGTCAAACAATAATGATTGGAAAAAAATAGCCATAAATATAATAAATCACTCACTATTAATTAAGGCCAAAAGAGTAAATTTGTCATAGGCTAATTAATTCCATAAATAATTAAATAATAGTTTGATCCATTAACTTGTACATATTTTAAAGTTAGGTACATTTTTTAATTCTATTAATTTCGTCTTGTATTTTGATTTTCTTCTCAGTTTCCCCCACCTACCATTATCGTTACGAATGTTGTACAATATTTTCTAAAATGATAAAAATACCCTTACTCAATCGAGACACTAAAACTTTATTCGAAACTAAAAAATAATATGGTTTTACTTTCTTAAATATGTTCAGGAAAGATATTATTAGATTTATATGAATAATTGTATCTATAATAATAGAATTGTTAGTGAGCATTGAGATATTAAAAAAAATGTAGCATGTTTAGTTATTACCCATGAATAAAATAAGAGAAAATAGTTAAGAAAATGTGTCATAATGTCAAGAAGATGAAGAAAAAAAAAAGAACCATTTCGATGAATCTGTGCGTTTTGTTAAAGACAATACACATAAATTTACCATGTCAAACAATAATGATTGGAAAATAATAGCCATAAATATAATAAATCACTTGTCATTAATTAACGTCAAAAGAGTAAATTTGTCATAGGCTAATTAATTCCATGAATAATTAAATAATAATTTGATCCCTTGACTTGTACTTATTTTAAAGTTAGGTCCTACATTTTTTAATTCTATTCATTTTGTCATATATTTTGATTTTCTTATTTTTAAAGTTAGGTCCCTTGGTTTAGATGTCCTCTTCTATTCTTTTGTATTTTGTAAGGACGATGGGTTTTAAACCAAGCCAATTAGACTATACTTGGGAATTTGTATAGAACTTGTATTTGCTCCTTTATTTAGCTACTTGTAGTTGCATCACTGGTAGTACTTGTACTTTATTTTGATGTCGGCATTTGTGTAAGCTGAGCTTAGTATATCTTGTTAATAGTTCACTACGTATAGTCTTCCACTGAGTATCCCATTAGCTCTTATTTATTTCTTGTCCTTTTAAATGCTTAGCTTGGGTTCCAGCATGTAGTGTCGCCGATGACTTGGTTTATTTGCTTAACTGTTATATCAGGGAAAGTTTTTAAAATTTCGACCTTTTGGTGCCGAGGCGTGTTACGTCTCCAATGTTTCGTCACGTCGTTTTCTTAAATTGAGTCCTTGCATGTTTATGTGTTTCTTGTTTCCCCCTATTTGGGCGGACCGACCCGCGATTCCACCTTGGGTCCGGGTCGGGTCGCTACAGTTGGTATTAGAACAGTTTTTATAGGTTAGCTATCGGCCAGGATAGGCTCCATGGCCTAGGTGGGTTGGTTTGTTGTGCAATGTTCTAACGCCGAGTGAATTCTTATAGGTGTCTGATGGTGGTTCCTAGAGGAGCTAGTGTAGGCCGAGGCAGAGGCAGCCCCAAGAGAGTTCCCGATGAGCCTGAGGCAGAGTTGCCACCTCCACCACTGAATCCAGTTGATATGAATACTCAGATGACGGATATGTATCGCTGTAGTATGGAGTTTATGACCGAGATGGCTCAGTTTGGCCAGGGTCAGAATGTACCTCCACCACCACCGCCAAAACCAGAGGCGAGAGTGTCGCCACCACGGAATATTATACCACCGGAAGCTAGAGCACGTAATAATGCTGTTTTAAAGAGGTTCTTGAAGATGAAGCCTCTATCTTTTGAGGGAGAGGCAGATGCTAGTATAGCCGAGCTATGGCTAGAGGATTTGAAGAAAATCTTTGAAGCTCTAGATTGCACGGATGAAGAGAAGGTGGTGTTAGCTGTTTATAAGCTGAGGGGAGTTGCCAATCATTGGTGGGAAGTTCTACATGCTAGTTGGGAAATGAACCAAGTGGCACGAGTGTGGCCTAACTTTGAGATGGAGTTTAGGGCTTCTTATATGCCTAATGTGGTTAGGCAACGACGAGAGAAAGAGTTTCAGGATCTGGAGCAGGAGCAGGAATCGATGTCTGTAGCTCAGTATTCTTCTAAATGCACTGAGTTATCCCGTTATTATGTACATCTGGTGTTGGATGAGAGACACGGGACCCATAGGTTCGTGAAAGGGTTGAAGACCGAATATAGGAAACAATTGTTATCTTTACAGTTGGTAAATTACCGGAGTGCTGTGGAATCGTGCCTATGAGATTGAGCGGGACATTGAGGAGCACATGCAGAAGCCTTCTGTGCAAGCTTCTCAGTAGCAGTACATGCGATCGATAGAGGTCAGTCTTCTGGAAATCGGTCTGGCTATCAGGGCAACCGTCGCAATGGTGATCAGAGTAGGTAGCAATAGGCGCCTGTAGACACCCCAATTTTGTACCCCTGATATGTAACTCTGGCATGTGATATCAAGACCTGTGAAAACTTAACAAATGTCAAGTTACAGGAGTTAAGAATGCAAAAGGCAAAGCAGGATGCGCAAAACAGTAAAATGCAGGGGTTAAAGCGTCAAAATCAGAAGTTGGAACAGTGTCTTGGCCCTGCCAAAAGGGGACCTTGGCGCGGTGCCCAAGGAGCCTTTTGGTCGTGCCCAAGGTGTTACAGGAGGCCTCCCAGTTAACGCAATGTGCAGCTTGTCATGCGCGGTGTACAAGGAATTTAAGCGTGCTGAGAGAAAAAGAATTCCCCGATGAGTCCCTCCTCCAGCCTATAAATAGGGAGCTCAGGGTCCGCCTTCAACATATCGATCAGTGATCACAAACTCTCTGCGTCCTCGTTACGCTGAGAGAAAATAGAGCGAGAGTGATAGTGAGTTCCTCCTAAAAAGCCCCGAAGCCCTGCCAAAACTCCGCCAAACCTAAAACCAACCGTTTAAAGTAATCCATAGCCCTTTAGTTAGGTATCCACCCTATTTCCCCGGTCTAAAAACCTCGGGAAGAGTCGTTGTTCTACCCGAGTGAAAAAGCCAAAACCACAAAAAATAAGTCGTTACTCTGCCCAAACCGCAGCAGCAGCAATATAAAAAGTCTCCCTCTCTCGAGAAGGATAGAGCGAGCACACCACGCTCTAAAAGGTAAACCCTTTAAGAGCATTTATTTTATAAAAGTTATTTTCAAATCCGACCCGATGTAGAAAATATAAGTCATTGTGCTGCCCGGATTTAGTTAGAAAATACTATGTAAAAGAGCCGTTATTATAGCCAAATATTTTTAAATGTATTTGTAATTATTGTAAAGAGACAGCTGCAAGTCCGTAAATAATGTAGCCATGGATGTGTTTACTTTTATTTCCTGTATTTTAATACTTTGTTTATTTGCTAAATAAATATAACAAAAAGCATACTTTAGCCAAAAACCGCTTTTGAGACCAAAAGGCGAGTTGGGTGCCTAGCACCTTCCCAACTCGTAACTTAGCCTCCGAACCCGTTTTTGCAATCTCTGGTTTTTCTTCTTTTTTTGGTTTTTCTTTATTTCTTCCTTAAAATAAAGATGGCGACTCTATAAAACAATTTGGATGCAGTGGGGCGTCGCAACACTCCTTTCTTGCACTTTTCCGTTTTCCCCTAAAAAAGGGAGAATGAGAATGAAAGGGTGATGTATTCATATATCCTGATATCCCCTAAAAAAGGGATAACTTGATGTAGAAAACCCAAAGCACTCATAGTGATCCGAAATAGGTCATAAGGCTATTTTCATAAAATCCATAGTGGGGCCTCGCACCATCCTTTCTTGCACTTTTCTGTTTTCCCCTAAAAAAGGGAGAATGAGAATGAAAGGGTGATGTATTCCTATATCCTAGTATCCCCTAAACAAGGGATAACTTGATGTAGAAAACCCAAAGCTCCCATATTGGACCAAAAATTCACTGAAGTTACCGAGGCGTATTCAAACGCGCTATCTTAGATAGCACTCCTCTCGCACTTTTAATTTCGTCTTCCCCTAAATAAGAGAGGATGGAATGAGAGTAGTGGTGTCCGCATCCGCACGTACGCGCACCCCTATCCAAGGACGCGCGGGCGCAGTCCCAGGAACCCACAGCGCCCGTCTGAGAGTCGTGGTAGTAGTGCTCCTACTCCTCAGGGGCAGTAGACTCAGGGTAGCGGACCTTTGATTTGTTCTTTCTGTAATAAGATTAGACATTCTAGTGAGAAGTGTAAAACCAGGCTTGGTGCTTGTCTTAGTTGGGAGATCCTAGTCATCAGCTCAAAGACTGTCCTAAGTCTAAAGCAGCTCAGTCCATGCGGTCTGTTCAGCAATCTGGGTCCAAGAGGGACAGTGATGGGCGTCCTAAGGCGCAGGCTCGTGTTTTCATACTTGATCAGTGAGGTGTTCCAGAGTTTACTTTTGTGATCGGAGGTATTCTATCAGTTCTCGGTCATAGTTCTTGAGTTCTTATAGATTTGAGGTCTACTAATTCTTATGTCGCATCGTATTTCTTAGAGCATTTATGTGTATTGCCTGCCCAGTTGCCTTATGTGCCAGAAGTGTCTACACCGTTGGGTGATTGCTTGTTGGCGTCTGAGGTTTATAAAGATTGTGATGTGTTTGTTAATGATCGAGTCTTGCATGTTTATTTGGTAGTATTGCATATTCGAGACTTTGATGTGATTCTTGGTATAGGCTGGCTATGTGTGTATCATGCTTTTGTTGATTGCCGTCGTAAGAGAGTAACTTTTGTCATGCCATGTATTCCGGAGTTTGTGTTTTCAGGTGATCATGCTATGAATGGTGTTCATATTATTTCTGCTTTGCAGGCTAGACAGCTTTTATCACGTGGGTGTACGGGGTATTTAGCTTGTGTATTTGATACTAGCATGCCTACTGCTAAGTTAGAAGATATTCCGGTAATTAATGAGTTTACAGATGTCTTTTCTACCGAGTATGCTTTACCTCCCGACCGAGAGTTAGAGTTTTGTATTGAGCTATTACTAGGGACTTCGCCTATTTCTAGGGCACCTTACCGAATGGCTCCGGTGGAGTTGCGAGAGTTGAAGGAACAGTTGCAGGAACTTCTTGATAGGGAGTTTATTAAACCGAGTGTGTCTCCTTGGGGTGTACCGGTGTTATTTGTGAGGAAGAAGGATGGTAGTCTATGGCTTTGTATAGACTATCGACAGTTGAACCATGTTACTATCAAAAATAGGTATCCCTTACCACATATTGATGATCTCTTTGATCAACTTCGGGGTTCAGTTGTCTATTCCAAGTTTGACTTGAAGAGTGGCTATCACCAGTTGAGAGTTCGGGCGAAGGATGTCCAGAAGACAGCCTTTCGTACGCGTTATGGCCATTATGAGTTCGTGGTTATGCCGTTTGGGTTGACAAAAGCACCTACAGTTTTTATGGACTTGATGAATCAGGTTTTTCATAAGTATCTCGATTGCTTTGTGGTTGTTTTTGTTGATGACATTCTCGTGTACTCCAAGTCACGAGAGGAACATAAGAATCACTTAAGAGAGGTTCTTTCTATCTTGCGGAAGAAGCAGCTTTTATGCGAAGTTCAGTAAGTGTGCTTTCTAGCTAGAACAAGTTACTTTTCTAGGGCGCGTGGTGTCTAGTGATGGTATCGCGGTGGATCCATCCAAGGTTGAGGTAGTTACAAAGTGGAAGACGCCTAGTACGGTGACCGAAGTCTGTAGTTTCTTGGGCTTGGCAAGTTATTATCGTAGGTTTATCGAGGGATTCTTGAAGATCACTACTCCGATAACTACTTTGACACAGAAGAAATCTTCTTTTATATGGAATGATAAGTGCGAGGTCAGTTTTCATGAGTTGAAGAGGAGATTGGCTATGGCTCTTATCTTAGCATTGCCTAGTGGTTCCGAGAACTTTGTTGTTTATAGCGACGCTTCATTAGAAGGCTTGGGTTGCGTACTTATGTAGAATGGAAGAATCATTGTATATGCTTCGAGGAAATTATCACCTTATGAGCAGAATTATTCGACACATGACCTTGAGTTGGCAGCTATTATATTTGCGCTTCACATGTGGAAACATTATCTTTATGGGGCTAAGTTCGAGATATTCACTGATCACAAGAGTTTGAAGTATCTCTTTTCACAGAAAGAGTTGAACATGCGACAGAGGCGATGGATGGAGAAGCTTTAGGACAACGATTGCACTATCTTATACCAGCCAAGGAAAGCTAACGTTGTTGCGAATGACTTGAGTAGGAAGGCGTATATGTCTTGCTTGATGATGAAAGAAGTGGAAATGGGAGCATATCACCATGGATTTTGTGACATGATTGCCACGTACTTGCTGAGGTTTTGATGCAGTTTGGGTTGTTGTGGATAGGTTGACTAAATTTTCATATTTTATTCCTATTGCGATGACTTATAGTTTGAGTCAGTTGGCAGCATTGTATATTCAGGATATCGTGAGATTACATGGTATTCCGGTTTGCATTGTATCTGATAGAGATCCCAGGTTCACTTCTTGATTTTGGTATTCCTTGCAGGAGGCTTTGGGTACGAAGTTGAATTTCAGTACGGCTTTTCACCCACAGTCAGAGAGATTGATTCAGGTATTGGAAGATTTATTGCGTGCTTGTGCCATGGATTTCAAAGGTAGTTGGGATTCTCATTTTCCATTAGTCGAATTTGCATATAACAATAGTTACATGTCCAATATTGAGATGGCGACATATGAGGCTTTATATGGGCGTAAGTATCGTTCACCAATTTGTTGGGATGAAGTTGGTGAAGCTAAACTTTGGGGTTCGAAGATGGTACAACAGTCAGCTGAGAGTGTGAAACTTATTAGAGATAGATTACTTACAGCTTAGAGTAGACAGAAAAGCTACGCAGACAACCGGAGACGTGACTTAGAGTTTCGGGTTGGTGATTATGTATTCTTGAAATTATCGCCCCGGCGCGGTACTAAGCGATTTGGGAAGAAATGTAAACTTTCACCTAGATTTATTAGGCCATTCGAGATCTTAGAGAGGATTGGATCTTTGGCGTATCGGTTAGCATTGCCACCTTCTATATCAGATGTTTATGATGTCTTCCATGTCTCGATGCTACGCAAGTACTTGAAGGATGAATCGCATGTCCTTACATATGATGGGATTACTATTGAACCTGACATTTCTTGTGATGAGAAGCCAGTGAGGATTCTTGATACGAAGGAACAAGCCTTGAGAACGAAGAGGATACCGTTGGTCAAAGTCTTGTGGAAGAACCATAACATCGAGGAAGCTACTTGGGAAACCGAGCTTGACATGAGAGAGAGATACCCTTTCCTATTTGATGATTCCGGTATGAATTTAGGGACTAAATTCCTTTTAAAGGGGGAGGATGTGAGAACCCAAAACCTACTTGTATAACATGTCTACCATACTTGTTAATACGCCCATTATATGCCTTAACATGTTTTAGAGTCCATATTGTTCATATCATGCTTGTATTAGGTCAACCATGATCGTAGTTGCTTGTAAGCCTTATATACGTGCATGCTTTGTTGTACTTGCTTCATGTATCATCTTAGCACTTAACTAAGTCCTACTAGAGCCTTAATACCTTTCTTACATGTTTTATAACTTCAATCTTGGTCATTGAATGCTTGGTTGAGAGTTCAGAATCCTTCTTGCTTTGTTTGACCTTTTGACTCTTAGGGTTTCTCGATTTGTCTTTCCTTTTGCCTTGTTTCGTGTCTTTGAGACTCGTGAGATGTTAACTTGAATCCTAAACCTTGTATTCTAGTCCTTAACATGTTTAAGAATGTTCATTCATGCTTGTTGTATCCTTGGTTAACTCGTTGTTGAATCGTTTGATGTTCGTTGCGAGTTTTGCCCTTTATTCCTCCTTGTTTGGGGTGATGTTCGGACCTGTTTCGGACGTGTTTTGAGTGTGTTAAACATCCCATATGGTTTGTGGTTGAATTGGACACATTTTGGACTTGTTTTCAAGTCATTTTGGCCATCCAGACCTCTGAGCACTCGCTCAGCCATGTGACTGAGCGAGTGCACAAAATCCAGAAGCTCAGGACAGAAAAAGGGGACTGAGCGATCGCTCAGCCTTTTGACTCGGCGACCGCCAGCCCTGTTTCCAGCCCTACGGGATTTTCTGCAATTACGAATTTATGACCCAATTAGCCATTGAACCCTCCATCATTAGTGACCCTAATCCCATGTATTAGACCCTAACTAAGTTTACTTAATCCTAATTCCTAATTAGGAGCCTAATCCCTTTCATTCTACTTGTGACATGTGGAATTCCACTCCCATTTGCATGTCATATATATAGCCTTTTCTTTCTTTGTGGCTGTCACCAAGAAGCCATTTCCTCCTTCTTCATATGAGCTTGAGTGTGTGAATGGTGAGGTGAGATTGGTGTGTGTTTTCTCCATAACTTGAGCTCCCGAGTTTCGATTTCCAATCCGAGACAACCAAATCGAAGCTATCGACGAGGAGAACGATTCTAACCAATTGGATTTCTTTTATTTCATCTTTTTCCTTGGTGTAAGGTAAGCTATTGATTCCCCTTAGGATGTATGCTAGAAATGTCATGCTATCCCCTTTCTTTCATGTCTCTCATGCCTTTGCCATGTTAATATCATGTTTTAGGATGATTTGAGATTTTGAAAATTTTGAATGATATGTTCATCTTGTGGTTTTGGTCCTAAGCCTAGAATTAAATGTGTTCTATACTTCATTTGTAATAACTATTGTTTTTGGACCATTGACTTTTAACAACTTTTAGAATTTATGATTATAGGGTTCCTTAATTTAGGAATTTATGATAATTCTTGACTATGGTTATTATGTGGATTAATGACCTAGTCTAACCTATACGAGAACTTAGAAAAGAGTTACGAATACAATTATTGTTTGAACTCTAATTGGATGAATTTATAGAAATGACTCAATGGAGTCTATTTTAGTGAGTCATTGAACAATATCGGCTCAATGATCAATCCCTACGACATTATTAAATGCGTTCCACTAGAAAACTAGTTCTAGACTCTTGAATTGGATTGACTATCATGCTTGATCTTAAATCTCATATAATAGAATGCCTATTTGACATGTTGAATTCGCTCTTGTCGAACACAACCCTACTTGATTTATTGATGAGAATACTTACTTGTCATGAACAAGATCGCTTTTGTTGACCTCGTTCTCTACTTGAGAGTTTGTTGAGTAAACAACTACTTGGCATTTGCATGAGTCCAGCTGACATACTTGCTCTTATACACACACGCATCCACAGTGGCCGCAGTGGGGAAGTAGCCCCTTTGTTGTAACCATTAGAGCGCATCGGTGTGTCTATCCCGGTCATCTCCTCGGAAGGTCGATGTACTCACAACCATCTAACACCTCACATTCCAGATAACGCTTGTTTGCAGGAACTACATAGCGGCACTTGTTCTCCATATATCCTATGTGATTTAATTACGAGCACCTATGTAAAACAATGTGCATCTTGGATATATGATATATATTCTTATGTGATGATACCTTGCCTTGTATGTTGCATATTGCCATAACATGCATGATTGATAGCTTACTAGTCTTTATGACTTACCCATTCCCCTTTACTGTTTTAGATCCTAGCAAGGCAGGTTCCTTCTCATTGAGGCTTGCAGTGTTCGTGTTTACTTGGCTTCTCTTTTGGTCCAACGTTGCAGTTGAAGAGGTGGTTTAGATGTTCTCTTCTATTCTTTTGTATTTTGCAAGGACGATGCGTTTTAAAGTAAGTCAATTAGACTATGATTGGGAATTTGTATAGAACTTGTACTTGCTCCTTTATTTAGCTACTTGTAGTTTCATCACTGGTAGTACTTGTACTCTATTTTGATGCTGACATTTGTGTAAGCCGAGCTTAGTATATCTTGTTAATAGTTCACTACGTATAGTTTTCCGCTGAGCATCCCATTAGCTCTTATTTATTTCTTATCCTTTTAACTGCTTAGCTTGGGTTTCGGCATGTAGTGTCGCCGATGACTTGGTTTATTTGCTTAACTGTTATATCAGGAAAAGTTTTTAAAATTCTAGCCTTTTGGTGCCAAAGCATGTAATGTCTCCAATGTTGTGTCAAGTTGTGTTTCTTAAATTGAATCCTTGCATGTTTATGTGTTTCTTGTTTCCCCCTATTTGGGCGGACCGACCCGCGATTCCACCTCGGATCTGGGTCGGGTCGCCATAGCGAATAATAACAAAATAAATGAAATTAATTCTAAATTTCATTTTTGAGAGTAATGTAATTTTTTAATTTTAATTTAAATATTAGAAAAATTATAATAACAATGTTGCTAGCCTTATAACTAATTTTATAACTTTCCTTACAACTAAGCCTTGAAAAAGAACAAAAATGTCTTTGTCCAAAACAACTTTACAGTTCTTCAAAACTTAGTTGTAAGGAAAGTAATATAATTAGTTGTAAGGATAATATTTTCCTTATATTTATGCCAAATTACAAATGCCCCCAAGAGAATATACCAAAAATTACATTGCGCACCGCAACCCTAAGGTTTGTCCCATGATAATATCTGATGTTATATTTTTTTCCCTATATTTCACCATAACCACAGCCGTTAGAAAAGTTACGTTAATTTGACATTTCCTTGTGAGTGTTAACTCGAGGGAAATATTAGGAATTTGGTATAAATTTTGAGGGTGCTAAATGTATTTTAGCCTAAAAAAAATTAAGAAACAATATATATATATATATATATATATGTGTGTGTGTGTGTGTGTGTGTGTGTGTGTGTGTTCAAAGTTAAAATGTTAAAAAAAAATGGAATTGGGGTCCACCATTTCTTTTTTTTCTTGCTGAAAGAAAATCTAGAGAAAAGACCCACCATGTTTTTCAATTTTCAGTCGTCCCCAAAACAAAAATTAACCCAGAACCCGATCTGGGTTTTGTCCACTCCCTCCAAATTTCTCTCTCTTTACCCAGAAGATAGAAACGCGTTTGATTTCATTATCAATTTTTTTTTTATCTTGATGATGATAGCAAAGTATGCAAACAAAAGATAGGAAAAACGTTTACCCATAGATACCCGTCTCATCACTTATTTCTTGTATGAAATTGGATTTACTCATCTTCTCTGATGAAACTCAACCACCACTGAAATCAATCAATTTCTCATCCCCCCCCCCTTTTATCCTCTTACATGACTTAACTTACCTTTACTTTTTCTCTCATAATTCTTTAAATAATCCAACCCAACCACCATGACAGCTGCTTTGAGGTCGAAATCATAGAACCATAGCTTCTTCAACATCCTCTCAATTTCGATACTTTGTTTGAAGCCATATGCAAGCCAGTTGTATGCCCAATTTTCTCCATCAAAATTGAAGAGTATTTCAATAAAATCTCTTACCATTTCGCTTAATTCATGCCCGTCTCTCTTTCTGATGAATTATTCAATATAGGGTATTGATTTTTTTGTTAATCCCATGTTTTATAAGGGTTTTTAGTGAGTATACTCTATAGCCTCTAATTAATACTTCAGGCGCGACTTTTATAGGGAGTAGAATGAGGGAGATCGAAGATGGAATTTGGCTAAAATCGAATGAGGTAGACGTCAGAGTTGTGATAGGAGTGGAAATGTTTTAGGCTAGAGATGGCGGCTTTTATATATGGTGGGGCTTGAGATGGCGACTATTTCGGTGGAGCCGAAGATGGGATTGCACCAGGAGATGAGAGAATGAGAGGATGTGAGATTAGGGTTTTTCCTTTTAATACATTTACTCTTTAACCAGATAAGGAAAATTTCATTTTTGCCCCGCACGTGGAAGATCACGTTGCTATTTAAAGTGAATTTTCTAACGTCCGTCAAGGGTGGGTGGAAAATGAAAAAAAATGTAGCATCACATACCATTATGTGACAAACCTTAGCTTAGGGTTCACTATACGATTTGGTGGATACTTTGCGGGAGGAATTGTAAATTGGCCATATAACCTTCATGTGACATGCGCATACCATTTTTCGATACTATTTTTAACACACATAGATGGAAGTGGGCAAAGTTGAACAAATATAAAAATAAGGTATGAAAGTGAGATACTTCATAGGTTGGGGTGCAATGTGAGATTTATTGTGTAATTTTGAGAGCTAATCATATTTTGGCCCTATCGAAAGTAGTCCAAAATACAAATTTCCTCTTAAGTATCCACCAAATCCACTTTGGCCCTCAACGTAATTTTATAGAATTTCCATATTTTATGTCAAATTTGGTGATGATGATGTCATGTCTGGTAATCGTAGTGATAGACACGGTGGCGAATAATGTTTAAGATCGATAATTTGGTCCAATTAAACCATAAACAATATCAATGGTGCCGATGAGACATTTATTAGAGTTGAAGCTAGGGACGATGAAGACGGATTGAACCGTGGCTTGTCTCATCTTTGTCGTATATATTTGTGATGAGTTCAAATATGGATTTTAAAATTCGTGGGGTATACTTGTGTATTGTGTTGTATGAGAGAGAAAGGGAGAAATGTCGGGGCTGTGACAGATTTAATTTTTTGTGGGTTCTTATTCGTGGTGGCCTTGACACATGATTGTGATTATCTGATCTTCAGTTATATCTCTCTGATATCCGCTATGATTCCGCTCTATTTTTATTTATTTTTCAATATAAAATTTTGAATAAAAGATTCATACACTCTTGAGTTTTATTTTAATTAAAATTTACATAAGTGGTCATTGATGGAGAAGAAGCAGAGAAAGAGTTGTTTGAGAAGTAGAAAAAGAAGGTTCTCTTTGGGTAATAAAAGCAGAGAAAATATTGTCAGAAAATGACCAAAGTCTCCAACAACAATGTGCTTATCTAAGATAGTAAGTTTAAATTGTTTTCAATTTACACACTGATAAAAATGAATGAATTTATGTTTGGTATTAAAAAAATATTTAAAAATAATCAACAAAAAAGACAAATGTGTAAGATAAGTTGCTATACAATGACTAAAAGCATACATTATAAATGACTGAAAAACAAAGTATCAGAAATGATAAACAAACAACATAATTTATAAGTCTCAAAAACTGTAAAGATTAAAACACACAAAAATCTAATAATTAAAAATCAACAAAAAAATGAATGAACTAACAAATCACTTTTTTAAAAAATGTGAACCTTACTAGTTTTGATTATAAAGATTTCGTGGATATTGAATTGACTCTCTTATACATGTAATTCATTTTGTCACTAGGTGGGCGAGCAAGCTGAGATAATAAGTCTTTGGCACCTACGAATGGGAGGTGCGCAAATGACATTACATTTATCGTCTTGGCATGCGGCCAAGATTGAGACCTTTTATACAGGTCGACTTTATATCCCAAGAAAAAGTCAGAATGTGAGATCTTAAAAGAGACACTAGAAGAGTGACTGCTTTTGAGTACTCAGGTTAAACGTCAGAAAGGCGGCTAGACTATGGTTCGTAAGGCGCTTGAACATGACATGCCAACTTCGTTTGTGAGTTCCGTCATACACATTATATTGTATGTGACTATAAATGCGACCTAAGAAAGTGATTGAATGATCCCTGCTTCATCACTTTGTGATTCTAGTGCTCAAATCTAGGTCACGATTATACCCTATGTGACTTAAAACTATATCATGAACTTGGACGTTGATGATGCTACTTTGGCATGCCGACCAACGGGCTATTCACATACAGCCCTACGGAGCATTGCTGGAAAAACAATTAATTAAGAGTAATTGAAATGAGTGTCTAAGGAAGATAATGTGATATACATCTTTATTTTTGTGTTTCAATATCATAGTAATCATATTGAACATACGGTTCAAGAGATTGATCTTGATACACAAACATGTTGAGGTTTAAGCACCGCTTTTAAGAGATTGTGGATGCTTAAATTGATGTATATATCAACGGTCTGGAGTATAGACAAGTTTTGTTTTCTAACGAGGACGTTCTATGCTGGTCAGATGGTGATTTGGTATAGCGCTCCATCCTTTATCTTTCTCGCCATGTCGCATATTTCACTTCCAGTATGAAGAGACAGTGTTTAACGGGTTTTGATGATACGATGTGGCAAGAGAGGTGAGCCTATGTATGCAAGTGGGAGATGTTAGCAATTGGACTTGTGACCCGATTATTTATTTCCGCTCATATGGACTGTATTTATATTATTAAAGGTTAATTAGTTTCCTAATACGAAGGGGTTCGGAATTTACTTAACTTAACCTACAAAAAATATGATTTCTTGTACAATAATATAAATAACGCAAATAAAAGGATAAAACCCTAACATCATTACACGCCTAAAGAAAGAACAGGTCTTCCTTTGGCCGCCCCCTCTCTCTCTCTCTCTCTCTCTCTCTCTCTCTCTCTCTCTCGAATTCTATCTCATCAAATTCTCTCTCTAACCTAACCATCGAGAGGCTTAGATTTGCATGTGAACCAGAGATTAATATTCGTGCTACGTGATATCAATTCGACGAGAGAGAATTGCAAGATTATTGATCAAGACATACGAAGATCGTAGCTCAAGCAGAAAGTTTTTTGCTTCGCTCACAGTTCAAGTTCGTACGAGGTAACTCATGATTACTCTTAGATAACAAAGTTGTCGTATATAACCTTCACTATATATACTCCTTGATTTCTTTACTTGCACATAAGTTTACTCTCTGACAAATTCCTCGGTTCCATTTTGATTTCTTCTTTTCTGGTACAATTTTTTTAGGAAAATGTTCTTCCCTGCAAAACTCTAACCTTAGCAGCAATTACCAACCACTATATTCGAATTCCTTGAGCTCTTTTATCTTGTGAGCTCGGACGAACCTTGCTCGAGAGCTGCTGGCAAGTAGGTTACTAGCTCACGAGTCACCCATTCAAACGGGCGAAGCTAGATTATACGCAAAACTCAACTCCACTCGGCCCACCTAAACCCACGACAGCAACAAAGAAAAATCCCCCTTATATCACATGATGTCTCATTATTTAGTAAAAGAGACATCAGAAGTGGAGAACGCGATCAAAAGTTCAGAACTAATCAAAATGATAAGAAAACCTGTCCAACTAATTTTGAAAAACCAATCTTAATTGCGCCATAAACAGTGAAACATTTTCCATTTATATAAGTTGATACGCTCATCATAAGGAACGCCTCAGAAGAACAACAGTACGTGCAAGTGAGCAAACACATATATACAGTTTTACTAGATAAATTGAACCATAGGAAGAAGTACCTTGTTGTGCAGACCCTCTTGGTCTATAAATATACAACTGATAACTAGGGAAGGCAAGGCAAACTACTTCTCGTATGACATTACTCAACCAACCTACATGTTATAGAGTGCAACCTCATGCCAAGCCAATATACATTCACGGCGTGCTCTCAAACAGAGGCCAATCCCTGCATCATTCTGGCAATTTCCACTGTATCATCAAGATAATATAATGCCTTACTAGGTTTTCGACCAACTGTGCATGCAAAAACTTCTGCATTTGGAGCTATGGATGGACCTTCGATGGAACTGATAATCACCTCAAACATGTCTTCATCAGATCGATCATCACCTATGCACAGGACAAAGTCTGGAATCATTTCTCTCTCTTGCATTGTGGTAAGCAAGCGTTTTGCCACAAGCCCTTTGCTTACACCCTGCATATATGCATGTGCAAGGGTTTTGGTCATTAACTCTTAACTAATTTGAACATGATTTATCGAGGAACAACGTTATTATTATATGTTGAAGGGCTGAACTATTCATACCTGCGGTTTAGCCTCCACAATGTTTTGCCCTCTCTTCACAGTAACTGGTTCATTTGCAAGCACGCTTTCAAGATGATCAAGAAGTTCCTTAGCTTGACAAGATCCAAAATCAGGATCTGCGTCCTCGTAGCACCAAACCATTGCTGTTTCTCTGTCTTCAATTGTTGACCCATCAGTCGTCTCAGTGTAAAGCTTCATAACGGGTTCTGCAATCTGCTTCCAGTCACACTCTATCGCAGGTACATATGTTTCCCACTCCACATCTTGCTTCAGCCTGGAAAACATACAATCATTATACATTAGGGTAAAAGGGTTAGAAGCCTGCAGAGTTTAGAGTATGAGGTCGAGAATAGATGCTAAATCACAAGCATACCTAAGGAAGCAGCCATGCTCAGCTGCAATTCCGAGGTTCTCACAAGAAGAAAACCATTCACCAAGTGTGTCTCGGCTTCTTGCACTTACAATGAAAACCATGTTGTTCTTATCTTTGCACAATTTGTTCAGAATTTCAACGGTTTTGACATTAGGACTCTTATCAATAGAGGACTGAGGCATTAAAGTACCATCATAATCCAAAAGAATTGCCCTAGTTGTAGTCATTTTATATGCTGAAACTATGTGCTCCATTGACAGTTTCTTGAAATTTGGATCAAGAGCAACAACCCTGAAACTCAACCCGAAACCAATACCCCAGCACCTTCGGCTCACGTGATCCTTACATGTCCTTTCCAAATCTTGCAAGAAACTACGAGCCCAGTACCCTACATCATGGGTGCTCACATACCTATAATGCTTCTCATGTCGCATTTGTTTTTCAGGCTCGCTCATTTCCAAGGCAAAGTCCATTGCATCTGCCACTGCATCTATATTCCATGGGTTTACCCGAATGGCCCCACTCAGAGACGGGGAGCACCCAATGAATTCTGAAACAACCAACATGCTCTTCTTAAGAGTAGATGATTCCAATCCCAAAACCTTATCCAGTCTCTCGTTTCCTTGACGACTGATAATGTATTCATAAGGTATGAGATTCATCCCATCCCTAACAGCCGTGACCAAACAACACTCGGCAACAACATAATAAGCAACTCTTTCATAGAACTTGAGGGGTTCATCAATCAATATAACAGGTTCATATCCTGGCTTCCCATATGTCTCATTTATTCGCTTCACGGTTTCATGCGTCTCAGACTGCACTTCTTTCACATCTTTGCCTCTGCCCCTTGCTGGATTTGCAATCTGCACTAAAACAACCTTCCCTTGCCACTCCGGATGCTGCACAAGCAACTGCTCCATAGCCAATAACTTCAAGCTAATGCCCTTAAATATATCCATGTCGTCAACCCCAAGCAGCATTATCCTGTCCTGATCACGGAACTGTTTGATGAGCTCAGAAACCTTTGATTCAGTTGCTTGAAGGTTTAACACTGATTGAAGCTGTGTCATATGAATACCTACTGGAAGAATTTTAATGCTAACTGTGCGACCATAATACTCGAGGCTGATATAACCTCGTTTAGATTCATATGACAGGCCAAGCATTCGGCTACAACAGGAGAGAAAATGACGAGCATAATCAAAAGTATGAAACCCAATTAAATCTGAATTCAAGAGTGCACGAAGAAGCTCCTCCCTGATCGGCAAAGTCTTATAAATCTCCGACGACGGAAACGGGCTGTGAAGGAAAAACCCAAGTTTCACTCTATTGAATCTCTTCCTCAAGAAGGTTGGTAACACCATCAGATGATAATCATGAATCCAAACAAAATCATTTTCAGGATTAATCACCTCCATTATCCTATCCGCAAATATCTTATTGACTGACACATAAGCCTGCCAGAGCGAGCGATTAAACCTACCACCAAGTTCCGGAGACAACGGTAACATGTAATGGAACAAAGGCCATAACTGTTGCTTGCAAAACCCGTGGTAATATCTACTAAACAGATCAGACGGTAAAAAAGTGGCCACACACTTAAAATTATCGAGGAGTATTTGCGAAACCTCATCTTGCTCGTTTGGGTGAATGTCTTCCTTGAGACAACCCACATAGAGAACATCAAAATCGTCCTCTCCCAACCCATCTTTCAGCTGGAGAAGAAGCGAATTCTCATCCCAACTGAAAATCCACCCTGTGCTTCCATCGGTTTTCCTCTGCGCCTTAATGGGCAGCTGATTGGCTACAATGATTAACCGGTCATGCTGGACCGAAGAAGATGATCTGTCAGAGTAAACACTCTCTGAAGGCTCATCATCTAGATCAGATATTAGGCCGGCAACCGTCATAATACGGGGTATTTGCCGACTCATACGGCTAAAGGAAGGCGATGGAATCTCGCCGGAGGCAAGATCCATGAGGTTTGAGTATGATCTTGACACCATTTTCACTTTGCTACACCAAACCTATCGAACCAAATACTCTGTTTCTCTACCCAAATTATAGGAAATCAACTACTAAGAAATTACCACTCACAAGCAACTAATCAACAAGGAAAATGAAGAGATTTTATGTGCATAGAATAAACCAAACTGGGTCCAAGAAAACTACTTGACAATCACCAAATTAAGAATTCCAAAGAACAATCAACTACCAAAAAAAGAAACAAACAAAGGGACACTAGGAGGAACTAATATAAAAACTAATGAGAATAAGAACAACTCAACAAGAACCAAGATATTAATGGGGTTGACTTAAATTTGAAAGTTAAAAGAAAGCTGGGGTGGATAGTACATGAATTTTCTTGGCAAACAAACAGAAATGGAAAGGAATAAGAATAAAATCAACCGAAATTAGAAGTCATACTTAGATATGAAAATAAAACGTCAAAGAAAGGCTTCAAGGAAATAACAAAACCCCACAAGAAAAGATCTGAGATAGAAATTGCAAAGACATGGTATAATGAGTAATTCAAGAACAAAGTTGAAGAAATTTACCAGTTTTTTTAATTCCCAGAAAGAAAGTGGAAAGACCTAAATCTAGTGTGTAAAGTGAGTGAGTGAGAGAGAAAAGGACTTATTATGAACATCCATCAAAGCTTGTTATATACACTGCATAGTGGACCCCAGAGCTGGGTAAATTAGATTATTAATTTTACTTTTTTATAAATTTTCTAGTAAACTCCAAAATATATGTTGTAAGTATATCAAATTCTTGTGTTTTTTGAAAATATTTAATATTTAAAAAAATAACTTTTGGATAACATATTTTAATTATTTTTTTGTTGTTTGTATTTTTATAGTAGTACTCCGTACTAGTTTTCTTGTACTCTCTTAGCCCTTAGGATATCTTTAGGGATTAAATAATTATTCGGTTTCTGTATTTATCTAATTTTTTTATGATGAGTCCCGTTCTTAAAAACTTTTTACCCGTCCTTTAACATTTATCCGTCAGTCTACTATTTTCATTTTAATCACCATAATACCCTTCCAGACTGCTTAATGTCATTTCCAGTAGTAGAATTGAATTAAAAGTCAAAACTTAATAAATAAATATTATTAATATTTAAATTAAATAATTAGTTTTTCATTAATTGATTACTAGCAATATCGGGGTTAGATTTAATCTCATTTTTTACTTTAACAATTGATATTTAAAATATATTTGATTTATAATTTTATTATATTTTTAAAAAAATAGATTCGATCAAGAATTGGCAAAGTAAAGTACTCCTTTCGATTCCTAAATTATTATCATGCTTTCCTTTTTTGTCTGTCCTAAAATAGTTGTTTGGTTTGAAACTTATCTTTTTAGAACAACACTTTTAGCATTTTATCCTTACTTTTTATCGTACTTTAATTATGATTCACATACACATGAACTTTAAAATAAACTATACATCAAGTGATCAAACTAATATTAATAAGAGGTGGTCTCATGTAAGACGGTCTTACGGATCCTTATCCGTAAGACGGATCTATCCAGGTTAAATGGGTCAAAATTCAGAAATATTAATGCAACCTCTTAGTTTTTGAAAATTACAGCGCCACCCATCATGTTTATATATGTAGAGTGTCACTTTTTACTATTAACGATGTCACTTTACAGTATAAAATGTGTTACTTTTAGCCTTAGAAGTATCACTTTGCATTTTAAATGAAAATTATAATTTTTTTCCTAAAAAATGTTACTTTTTGGGATTAAATGTATCACTATTAGTCTTAAATGTGTTACTTTCATTTTGAAAAATGTCATTTTTTATAAATAATAATCATTACGTTTAACATTAAAGTGTTACTTTATAATATTAAAAGTATCACTTTTTACCATTAAATGTGTTACTTTTGACCGTACAAGTGTCATTTTGCCTTCTAAATAAAAATCGTCGTTATTGACATTAAAATTGTCACTTTTTAGCATTGAAAATATCACGTTTTAGTATTAAATGTGTCACTTTTGACAGTCAATGTTAGTTTTAAAGTGACACTTTTTAGTATTAAATATGACACTTTCTAGTATTAAATGTGACACTTTTTAGAATTAAATGTGTCACTTTTTAATATTAAGAGTGCCACTTTTTAATATTAAGAGTGTCATTTTTTAGTATTAAGAGTGTCACTTTTTAGTATTAAATGTGTCACTTCTTAGTATTAAGAGTGTCACTTTTTAGTATATTAAATGTGTTACTCCCTCCATCCCTAAATTATCGTTCTCCTTTCTTTTTCGTCCGTCCCAAAATAATTGTCCACTTTGAAACTTACCTTTTTAGAACATCACTTTTACCACTTTACCCTTACTTTTTCACTCTACTTTAATTATGGGCCACATATACATGGACATTAAAGGAAACTACACATTAAACCAATATAAATAATCAAGTCAATTAATTTTTCTTAAACTGTGCGCCGGGTCAACCCAGACGATTATTTAGGGACGGAGGGAGTACTTTTTAGTATTAAAAGTGTCACTTTTTAGTATTAAGAGTGTCACTTTTTATTATTAAATGTGTTACTTTTTAGTATTAAGAGTATCACTTTTTAGTATTAAGAGTGTCACTTTTTAGTATTAAATATATCACTTTTTAGTATTAAGAGTGTCATTTTTTAGTTTTAAGAGTGTCACTTTTTAATATTAAATGTGTCACTTTTTAGTATTAAGAGTGTCACGTTTTAGTATTAAATGTGTTACTTTTTAGTATTAAGAGTGTCACTTTTTAGTATTAAGAGTGTCATTTATTAGTATTAAGAGTGTCACTTTTTAGTATTAAATATATCAATTTTTAGTATTAAGAGTGTCACTTTTTAGTTTTAAGAGTGTCACTTTTTAATATTAAATGTGTCACTTTTTAGTATTAAGAGTGTCACTTTTTAGTATTAAATGTGTCACTTTTGGCAGTCAACGTTAGTCTTAAAGTGACACTTTTTAGTATTAAATGTGACACTTTTTAGTATTAAATGCGTCACTTTTTAGTATTAAGAGTATCACTTTTTAATATTAAGAGTGTCATTTTATAGTATTAAGAGTGTCACTTTTTAGTATTAAGAGTGTCACTTTTTAGTATTAAGAGTGTCACTTTTTATTATTAAATGTGTCACTTTTTAGTATTAAGAATGTCACATTTTAGTATTAAGAGTATTACTTTGTATTTTAATGAGAAATATAATAAATTTCCCTTTATAGTGTCACTTACAACATTAAAATATGTCATTTTGTCTTTTCAATGTGTCACGTTTAGCTTTAAATGTCTCATTTAGCATTTCGTTAAAATCAACTAAGGTCCGTCAAGTATCCCAAGGCAATTGATGCTACAGGAGCTGACAAATGATTAAATTATAAGGCGTGGAAAATATAAGAATTTCGACGACAAACTTTGAACATGCAGGGGCACTAGAGCAAAATGACACATCTTGTCAATAAAACTTAAAAACAGCCTTAGGAGGTTTTTTTTTTTTTTTTTTTTTTTCCTAAGGGGGCATGGGAAGGGATCGAACCTGAGACCGCACATATTGTGAAGCCTCATGTCTACCACTGTGCCACCCCCTTAGGGGCCTCAGGAGGTTTCAAACATAAGACCAGACACACTAAATTCTAAACTTTATGTGTTCCGCTGTGAACCATCTCAATAAATTATATATTTATAATTCTTATAACATATTATTTATTTATTATGATCTGCGAATTTTTAAATAGGGCTTCGTCTTACGGATTTAGGATCCGTAAAATCGTCTCATACAAGTCTTTACCTATTAATAATCTAGTCAAGTGTATTTTCTTAAATCGTGCGATAAATCAACACATATAATAATTTTGGGACTGAATGAGTAATTAAAAAGAATATAAGGAACTGACCATTGATAAAGGTAAGTATCGAAGTACTCCCTACGTACTACATTAATGTCATGTTTTTCTTTTTGTTGGTTAAAAAAACTGTTTTGTTAGTAAGTTTTCTTATTAGCACATTACTTTAATTATTTTACATAGACTTTTTTTTTTACTTTTATTATAGATTATATGCACATGAGTTTATAAAAAAAATTACTTAGTTCGTTTTGGGTAGAAAGTTCTCATTTAAAAGTCAATTTTTTATAGAAAATGAAATTTTTAATAGCTTATTAGCAATAAAATGGTACTTTCATGTCTTAATTTTTGAAAGTGTACTTTTTAAGTAAAATATTCAAAATTAGAATAGTAGACTCTTTGCTTAGAATAGCTCTGTTTTCGAAATATTGTCTGGGTTGATCCGGCACATCGTTTAAGAAAAAAAAAAGTAAATGAGTGTATTATAAATATTAGTAAAATGTGTAGTTTTTTCTTTAATACCCTTAAGTGTGTGACCATAATTAAAATAAGTAGAAAAAGTAAGGATAAAATGATAAAAGTGTTTTCCTAAAAGAAAATATTTTGAAAAAAGGCAATCATTTAAAAACGAATGGAAAAAAAACGATAATTTGAAAACGAAATATTATATTGACATTAATAATCCGGTAAATTATTTTTGGGAACAGACGGACAGAAAAGGAAAGGTTAGTGGAGGCCAGTATTTATTTTAGAATCAAATCCTCCCCAGCCGCATGCAACGCCCCCACCATAGCCCAGTTCCTCTCTCACTCTAAATCCGTTTCCACTACCGTTGCCGGCAATCACCATTATTCAGACAAAAAAAATGGTAGCCTATCTCCGCCCCTGTCATGCCTAACATATATCTCTCATCTGATTTCAGTCTACGAATAATTGGTTATTAGCATCAACTCATAATTTCAGAAAGTCCGATTTTATTAATCTTTTTTCACGTTAAACTCTGTTAAGAAAGTTTCACCCGTTTCTTTTTCAATTTAGGGCTCGTTTGGTGCAGCGTTTTGAAAACACAGTTTTTTCAAAACTCAACGTTTCTAAAACGCAGCATTTTCAAAACGTAGTTTTATTTTTGTAAACTCGTTTGGAAAACTATTTCAAAACGCTATTTTTCATAAACAAAATAATTGAAAATGCAGCATATTTTTAAAACGCTCTAAATTGGAACGTTTTAAAACGTTGCACATTTTTAAAACGTTGCGTTTTAAAACGCTGCATTGAAACACTTTTAAAGAGTAAACGTTGCGTTTTTTACCAACGTTTTGACCAAAACGTTCTATCAAATAAACACTTAGATTTGTATTAGCCTTTGCAATGACAAATACAAAGGCAAATCTGAGCTGTTTGGAAAGAAAGATAAAAAAAATATACGAGTATATCCGATCGCACATGCCTTAGCATGTAACCTTATCCTTTAAATCATTCGTTTTACTTCTAATCATTTCTCAAAATAATAATATTTTGTCTATACAAGTTTCTAAAAAGATATCCAAACTCCTTTTATCGCAGTGGCGGACACATGCCTATAGGTTTGGGGGCAGTTGCCCCCACTTGGGGTAATTTTGTCAAATGTTTCTTAAAAAAAAATTTTAATTTTAATATTATATAATTTGCCCCCACCTGGATAAAATTTATACAATTTTACCCCACCTGGATAAAAGTGCGTCGTTTCAATTCGGATTGGTTTGTGCATCCAGATGATCGATTAGTAAACTTTATTAAATTTGTGCACCCAGTTGAAAAATTCTCTGCGTCCGCCACTGTTTTATCGTCGCACGATTTTTTTTAAAGTATAACACTTGAGAGTTTGTCATATTAGTTTAAATTATAGGATATAAGACAATTACATTTTTATCCTCTTTAATCTTTAGATTCCTTTTGTGGTCAATCAAAATCTTCAAAAATCAATATAAAAATTATAATTAACACGTGTCATTATCTATATCGCGATTGATAAAATTTTAACTCTTTAAGTAAAAATGAAAAAATGAAAATTTATACTAAAAGTCTAACTTATCAAGTCGGATTATTTTATTTTTATATTTTAGGAGGGAGAAAATTAGTAATACTGTAATAGTAGGAGTTTGGTTGTACGAGTACGTATTATTCTCGGCTTAAAATAACGGCCTCTTGTTGATTTTTTGAGAAAAGCAAAAACGTTGACATTTGGTTACCTTATTAATTAGACAAATATTTTTTTATAAAAATAATCCTAGGCATACAATAAATTAAAATAAAAAAATGTTGAACACAAAATTTCAGCTCTCAGCCGTTGATTGGTTGTTTTATCATTAAATGCAGAGCTTAACAAATAAATCATTGGAAACATGATCATTGGAATCCAATACATTGCCTAATTTTAGAAACATCCAAAAATGAAAAGTTGAACATTATGAAACGAAGAAAATAGGAGTATGTGCTATCATAACTTTACTCATTTTTAAAAGGAAAGGCTAGGCGCATGTTAACACCCTTCACCCTTGTATAGTACTCCATCCGTCCCTAAATTATCGTCCTCCTTTCCTTTTTCATCCGTTTCAAAATAATTGTTCACTTTGAAACTTACTTTTTTAGAATATCACTTTTATCACTTTACCCTTACTTTTTCACCCTACTTTAATTATGGGTCACATATACATGAGCTTTAAAGGAAACTACACATTAAACCAATATTAATAATCCAGTCAAATAGGTTTTCTTAAACGATGCGTCAAGTCAACCAGAACAATAAATTAGGGACGGAGGGAGTATTTTTAATCTCAAAACCTACTTTACTGATATTAAAATTTATACGCAAATAATAATAAAAAATAAACATTATAGATTGTATTAAACTTTTAAAATATGATCAACAGACACATCATAGTAAAACTATATTAGTTTAGGATCAGTGTTTTTTGAATAACAGTATCAAAATATATTTTTTTGTACAAGTATATAATTTTTTTAAAGGGTTACTTTTTTGTCAGACTGTTTTACAGATCTTTATTTATAGGACGGAGTTCTATTTTCATAACTCAATACATCGTGAGTCGAATAAGGAGAATTTAACTTATAAAATATATTCGTCCTACCAAATTTTTGTCTTCTAAGAAAAATGATCGGCTGCGATGTGCCTAACTGGTGGTCTAAAACTTCTCCACCATTAAATTACAACTGATCAAAAAAATAGTAGTACTAATAATTAAAACATTGGTAAGTGCCAGCAAAAACCTAATTTAGAAAGGTCAAGAGTAGAGCACTAGTAACAGAATTTGATGGGCTCTATCCGTTAGGCATTGTGTATGCCGTCACGAGGTTAGAGTTGGGACCCACGTCCCGCTGTTTGTCCTCAAGTGTTTGGACCGTTTCGTGAAACTTGCAATGTGGTTATTTAAGTTCTGTTTCCCAGGGTAGTCTGGCTACGTGTCACGACACAATAGCTTTATGGAAAAAACACAATACTAAAAAAATATAAAAAATTAATATAAGCTTCTTTTATTTATGTGTAAATTTGTAAAACATTATTTATTTTTAAACATATATATATATATATTTTTTTTATTTACTATATGCATCAAAGATCGTACAACACATCCATCAAATAATATTCAGAATAAATTTATTGTGCTGGTGTATTATATTCTCTCCGTCCGGAATAAACGTTTATATTTTTTATTTTGGGATATCTCAACTAATGTTTATAAAAAAAAATTAGTGTACAAGTTTTTCTACTATTTTCCTAATATATTCATTCATTTAATTTTATCATTATTGTACTTTTTAGAGAGACAGTAAGTGTAATGTGTATATAATTAGTAACAGAGAGTATATATAATAGGTATTATTCTCACAACATATTTTACAACTCATCATTATTTACATTTCCTAATCATTGTGTTTTGTCTATTAAAAACATTTCTTCGAGACGAATGAAATATGTAACAGTTTCTTTTTCAACATTGGATAATGATTTATATATATATATATATATATATTCAAATGAAATACAGCATAAACAAGTTTTTTTAGGTATGTAACTATTTATTTTGAACTAAGAGTGTATCGTAGTGATAGAGGGAAATAAAGAAACATATGAACATGCTTGCTAGTGGTTGAAACACCAAAATTCTATGATTTGTCGTAGGTGTGAAAGCTTTTATGCCGCGTACGCAATAATAGTTCCTGATGGTAGCATATTTATGACGGATCAACATATCAAAAAGCTCAAGTTGCAACACTTAAAAAAGGGGGAAATTCTTAAATTAGGAATTTGAAGTTTCTATCATGAATGCGAAAGCGAATTATTCAAAAATAATATATCAAGTATTTAGATGAATAATGACAAGATAATAGAAAATATAACGGAATAAAGCAAAAGGAAATAAAAGATTTTACGTGGTTTAATCTACTTCATAACAAGCAATAACTTCACTATAAACGATGAGAATTACAATAAAAAGTTTTCAATGTAATCACCCTATTTAGACAAAGAGTTACAAGGATTGACACAATCCCACAAAATATCACACCTCTCACAGCACAAAATAGTCACACACAATTTTGTCTAATACCACCAAGACCTCGAGACCCTCGACCACGTGTCATGTCGTCCGTCTCTAATTTATGTCTCACAAACTCGGCCATAATATCTCCCCATAATGCCTCAACCCCCCCCCCCATATTTATATGGGTCATGTTCATCATGTTTACCCTATCCTAATTAGGATTAGACTCTTCTAATTCATATGAAGTTAGAGTGTTCAATAGCCAAGGACACGGTAATCTACACGTCGCCACTTTTTGAGTTTGACTAAAATAAATCAATCATATTAGTATAACGATTTGAAACATATTTTTAACAACTCCTTAGTTTATTGGTCCACATTGTGCCAAGCCAAAAGATTATACATAGGTCTGTCAATAGATCATATTTTGTTCCGAATCCGATCCAAAATTTTGGATATAGATTTATATAATGGTTCAATAACCCGAATCTAAATCTAATAATTTATTTATTAACGGATTGGATATGGATTTAACTATATTTAATCCGATCCAAAAATAACATATTTGTTATTATACATATACATAGTATACACAATTATATATGGATGTTGTCTTTTGATCTTCCTTCCTTTCATATTCTCATTGTTTTTTACCCATAAATTTATATTTCGAATTGGATATGTTAACTGGTAACATATTCAGATATGGATTGATATATACTTGATCCATCGGATTATTAGATCGGATCGAATCGGATTCAGATATACCTATATCTGATACATATCCAATTCATTGAAAGGCCTAGTTATACATCGGAGTGTTAAACTTTTATTTATAATTGATTTTGTTTTTGAGAATTATTTTTTGGTGTATCCATGATGAGTCCAAGATTTATACGAATTTTTCATAAATTTTCTTCTATTTTGTGTTATTTTTGAGTTAATTTTGCTTTGGAAATATTATTATTTGTGTATTTATACTTAATGTAGGTTTTCATGCATAATCGAGTTTTTATATGGTGTTTAGCACGAAGTTCGAGGTAATTTCGGGCTAAAAAGTTGAATTACAAATTATTTAGTCAAAGTCTGTTAAGTCTGTAAGTATTCCAAGGCAATTGAGGACTACCTGCAGCTAACAGCGCTAACGGATGACTAAATTGAGAGACCTGGGCAGGGAAGGAATGCGACGTGCATCTTAGAAAGACCAGGGGCACCGGAGCAATTTCTAGATTCTCCTCTTGTGCGTTGTCGCCTAGTTGAGCCTGCTACGTGTCACCGCCTTATCCACAGCCCAGCCTTGACCCGCGTCCTCCCTCTCCGGATTCAGGTAACCTGCGTCCATCCTGAACCTCCTGTCCACATTTCCAGCCCACCTCCTCTCTCAACCACGACCCGTTTCAGACATGGGTGACCCGCGGCCCTTTCCCTAGTTCAGCCCGTACCCCAACTTGACCCATCAGCCTATTTCTTCCCATTTAGTCCTTAATACTCCTTTGTTTTTTCCATTTTTGCCCCTGCCACCTTTGCTTCTTCATTTTATACTTCAAGCAGTCTTCATTTGAGAAACCAAGTCCCCATTTTGGGACATTGCTCCCAAATGGGGCACCAGCACCAACCCCATTTTCTTCCAAAATTTCTCATTTCCTCCATTGATTGATTACCATTAAAGGTTTGGAGCTTCAAATCAAGATCCAATGATGCATCTACAAATGATTTAAACCCCGAAGATATGATTTGTTCGGTTTAATTCTTCCTATCTCTATTTTATGATAGTTGTTATAATTTTTTGGGTTGATTAATTTTGTAAATGAAGAATTTGTTTATGCTTAATTTATCTATGAAATGCAATTATTGTTCTATGTCTAATGTAGTGTTTTAATTTAATATATCTCTTTATTTAGTACACATTCATGTTAGGTTATTATTTTCTGAACTTAATACTTTTAATTATTTGGCCAATAATTAAATGATTTAGAAATATTTAGGATCCGCGAGAGCTACCTTTATATTTCGGACCAATCAATTTAATAGTTGGTGTTTTGTGACACACGCCGATAGTCATCGTGAGACTTGGTTTGACACGCGATCGAACCACCTTAACCATTCGCGAGGTCGGGGAGGTTAGGGTTGACTATAAAATGCAAGAGCCCGTAGTTAACCAATTTTATTTGTCTCGGCTACCAAGATGATTTGTAGAAAAATAAAGAAAATTTCTTTTTACGAAGTATTTATTACCTATGTGCTTAGTTATTATTGTATGTTCTTCATGATTTTGATGGCGTAGCAAACCATTTAAAATGAACCCTAGAATGATAGGATGCGAAGCGAAAACCCTTCCTGTTATTCCGAAAATCACAATAGTAGTTTGTGTGGTGTGAGACCGAAAGGAGATCATGCGTAAATAGTCATTGGATGCTTGTTTTGACATACAGTTATTTTCTCCCCTATGTTATGTGTTACGATGATATGAGCTCGTAGCAAGTTTGAGTAATAGCTAGATTTGTTATACGTAGAAAAAGTCGTAGTGAAGAAAATAGCGCATCCAACTACCAAGACTTGAGTTAAAGAAATGTAAAAGGATGATTAAATTAAACACCGGCTAGACTATAAATATTGCATTCTTATCTTTTTTATATCTTGATTTGTTGTTTTCAAACCACCTCAACAGTAGTGTAGATTTAATTGCTTTTTATGATGTTTATATTTTTAGATTTTAATTCAATTTTTTTTTGCTCAAATATAATTAGTCAGCATAATTTTGGTACTTAATCGGAGTGAGAATTACGTACATTCCCTGTGGATTGATAACTCGTACTTAGGTACACTTTATTACTTGATACGGGCATATATTCTTGCTCGAGTTACGGTTTTGCACACATCAATCCAAATTTGAGTCTGAGTAGTGATTGAGAATTGAGACAAAATTTAGGCCAAAATACAATTTCCCCCTAAAGTTGTCACCAAATCCTAGTTTGCCACTCATACTAAGGTTTGTGCTACTTTAATATTTAAGGTTGTCATTTGTCCCAATTTCCCACCTCCCGTCCATTGTCGTTAACTTGCACATGGTCCTCCATGTGTGGGTTATTTTAGTTTTTTTTTTCATCCCACCTCCCATTCTCTCTCATCTCTTCCCCATCATCTATGTCCCCTTAAACACAGCAACCACTGTGAACCCAGATGAACAATTTTGATTTCCCATTGTTTGAAGTAGATGAATACAAAAGCCATCCCTCGCCCACACACTAGCAGAATTCAAATATCACTCTGATTTTCATTCTCTCTCGATGGTTGAATAAATTCAATGGACAAGCTGGAGCTCAACACTGTAAGTTCTCAATCTATACATGTTTCTTCATCGTCAGAACATCAAATCCATAACTCATCAGAACCCCTAGCTTGTTTCTGGCCCAATCCATAGCTTCTTATTATCAAAACTCATCTCAAACCTGAGATTCATTTCAGCATAACCAACATGAAACTCCCACTCCTAACGATCAAACTAATTGCTAAATCAAAGCCTAGATTCAAACCCAGTATAAACTACAGAAAAGGGAATCTAAGTCTTCCATCAGAAGAATCAGTTGCCCTCCCAACCACGCCATCCCCTATCCCCTCACCTCTAAAGAAAATATGGGTGCTGGATTTTAGACCACCGACGACAACAACTGTAGTAGTAAGATTGAACAACATCAAGAAGAGGGGAGAGAATGAAATTAGGATTAGAGTAGGGCCCTTGATTGTGGGTCTTCAACCTAATGCTCTTGTGAACCATATTGCACAAGTTGATTTGGCCCTTCGATCTCAAATTCCCAGTGAATCTAGTGGCTCCTTCCCTGTAATTTCTAACCTCCACATCCTAATTCTTTTATTACTACTACACCTATTTCCATTTTATGCTCAATATTATCTTAATCCTTTTTATTTTAAGACGATACATGATCTGAGTCATTTTAATTCTTCACTAAGGTTTTAGTTTATATTGTCGATGCTTGTTTGATTGAGACTGCATTACAATTTTCTTGGATTTTTAGCCGTCCTTATTGCTTTGGTACAGTTGCTACTATTGTGAAAATGTAAATCGACAAAGTGAAACTCTTAATTGGCTGGGTTTGAGGGGAGAGAGACGATGGGGAAGAGAGAAGAGAGAGAAAGGGAAGTGGGTAGTGTGAATTGGGATGGAAAAAGACCAAAATAACCTACACGTGGAAGACCACGTGCAAGTTAACGTCAATTTAGTAACGACAATGGAGGGGAGGTGAGAAAGTGGGACAAATGGCAACTTGAATACTAAAGTGACACAAACCTTAGTATGCGTGGTAAATTGGGATTCAGTGGCAACTTTGGGGGGGAAAATTGTATTTTGGCCCAAAATTTATTTTTAAAAAAATTGGGGAAAATTCTGACCGGTCCCTTTTTCTAAGTTTTTAACCACAAAAGCTTACTGTTCTTTTTTTCAATCGTAAAAGATCACTTTTTCGAAATATTGTTCAAAAACGTCATCGTCAACTTCAACAACTCTGGCAACATACTTTAGATTCAAAAATCACGATTTAGCGCAATGAAACGGGGATTGACCTGCCCAGGTCGCGGGGGCAGCGCCCTTTGTGGGGGTTCAGGGGAGTTAAACGAGTTTTTTTGGTTCATGAAATACGAAAGTATAATGAATATGTACTGGGTTGAAGGATTTTTTAGTTGGGACGAAGGCAGAGAAGGATGATGAAAAAGAAAGCTTACGATGGGGGAGATTGAAGAAAAACGTAGAGGACGTAAACCAATTTTTTATGCTATTGTATCGCGGTGTAAAAATGAATTAAATAATATTTATACACCACGGTTCAAAATTTAATTTCCTATTCCATTTGTGAACCGCATTTCATAAATTTCATTGCATTAATTTGTGCACCACGGTTCAAAGTTTAATTTCCTAATCTATTTTTGCACCGCGATTAAACGTTTAATTTCTTATTCTATTTTTGCACAACGATTCATAAATTTCATTATATTAATATTTGCACCGCGGTTCAAAGTTTAATTTTCTAGTATATTTTTGAACTGTGATTCATAAATTTCATTGCATTAATTTTTGCACTGCGGTTCATAGTCAATTGTCTAGTTTAATTGCCCCTAAGGGGGTGGCCCAGTGGTAGACATGGAGCTTCACAAAGTGTGAGGTCTTAGGTTCGATCCCTTCCCATGCCCTCCTTAGGAGGAAAAAAATAAAAATAAATAAATAAATAAATAAATAATTGTCTAGTTTAATTGTATTGTGGTACAAAAATAATGAACTCCGTAGCGTACATACGGATTCATTAAGGGTATCGTAGTTATTTTGTTACCAAAAATGAATTTTTTCAGTTAAAAAAAAGAAAGAAAAGATACTATACTGATTAAAAACTTTAAAAGGAGGACTGGCATGCAATTTTTCCTAGAAAAAATTATTTCTTTTGAACACTATTGGTAAAATCGTGTTGGTTATATCCATACCTTTACGTTTGTCTCTTGTGTTACACCAATGTTTGAAAGTTTGTTCGGTCTCTATTTGAGTCACGATTTGTTAAATGAATTACAAAAGAATTTTTGGGATTATTTTTTCATATAAATTGTTTTCTAATAATTTACACCAATGTTTGAATTTTGAAAGCTTTTTTAAAAAAAATCTTCATTTACTTTTTCACAAAAAATCAGTTCTAAAAATTGAAAACAATATTTCAGATAAAAAAGGAAAATGAATAAATTCAAGCCCAAAGAAAAACCAAACACTTGGCATCTACAATAGTTCGACATACCAAAGACAGCAGCTTTATGTCGCAATTTTACCAGAATTGTGGGACCGACGGGATTTTCTGGAAATTTGGATTAGTGATTTTTCGCTATACAGTAATTTAAAATAATGAAACAGTAAAAGTAAGAGGAAAAATGCAGTAAGTCGCTGCTTCAATTTTGTTTTTTTATCAGAAATTTTATATACACATCCTTACCAAATTTTTTAATAATATTATACTCCATCCGTTTCTTAATAATCGTCCTGTTTGACTTGACACACAATTTAAGAAAAAATAATTAACTTGATTATTTATATTTGTTTAATGTGTAGTTTCCCTTAAAGCTCATGTGTATGTGGCACATAATTAAAGTAGAGTGAAAAAGTAAGGATAAAATAGTAAAAATAATGTTTTAAAAAAGTAAGTTTCAAACTGGATAATTATTTTGGGACCAATAAAAAAAGAAAAGAGAACGATAATTTAGAGAGGGAGGGAGTATATGATTGTAAATTAAAATTTTAATAAAGACAGACTGTAATGCTTACTACATGAATAGAAAGTAGAAACGCACGAGGAGTAAAGCCAAAGTTGTTGGAGCAAAGCATAATTAGTGAGTGGATAAGTCTGCTTTGTAGATAACAATGTATTAGCATTAGGCATTAGCAGTACCTGGTCACGTGGTTCGGCCTTCTTGCAACACGTGCTTAGGTGTACCGCATAAGAATTAAGATAACGACAAACTAACAGCCGGCAGCAAAACCCACTATCACAATGTAATGATAAAGGTCGCTTGGGTACGTCATTATACCACGGCAATACATGCGATATGCTGGTCTTTACTTAATTAGGCTAAATTACTAACCCACCAGACAGGAAGAGCAAGGTAATTAATTAGAGTAGGTATCCTGTTAAGATCATCTTAACTCTTTCACCGATTTCCATTCTCTCCTTAATTAAAGGATTTGTTTTACGAAAAATATTTTCTGAAAAATATTTTTCTTATTTTTAATGTTAAAAATTATAATCAACGTAAAAGTTTTTCATAATCAATAGAAAATGAAGCATTCCTTTTTGAAAAATAACTCACAGATTTATTATTCGTAAATTATTTTCCAAAATGTTCGAGCACCCCTTCGTCGCTTTCACAATTACACATATTTATATACACACATAATATTTCATTCAACAAATAAATTGTTTAAAAATATAAATGGAGTTTGTGCACACTATTTATAAATTATAATTTTAATAGATACTCAGTACGTTCTAAATTTAGTGTGAAATATATTATTTAGGGATATCCCAAATATAGTCTATTTTCTTTTTTTAAATGTTCTTTTTCATTATCATTATTATAAAAAAGAAATTGTATTTATGAAATTGAAAAAAGTTAGACTTTATTGATTTGACATCACTAATGATAAATTATTAAAAGAAAAATACTTAAAGTTCAACACTATCTTATACTGGCTTCGTTTCGGACAAAGAGTCCACTATTTCATTTCGGGATGTTTCACTTAAAGAGATCACTTTAAAAATTTAAGGCATAAAAATGTCATTTTATTACTAATTGGCTACTAAGAGTGTCATTTTTAAAAAAAGTTTTACTTTCAAACATAGACTTTTTGCCAGGAATGGATGGAGAATTTGATATGTGTATTAATATTAGAATATACTTTTTGCATTTATTCATATATTGTTTTCCATAACATTTTTTCGTGTGTTTGCCAAAGACCCGAAAATATTTTCCGACATATTTTCAAAAGATTTACAAAACACTCAGAAATCATTTTCTATAAATCATTTTCCGTGAAACAAACGGAGCCTAAGTCTCTTGTAAGATGGTCTTACAAATCTTAAATTGAAAGACGAAGTCTCACTCTCTCACAGCTCAACCCACCAACACACGATGGGGCGGTAAGAAGAATCTATCTTACAAAAAATATGAGTGATAACCGGGCCGGTACCATGCGGTAGAATTATAATCGTAAAAATCCATCATTATTTTTTAAAACAGCTACAGTGTACTTTTTGGAGGAAAACGACGAAATACTATTAATGAAGAAAAGACACGCACACAAAGCCACTGTCCCAATTTGAGCGTCGGTAAAATTTTTTGGGCGTCATTCATTTTTGTGGAAGAAACAATGTTTAATTAATAACACCGATACATGATTGAAAGAAACGATGCCTAAATAATAATATCGAGGCATGATTGGGCGTCGTTAATTTTTGTGGGGCTCAAAACATTGAGCGTTGTTGCCTTCAATTTGACATTGTTGCCTCCAATTTGGGCGTCATTGCCTCAAATTTGGGCGTTGTTGCCTCTAATTTTGACGAAGTTTGTCACCATATTAAAGAAACGACGCTTAATAAATAACACCGAGACATAATTTGAAGAAACGATGCCTAATTAATAACATCAATGTATGATTGGGCGTCATTCATTTTTGTGGTGCTTAAGATATAGAGCGTCATTGCCTTTAATTTGGACATTGTTGCCTCTAATTTGGGCGTCGTTGCCTCCAATTTAGGCAAAGGATGTCACTATATTAAAGAAACGACGTCTAATTAATAACATCGAGACCTGATTGGAAGAAACGATGCCTAATTAATATCGCCGAGGCATGATTGGGCGTCGTTTATTTTTATGGGGCTCAAAACATTAGACGTCTTTACCTTCAATTTGGACGTCGTTACCTCCAATTTGGACGTCGTTGCCTCTAATCATAAGTAATGACACCCATATTATAGACAACGACACCCAATTCCTAGGCAACGACTCCCACATCGTAGTCTTCGACACCCATATCATAGTCTTTGCACATCTCCTCCATTACCATCGAGCAATATCGTTCATGTATTGCAGCCATAAATGAAGACAAAGATTGTTTTTATCATACTTGAAGATGTGAATCCAACCTACCTTGCTAAGCCAGTTTCGAATTTCCGAACTTCCCATGTTGAACAAGTTTGATCTTGCTTTTGTTTTAAGGAGTAGTCTGGCAGTTGTGATTATGTGAGATTCGTGAGGTGTATTGTAAAAAATCAATAAATTGACTCGGGATATAAAAAAGTAATTCACAAAGCTTATTATCGAAGATAGTGATAATAATGATAATTGGGAGAGGTAGCGTTGATATTTTAGAAAAAATAAATAAATAAAAAATACTTTTATGATATAAAAAAAATACTAAAAATATTACAATTTCACAAAATGAGATTGATACGCAATTATTCCTAATATATAGCACTAGCACTCATTAATCCAATTTAGTGCCGACCAAGATTGGGCCCCAGCGTCAAACTCATACCAACAATCCTATGATCTGTTAGGGCATATCCCCCAATCATGTTTAAGTAGTATATGCCTGTATGGCATATCCTCAAGTATTTAGGAACCAAAAACAAAAACGCGGACAGAAATTACATAGATTAATCTTTTGGAAAAATACCAAAACGTCCCATTAAAAAATTATCCAAAAAGTTCAAAAATCTATAATACAATAAAACTTACTCTTGCATGCTTACAATTGACAAAAGATAAAGAGCGGCTGAGATTGATTTCTTTACTGAGATCTTACGGTCATTATCACTTTCCGAGTTCACATGTGTGAATGTCGGTTGAGCAACTATCCCTCTCTCTCTCCAACTCCTCCACTATTCACGGTTGGTGGCCGCTAATCATTCCTCCACCAAACTCACCTCCCTTTTCTTTTCGATATTTTAATTAATTAATCAATTTTATACAAAAAAATTCGTAAGTTTTGTAATTTGAAATATTTGTTTTTTTTAACTGTTATCGTAATTAACTTAATCAATTTATTTTTTGAAACTGAATCTCAATTTAATTTATGTCTAAGTTTTGAATATTTCTATTTTAATTTTTTTAATTGTTATCGTAATTAACTTAATCAATTTAATTTTTTTCCGGCCCGTAATTTCGTATACAAATAAATTTTTTAAAAAATAGTAAGTTTTGTAATTTGAAATATTTGTTTTTTTTCTTTTTATCTGCTTCATTTATTGATAAATTCAAAAATTGACGTCGTGCCATTGGCACGGACAAGAATACTAGTAGATTATTATATCCCCTCCATTCCACCCAGATAAGCCTGTCAATTGATCGGATTTAGATCTGAATTTGATGTTATTTTTAAGATAAGAAGTTGGTTTTTAAATCCGATTACCAAATTTTGATCTGAATCCAAAAATTCAAAAGCTTAACCAATCAGATATGGATTAAGGTATTCCGATTCGTTAACAACCTGATCTGATCCGATAATATATATATATATATAAAGTTACTAATGATTAGATTTAGTCATTAATCATTATTAATTATACTAAATATAAATTTTACGATGAACTCTAAAATCTTACTAACATTATTATTCATGCTTGTGTAAATTAAAAGCATGAATTTTGAATTTTATTCAACTATTGATTAAGAAAAAAAAATACCATAATACTAATATTATTCAATACTTTAATCAGGGTCGAATAAAATGCAAATCAGATCTGAAACCGAAAATTAAGGATATGGATCGAGCTTTTGAATATCCGAAAGATAATCCGATCCGATCCAACTTTAATGATTTCTTAAAAAATCGGATAATGGATTTGACTGATCCAATTCGAATCTAATCTATTGACATGCTTGCACTCAGAAAGTTCATGTTTGAAAATTTTAATAATTAAAAGATATATAACTAGCATTAGAGTATGTCATAATTACAATAATGATTGAATATAATTAATATTCCTTCCATTTCATATAAATAATCTCTGTTTGAAAATCAATTTTTTTAAATGATAATTTTAATAATTCATTAAAAATAAAATGACATTATTATGTATAAACATATTTTTTTGAAAGTGAAATCTAAGTGTAACTCTTCCAAAAAGATTTATCTCTTCTAGAAGAACATGCATGTTCTGAGTAAGCACTAATGCACTATTCAGTAATCAGTATTCAATAGTTATATTTTTGCTTGAATTTCCACTTTATGATGAGGCTGAAATTCGTTTTGTAGTGGCAAAACTTGAGATGGGCGAAAAATTTAGACATAACAAGAAAATAAATAATTTGAAACTTACATAACAGTATTGAGTGCAAGAGTAATATTCACTTCATTTCTAAGATCACCTAATCTAATTCAATTGAAGTAAAAAACTTGTTGTAAAATGAGCAAATTTTCCGATCACGATTACTTAATGGCAAAAACTTAGTTAAGGTCTTACAAATATTTATGAATACTTGCGAGTCCATCCCATTTTGTAAAATTGTAACTTTTCCAGTACTTTATTTTTTTTAAAACCATAAATGTACTTTTCTATTTCTTTCATCCTAAAATACCCACGCTACCTCTCTCTATCATTGTCATCATCATCATCTTTGATAATGAACTTTGTAAACTAGGTTTTTATATCCCGAGTTCATTTATTGATTTTTACAATACACCTCACGAATCTCTCATGATCACAACGACCAGACTACTCCTGAAAACAAAAGCAAGCTCAAACTTGTTCAACATGAGAAGTTTGGAAATTCGAAACCGGCTTTGTAAGGTAGGTTTGATTGACATCTCCAGGCATGATAAAAATAATATTTGGCTCAATTTCTGGCTGCAATACGTGAACAATCTTGCTTAATGGTAGTGGAGGAGATTGGCGAAGACTATGATGTGAGTGTTGAAGACTGCGATGTGGGAGTCGTTGCCTATGATTTGGGTGTCGTTGCCTATGATATGGGTGTCGTCGCTTATGATTAGAGGCAACGACACCCAAATTGGAGGTAATGACACCCAAATTGGAGGCAATGACGCCCAATGTTTTGAGCCCTACAAAAATGAACGACGTCCAATCATGCCTCAGTGTTGTTATTAATTAGGCATCGTTTCTTCCAATCAGGTTTCGGTGTTATTAATTAGGCGTCGTCTCTTTAATATGTTGACAGACTTCGCCCAAATTGGAAACAACAACACCCAAATTTGAGGCAACGATGCCCAATGTTTTGAGCCCAGCGATGCCTAATCATGCCTTAGTGTTATTAATTATGAATCATTTATTCTAATCATGCGTTAGTGTTATTAATTAGGCGTCGCTTCTTTAATATGGTGATAGATTTCGCTGAAATTAGAGGCAACGACGCCTAAATTGTAAGTAACGACGTCTAAATTAGAGGCAACGACGCCCGATGTTTTGAGCCCCATAAAAATGAACAACGCCTAATCATGCCTCGGTGTTGTTAATTAGACATTGTTTCTTCCAATCATGCCTTGGTGTTATTAATTAAGTGTTGTTTCTTTAATATGGTGACAGACTTTACCCAAATTAGAGGTAACGACGCCCAAATTGGAGGCAACGACGTCCAATTTAAAGGCAACGACGCCCGAATTGGAGGCAACGACACCTAAAGTTTTAAGCCCCACAAAAATAAACGACGCCCAATCATGTCTCGATGTTATTAATTAGAGATCTTTTCTTACAATCATAACTCAGTGTTATTAATTAGGTGTTATTTCTTTAATATGGTGACAGCTTCACCCAAATTAGAGGCAATAACCCCACAAAAATGAACGACACTTAATCATGCCTCGGTGTTATTAATTAGGCATCGTTTCTTCCAATCATGACTCGATGTTATTAATTAGACATCGTTTCTTCCACAAAAATGAACAACGCCCAAATTTTTTTATCGGTGCACAAATTGAGACAGTGACTTTATGTGCATGTCTTTCCTTCATTGAGAGTATTTTCGTCGTTTTCCCCAAAAAATGCACTTTAGCGGTTTTAAAAAATAATGATTGATTTTTACGGTTATAATTCCACCGTCGGTACCGGCCCGGTTATCACTCTATATATTTCTCCTCGTCTAAACAAAATACTCCCTCCGCTCCAGGCAAATAGTCTACTATATTATTTTGGGATGTTTTACTCTAAGAGTCCACTTTAAAAAATTATGCTTACAATTTCTATAACATTTCATGTTTACCCTCCACTTGTGTTGTAACCACATTTTTTGTGCATAACTATTTTTGTAATTATGACTAATTTTAATGACATTAATATATCCCTTAATAAATAGACTTTTCAAATAAAGACTTTTTGAGTGGAATGGAGGAATATAAAATATTTTTAAAATAATATAAAGTATTAATGATTATATTCATAAAACTAACAAAATTGAAATAAAGTTATTTATATATTGTTTTGTTATTGAATAGAGATCACACGGAACTGAGATCTTGTTTTCTAAACTTCCAAGAAATAATTAAAGACCAAAATACGAATGACCCCCCAAGGTTTTCACCCAATCGCAAAGTGGTACCCAACCTAAGGTTTGTGTCAAACTCATACCTGATATTGAAAATTGTCCCATTTTGCACCCTAACCCTAACGGACGTTAGAAAACTAACAAAAAGTTAGCATGTGCATCTCATATGTAGGTGTAATTTAGTCATTTTCTTCATTTTTAAAGCATCCCAATAATTGCTCAATTACACAATGATCAATTTGACCAACAACTCATGATCAACAAAAAAGCGAAGATTATTATCCCCGAAAATCAATCCAAAACTCGTTTTACCCAAATCAGATTAAATGAGATTCAAGAATAAACACAAATTCCAATCAGCGGTGCATAGAAATTTACAATCTCTTAATAGGTGAGATGACTAGTAACAAGAATTACAAATGAGCATAAAATTTTCTAGGTATTGATTTCACAAATTTAAGTAATTTATTGAAATTTTTTTGGAGCAATCTTACTTGAAATTGTGAGATAGAGTTCTAAAATCCAAGTACTTGTACGCCAATTTTGGGCTAGCCGCGAAGAATGAGGGGTAGAGAGAATACGCACAGCCGGACTAAGTTCCCAAGAACTCGTTGGAAATGTAATCGACAACTAAAGTCAAAGGACTTGGTCGGTGCAGAGAACGGCCCAGAACAGAAGCTGGGTTAGTTGGATCTGAAGCAGGGATGATCGGAGTTGGATGAATCGATCAGAGATGGAACGGAGATGGCGACTGGATCTAACAGAGTTGATGGGCCGGATTTGGCGCAGGGGCTATGAACGGGAAAAGCGATTCAACCGGCACTATTGAGGGTCGGGGTTGGAGACTGTGATATCGGATCTGTAGATGAATTAAAGAAAAAGTTAAAAAAATAACTAAATTACCACTGCATGTGAGATGCACATGCTAGTTTTCTGTTAGTTTTCTAACGCCTATTAGAGCTAGGGGTGAAAAATTAGACAATTTGCAATGTCAGATATGAGTTTAATACCACTTTGGGATTGGGCGGAAACCTTGGGGGTTAATTCGTATTTTTACCTAATTAAGGGAGAAAAAGTGCTTTCCTTTTATGTTGAATTTTCTTAGTTTATACTAATTAAATAGGAAATAAATAAAAAGGGTGTATTTGGTTTTGCGATTCGGTAAATTTATATAGTTTTGTAATTTTGAGTTTTTTTAACAATTGGAAAAAATAAGAGAGAAAGTTGGTGGAACCATTGAGAGAGAGAGAGAGAGAGTTTGATTAAAAACACAAAATAAATCAAAAGGCCTTCTTTCTTTCGTCTATTTGACTATCGGTAAATCATAAAAAAGAACGATCCGAATAAAAATCAAAGTCAATGAGAAATTAAAAATAGAAAGAAAGAAAAACACTAAAAGTTACAAATAAAAAAACAAAACACACGTCTCCAACCACATCCAACAATTTTAGAAAGGAGAAAAAAAGCAAGTCAATGCTATGCATGATCGAGCATTATTCTGAGGTTAGTTTTTTTATTTTATTTTATGTTTTAAATAAATTTTTGTTTCGTAAAAATTAAAGTAAAATAAAAAAAAAAGAGAAAAATCGATGAGACCAAAAAAATAAAAAATAAAAAAATAATTAAACCTTGTAGAGAGAATAAAGTGTAATGTTTGAGTGGAAAAGAAGTAAAGAAGTAGAGTAGATTGATAATTTGCAAGTTGGAAGATGTAAAGTTAGGTGCCTTCTTCCACTAAAAAATGCTTTAACCCTACTTTTTTACTTTTCCCAAGTCAAAACACCCAAAACCTTGCTATTCTGGACTATATAAATTCTTTTCACATTTGAAACAAATAAATAAAAACTCTAAAGTAAACCATGGTTTAGTCAAACATTCCACGGGATTGAGTGAATGAACCAAAAGTTTGATTATAGATTGTGCTGATAGAAAATGAATTTTTTAACTTTGATTTTGCTGATAGAAAATGAATATTAAATGGCAAAAAAAAAAAAAAATAAAAAACGCGTTTTAAGGTTATTTTTTCAAAACGGATCTCCCTACGCGATCATCATGTATTTATGGGTTGAATTATGAGAAAGTGAAACCACATCTTATCATTTATGATCTGTAAGACGATTTCACAGATACCTACTTATAACAAATCTGAGTTCACTATAATATTTTGATGTTTCACCGGAAATGTTCACTTTAAAAAATGAAGTCTACAATTTCCATAATTTTTCAATTTTACTCTCTACATATGACATAAACATATTGATTATATTTAAATATTTTTGTAATTATGATTAACTAATAATAAATATGCATCATTAAAGAATTAGATTTTCCAAACATGAATTCTTTAGTGGAACACAAGGATTATTAGAGGATCTCCAATGATGACATTCTATATCTCCCTCTAGCTACCTCGTTTTTTGTTCCTTTTATACTTTTTCAATACTCTAAAAAAGTTTCCATTCCAATAATCACAATTTATACAATCTTTTAAAGCCTCAAATCTCTTTCATCACAACTAACAAACCTAATTACCACCATATTTTTCATTTTTTATTTCTATTTTTCCAACACAATGAAATATTTATATTTTATATTATATATTCTATAAAAATTATTGAACTTTTTAAAATTATTTTGATTACTTTCATCTAAAAATATACACGTCATTTTCATGATCAATTTATGTTTATAATACATTATTATTATTATTTTATCCTCTCATATATTAAAAACACAAGACAAATAATTTCCTTTGGATGAAAAGAATTCACAATTAATACACAAATTTCATATAAAAAATAGAAATCTTTCAATTTGATCAATAAATCAAGTTTACGATAATAATGTAGTACGATAATAATGTAAAAATAATAATATTTGTATATTTGGAACGGTAGGAAAATTTAAGATGACAAAGGTAGTAAAAGAAACCACGCATTATACTAATATTTATAATACAATTAATTAATTTTTTCTTAAACGATGTACCAGGTCAAAGAAAACGATTATTTGAAAATGGAGGGAGTATATGTTTTTAAAGGGAATTTTTTGTTTAAAATATAGTTTTATTATTATCTAAACATAACTTTTACCGAAGAAAAGAAAAGATTTTTTTAGCACCAAATAAAATATATTAAATTAATAATAACTTTGCCCGGAATGGAGGAAGTATTTTTTTACATTTTATATTATATTGAAATAATTTTATATTTTAAGTAATTCAATTACTTTTATCTAAAAAACATATGAAAAACTAATTATTTTGCTATAATCTCAATTACATCTCTCCATTCAAAAAAAAAAAAAACATATGTCAACAAGAAACATGGGCATCAATCATCATGCACAGGACATGAGAGCTGGAGTCTTATTTTTCAATCTGTTTTTCGTTTGTATCAAAAAAATGTTTATATTTTAATATTTCATTTCTATGAGTTTATTTTTACTATTTCAATCGTACTTTTTTGCTACTTTATTATCAATATATATAATAGAGTAGATTATTATTTTTCTTAATTAGTCTACTGAGTTAAACATGACATTTTTTAAAGAAAGAAGTGATAATACACTCATGTTAAAATTTTTATATTAAATATATTATCTGCTGGTAAAACTAGTTATTATGTTTATTAGTACGGGTATTAGGATAAAGGAATGATCATCCGTATTTATGTAGGGTATGTTTTCTTCAATTGAAAATTATAATAACAATAAATTTTCTGAAATTAACTTTTTTTAAAATTCAAACAAAATTTTAATAAAAATTTGTGAATTAACGCCTTATTTTTTTATGATAACTATTTCCTTTAAAATGAATCAAGATTAGATTTTAATTGATCTACCTAATTGTCACTCTGTTTAGTGTAGACTTTTATTTTATTTTATTTAGAGAGTAATTTTAGAGTCCATAAGGGGGTGGTCCAGTGGTTTTATAAAGTGTGAGGTCGTTTGATCTTTTTTACGCCCTTTTTAGGAGGAAAAAAAAGGTAATTTCAAAGTCACTTAATTAGTACTTCATTGGTTCGAGTTCACTATATTATTTAAAGATTTTTCACATTAATTATAAGATTTTTTAAATATAATTTTTTTTAGATAAAACAAAGAAAGTAGTTAATTTTATGGAGCAAATGATGCTATATCTTATCTATCATTTAATTTACTTCACTTTTTGAATATGGAGATAAAATGAATGGAATCTTTATTCCACTCGACTAGAATAAAGTAAAAATGATTGGTGGATAAGTATGAGGAGGATGGATATTACATTATTACTTATACTTAATCGTTGAGTTACCATGATTTTTCCTCCCATATTTTTATGGGGTTGAGATGTGGGAGCTCTCGGGAGAGAGTTTCCCCTTTAGGATACAGAGGAATAAAAAATATTACTAGTATTAATTTTTACTTGCTCTTACCGGCTCTACTCCCATTTCCCAATGCCAATAAACAAAAATACAAGTATCTGCTGTCTGCTTAACGAGATGCTTTGGCCAAGTTCTCATGCTGCCCACCCTTCGTTAGATAATTTCTTGTAGGCCAAATAACGATTTTCATCCAATACCCAAAGTGACACCTAATCAATGTTTTGTGGTATGATCATACTTTATGTTGTCAAGTTTCTCAGTTTGCCCCTAGACCAGAGGATAAGATGTTGGGGGAAGAAGAAGAATGATGGGTGGTTGGTCATTGCCTCGGTCAAAGCTTATCTTCACACATAATTCAAAATGGCCTCTTTTTGTCCCTGTTGCACTTCATACCCAAGAACATTGAATGTGACCCTTCCTTTGTAGAATAGATAATACTAATAATACTTATGTATTAATTAGTATATATGAATAACCCGATGAAAGATGACAAACTTAATGAAGAAAGCAATTTGATAAAACTTGGTGAAGAAGAATTGTTTAAGAGGCACCAATTTGCCCACACAAACCAAGGAGGAAAGTCAAAGTACGAATAATGGAAATTGCTGTGAGATGTCGAAGAAGAGCAAAAACCGTTCAAAAAGAAAGGAGGCGGTACACTGTTAATTTATTTAGGGCAAAAGCCTATTATCTCTTATTTCTCTTATTGGAAATCTTCAATAACATATATATTTATAATACATAAGTAAATCATTTATCTAATTGGATTTGTGCTAGATTAAAAACTAATACATAAATAAATCATTTATCTAATTGGACTTGGTTTAAGAACCCAACATTGTCTCCTTAAACCAAGTCTTCAAACTTGATCATTCCCAACATAGTCTTTAACTTCCAAAATAGCTCGGTCTTCAATGGCTTCATAAAAATATCTGCAACTTGATCTTCAGTCGGACAATATTCAATCACGATCTCTTTATCACTAACCAAATCACGAATGAAGTGAAACTTGATGTCGATATGCTTGCTTCGACCATGAAAAACTGGATTTTTTGTTAATGCAAACGCCGACTTGCTATTACATAAAATCTTCATTGGACCATCTTGCTTAAATTGTAAAACATTGAGCAATTTACGCAATCACACTGCTTGAGTAGTACTACCCGTTGTTGCCATGTATTCTGCTTCAGCTGTAGAGAAAGCGACAACCTGTTGTTTCTTTGAAGACCACAAAACATGCCCGAACCAAGATAAAATGCATAACCCAAGTACTTTTCATATTCTCATTATCACAAGCCCAATCGCTATCTGTATAACCAACTAGCTTCTCATCACTAGAACTCGAATAAAAAATGTCATCACTACACGTACCTCGAATATAGCGCAAAATTCGTTTTGCAACTTACAAATAAGATTGACGTGGAGATTCCATAAACCTGCTAATCAATCCAACATCATAAACAATATATAGCCTTGTTGAAGTTAAATATCTCAAACTCCCAACCAATCTTCTAAAATAAGTAGGATCAACGAAACCACCATTACCATCACTCATTAACTTCAACTTCGCCTCAAGTGGAGTCAAAATTAGTTTAGCCTTATCCATCTTAAACTTTTTCAAAATATCACTAGCATACTTTTTCTGTGAAATAAAAATTCCTCCATCTACTTGAGCAACTTCAATTCCAAGAAAGTAAGATATAAGCCTCAAATTTGTCATCTCAAATTGATTTATCATAGCCTCCCTAAATTGTGCCACCAACCTCGAATTATTGCTAGTGAAAATCAAATCATCAACGTACAAGCAAACAATAAGAATATCACCATGTAACGATTTAACATATAAAGTATGCTCATACGAACATCTTTGAAAACCATTCTCCATAAAATAAGAATAAATGCGAGTATATCAAGCTCTAGGAGCTTGCTTCAAACCATACAAAACCCTTTTCAACTCTGTAAACTTTATTTTCATTGCCTCTTTTAACATATCCTGCAGGTTGTTCAACATATACTTCCTCTTCAAGGACGCCATTCAAGAAAGCTAATTTAACATCCATTTGATAAAATTTTCAACTATTTAGAGCAGCTAGATAAATAATCATACGGACAGTATCAAGTCTAGCAACTGGTGTAAATACTTTAAAATAATAAATACCTGGCTTTTGCTTGTAACCTTTTGCAACTAACCTTGTCTTGTGACGATCAACTTCACCACTTGGTTTGTACTTAGTCTTGTAAACCCACTTCACACCAATCGCCTTATTACTACTTGGCAAAGTAGTAAGCTCCCATATATTATTCTTCTCAATTGCATGAATCTCATCATCCATTGCTTGAATCCAATGATCTTCACAAGATGCCTCATCAAAATTAACAGGATCACAATCTGCAAATAAAACGAAGTTCACCATATCTTCATCGGATATCTCATTATCATTACCCACAACATAATCTTGAATTTTCCTTTTCTTTAGAAAACCAATCCCAAACAGTAACTTCATCGAAAGTCACATCCCTACTAACAATAACCTTATTTGTCACTAGGTTGAACAATTTATAAGCTTTTGACACATCACTATATCCAATAAAAATACACTTTTCACTTTTGTCATCAAGTTTCTTTCTCAAATGATCAGGAACATGAGAATAAGCAATACAACCAAACACCCTAAGATGTCCAATAAAAGATCTTCGGCCACTCTAAGCCTCCTCTGGAGTTCTATCACGCACACTTCTTGTTGAGCACATGTTCAAAACATAAATTGCACACGCAACTGCTTCGCCCCAAAAACTCTTTGGCAATTTCTTGAAACTCAACATGCACCTAACCATATCCATAATTGTTCTATTTTTTCTTTCTTCTATACCATTTTGTTGCGGAGTATATCTAGCAGTCAACTGATGTTTAATGCCATGCTTCTCAAGGAAATCATCACAAACAAGATATTCGGTGCCCCTATCGGTTCTTAAAGCTTTAATTTTATTCTCAATTTGTTTCTTCACAAAATACTTAAACTTCTTAAACATATCACAAGCCTCATATTTTTCTTTTTTTAAAAAAACACACATGCTTTTCTACTAAAATCATCAATAAACGTGACAAAATACCTGCAACCTCCGTTAGAAGTAACTTCAATTGAACATAAATCTAAATGAATCAACTCCAATGGTCTCTTTTGCCCTCCAAGATTTTCCTGTAAGAAAAGCATCTCTATGTTTCTTGCCCAAAACACATGTTTCACAGACTCTATTAGGAACATTAATTGCAGCCAATCCATTAACCATTTGTTTACGAACAAGATAATTAAGACTTCCAAAATTAACGTGCTCAATTAAAACGCATGTGCCACAACCAAATATCATATTGAATCACAGAACTAAAGCAGTATAAATTTCTACAATCTAACTTCAAACATAATAAGCGATTTGGAGACATATTTACCTTTGCTATTAGTCCTCTCTATCCATCATCAATACTTAAAACTCTATTAAAAATCCTCATATCATTGCCCTTTTCTGAAAGTTGCCCCATACTCAATAATTTTTTATGAAAACTTGGAACATAGTAAACATCAGAGATAAAAAAAAATTTAGAACCATCTTTCAATGAAATTGAGATCCTTCTTTTTCTCATCATCGGTACTTTCGTATTATTACTAAATTTTACCTCAGATCTAACAGACTCATCTAAATCTGAAAATAATTCTTTGCTCCCACACATATGATTGCTACACCCCGAATCTAAATACAATGTATTTTTATCACTTGAGTTCTCACTACTACTAGCCAACAACAAAGTTTCCGAATTTTCAACATTATTCTCAGCATAATTATTGACATGATAATTTCAATTATTTTTCCTTCTATATCTGCAATCATCGATTTTATGACCCAATTTTCATACTTATAACAATAATTAGTATTGTTACCTCCATAATAATTACCTCTACCTGATCAGTCATGCCAATAATTATTTCCTCCTTGTCCGCCACCAGAATTGTAATTACCTCTGCCTCGATTGTTTTAACCACGGCCACCACCATTTTAGTAACCACGATTACCATTATTGTTGTAACTTCGTCCACCGCCATTATTGTAGCCACGACCACCACTGTTGTTGTAGTCACGACCAACTCCATTATTGTTACCGCGACCACCTCTATTGTTGTAACCACGACCTCTGTTGTTGTACCCATGACCTCTACCATTATGGTTTTGGCTTCCCTGAGTTGATCCATTATTATCCTTTGATCCATCATTCAAGTTTTTCAAATTCACTTGACTTTGCAATGCAACTTCTTCTGTTTTCTCCGATCTTTCACCAAATAATAACACATGACTAACAAGGGCGGATTCTAATTCTGCTACCTAACAACATCTTCAAATCTTTAGTCACCATATTTAATTATGCAGCACCTTGAAAAGCTTTCGTCATCGAACGAAGAATTTTCGAACAAATTCTTTCATCCGAAACACCATCTCCGTTTGCCTTCATATCTGAAGCCAGATCGCTTACACGAGAAATATACTCTGAAACTTTCTCCGATTTCTCCATATTTATATTTTCAAATTTCTTCGTCAAAACTTGTAAATAATTTCTCCGTCAAAACTTGTAAATAATTTCTCTTAACTTTATCATCACCTCCGTACGTCTTTTTCAAAACATCGAACGCTTCATGTGCTGATTTAGAACAAATAGTCTTCTTCCGAACACCATCTTCAACTCCATTAAAAATATAATCAAGTGCTTCAGCAGACTTGATTTTCTTCCCTTTACCCGCATTCTCCGCAAGTTTCTCATCAACGTATTTTTGTAAATCACAGACCACCAAAAAGTTATACATCTGACATCTCCAATCAGGAAAATTAATTTTTCCATCAAACTTGAGACCCATATAAACCTTGCTACAAACCATCTTGACCACGAACTAGCTCTGATACCAAATGTAGAATAGATAATACTAATAATACTAATGGATTAATTAGTATATATGAAGAACCCGATGGAAGATGGCAAACTTAATGAAGAAAGCAATTTGGTAGAAATTGATGAAGACGAATTGTTTAAGAGGCCCCAATTTGCCCACACAAACCAAGGAGGAAAGTCAAAGTATGAATAATGGAAATTGTTGTGAGATGTCGAAGAAGAGCAGAAACCATTCAGAAAGAAAGGGGCAGCACACTGTTAATTTATTTAGGGCAAAAGCCTATTATCTCTCTCTTATTGGAAATCCTCAATAACACACATATTTATAGTACATAAATAAATCCTTTATCTAATCGGATTTGAGCTAGGTTAAAAACTAATACATAATCCAAGGCTCAGCTGAATCTATGGAAGATGACTGGAGAAGAGCGGGTTTGAGATGACGCGGCGACCGATGATGGCGAGTTCGACTAAGATTCAGATTTTCAGATAGAAGTAATCAAGTAGAGAGCTAGCCTTGGATTTGTTTTGTCTGAGATAGCGATGAGGAAGGTGAATGATCAATATTAGCTAGGATTCACAAAAACTGTCAATACAGTTCGCGATGTAGCTTGTTACTGTAGCTACACTCGAAAGTGTATTGACCAAAATTTCAAAAACAGGGAAAGAATTTTAATTTAAACCAAAAATTAAACACAGTTGTTTACCAAACAATCTACAAGCCTATGCTTGTAGATTCAACCTTATGGACAAAAAAATTTCACTAAAAAAATGAAGTGTTTTACAAAACAATATGTGAAATCATCAAAATCGAAACTCTCACAAGACAACACATCTTGGAGAGCAAAACCCACAGAAACAAAGGTAGAGAAAACGTGAGATTAAAAAAATAAACTTCCTAGACAGACTAGAAAGACAAACATCCACAACAGTTTCAATGTAGCTCAGGATGAAATTGCATTCGGAGCTTCATCCAAATTCCAGCAAAACAGTTTTCTGAATACTTTGTATGTTCTGATATCTCTCTACTCTGGACGTGCTCTCTGTGTTCTGCTCTATTCCGTGTATCTGCCTTTGTGCCATGCTCCATTTAAATAAGTGAAGGAGTCCTACAATTTAATTAGGAAACAAACAACATTCCAACATACTAAAGGATTAGGAATTAGTTTCCATAATAAAATAAACTCCTTTATTACATGGATTTTGTTTCCAAATATAAGTCAAAGAATAAATCCTACACAAATAAGAATCCAACAACTCCAAGGAAACATAATGTTAGGAAATAAAAGATTTGTTTCTTAAATTAGTTTCCTAAAATAATTCAAGGATCTTACCAAAGATTTTGTCCAACTTAATTATAGACTCTTGATTGCTTTTGGAAGTATTAATTATGGTAAATACTTCTCATTGCTTTAGGACCAATAAAGTAGTAAATATGGTAAATATTTCCAATATCTTTTGGACCAAGAAAGGGCACAACAATAAATTCAATGAAGTAAAATACGCCGACCCTATTTTACCCTTACAATCTCCCCCTTTGTTGAACATTTCTGGTCAAATCAAATGACAAGTGTTTATTCAACACCAATCAAACCATGCAACATGCATTGGTTAGAAATTCTCATCTCCCCCTGAATTTGTGCAAGGTATAAAATCGGAAATCATTTACTAAGCATAAATCGAAATATACCAATGATGCAATCACATGTATACAAAACAAACATGAAATAGTTTATGGGAGAAATAATCACAATGATGAATCTACAAAGAATCAGATTCATCATCATCACCAGAAATAGGAACACTTGACCTCTTTCCCCCCTATTTGACTGGAGAAGGAAGAGGGAGAAACAATCTTTTAGGAATTCTCAAAAATCCAAGATTTTGAAAAACACAATTAAGTGTTCACCCAAAAATTGATCAAACACAAGCAATACTTTAGTAGCCTGTAGGCACCTCAATTTCGTACCCCTGGTATGTAACATGACATGAAATATCAAGACCTGTTAAACTTAACAAATGTCAAGTTACAGGGTTCAAAGATGCAAAAGACAAAGCAGGATGCGCAAAACAGTGAAATGGATGGGGCCAAAGTGCCAGAAAATGACCAAAGTTTGAAAGTTGGCGCCACCCACACTTAAAGTGGGGGCAACGCCCGGTTTATACATGGGAGGCACCATGTTTGAGCTACAGTGATCTCCCAAGTGCTACAGGACAGCTACAGTTCGCGCAAAGTGCAAAATTCCCGGAGTCCAGTACAATCATTTGAAGCCTGAAGAGAGAAAAAGAAATTCCTCCCGTGTCCCTTGTCTAGCCTATAAATAAGGCTTCGGGGTTCGCTCTTTCAGACACAGTTAACGCACTAAAAATACTCCCAAACTCTCTGCGTTGATTTTATGCCGTGAGAATTCTGAGTGATCGAGAGATAGTGAACGTCCCTCCTATAAAGCCTCGAAACCCTCCTAAATCTCCTCCAAACTCAAAACTAACCGGTCAAAGTGAGCCTTAGCCTCCCAGCTAGGTTTCCACCCTATTTCCCTGGTCCAAAAACCTCGAAAAGAGCAGTTGCACTACCCGAGTAAAAAGGCCAAATCAGCCAGAAATAAGCTGTTATTCTACCTGATTTCCGCCTCCCTCAAGCAATCAATCAATCAATCCTAAGCAGTTGCTCCACCCGGATCCCGAGGCCAAAATTAACTTTCGGAAGCAGTCATTCTGCCCGAATCCCCACACCACTTCATCAAAAAAAGACTTCCTTTCCCTGAAGGACAAAGCGAGCACACCCTAGTCCGCTAGTAGGTAAGTTTTAAGATTCTTATTCGTAAAAAGTGCTACTTTTCATCCGACCCAATGTAAAAATATAAGCAGTTGTTTTGCCCGGATTTATTTAGAAAATAGCACTAAAAGAGTCATTATTATGGCCAAATATTTTTAAGTATATTTGTAATTATTTGTAAAGAGACGGTTGCAAGTCCGTAAATAATGTAGCCACGATGTATTTGTTTTCATTTCCGGTCTTTTAAGGCTTTATTTATTTGCTAAATAAATATAACAAAAAGCATACTTTAGCCAAAAACTATTTTTGAGACCGAAAGGGCGAGTTGGGTGCCTAGCACCTTTCCAACTCGTAACTTAGCCTCCGAACCCTTTTTACAATCTCTGGTTTTCTTTTTTGGTTTTTCTTTATTTCTTCCTCAAAATAAAGATGGCGACTCTATAAAACATTTTGGATCCAGTGGGGCATCGCAACACTCCTTTCTTGCACTTTTCCGTTTTCCCCTAAAAAATAGAGAATGAGAATGAAAGGGTGATGTATTCCTATATCCTGGTATCCCCTAAAAAAGGGATAACTTGATATAGAAAACCCAAAGCACTCACAGTGATCCGAAATAGGCCATAAGGCTATTTTCATAAAATCCATAGTAGGGCCTCGCAACACTCCTTTCTTGCACTTTTCCGTTTTCTCCTAAAAAAGGGAAAATGAGAATGAAAGGGTGATGTATTCCTATATCATGGTATCCCCTAAAAAAGGGATAACTTGATATAGAAAACCCAAAACTCTCATATTGGACCAAAAATTCACTGAAGTCACCGAGGCGTATTCAACACACTATTCAGACAGCACCCTTTCGACATTTTTAATTTCGTCCTCCCCTACACAAGGGAGGGTGGAATGGAAAGCGTGGTGTCCCACTTCCGCACGTACGCGCACCCCTATCCAAGGGCACTTGGGGCGCGGTTGCCCTCCGCGGGACCCACACTGCCCATATCCAAAATTCAATGTCTCTTTATCCCCACAAAGATTAGACATCCACTAAATATTTTTCAACATGGAGATTTTTAGAAATTAATTTGCACATTTTATTTTAGGATAAAATTTCACCAAGCTGATATCCTTACCAATAATGCATGTCCTAAAATTTTATGCCTAAAAACATGATTATAAAAAGTTAGGCAAAAGAAAAAAAATGCAATCACACACAAGTGATAAAGACCAGATAAAAGGATGTAGTTTCTGATGCAGATGCATGCATTCGCCAAAATTGTGATTTTATGTTCAATTTTGCATTTTTTGTTTTCTCAACCAGATTTCTCTCCCAAGATCAAAAAATTTTCATAACTAAAATCCATAGGTACTTTATTTCCCTAGGAATATAGCTATACTTTATTTCAAGCTATAAAAATATGGCACTTGGAACCTTTCACAATATTTACCAAGGGAAGCCATTTGCACATGATTAACCCATGAAATCCAAAGATTCATAGTCCCAAGAGAGAATGACAACAAACATTGTTCATAGCTAGCTCTTTTCCTTTATGTAGCTTTCACACTTTTTTAAGGGAATTCATTTTTCTCAAGATCAAAATATGAGAACCAAAGTTCCATAGTACCAAGATAAAATACTACATCTCTTGTACATTAGGTAACTCTTTCATTTGTGGACTTCAAAACTTGTTCAAGGACTAAGAGAGAGTGAGAATCATAACAAAAAAATCACAATTGATTTTGAATGCAATTCCCAAGTAACAACACAAGGCACATACATGTGAGTCAAATGATCTAGAGTACCCACTAAATACAAAATGCAAGGATGCCTTTTTTTTCTTTTCTTATAATTAACTAAGAGTAAAATCATATGACACACATACCAAAAGATTTCCTTAGATTGAAAAATCCCTTCAAATTCAAAACTCTTAGTAAATTTATCAACCAATCGATTTTTTGTCCCAACATGTTCAATGCAAATAATCTCTTGTTCAACCAAGTATATAATAAAGTGGTGTCTTATATCAATGTGTTTTGTTTGAGAATGTTGAACTGATTTTTTTGCTATACTGATTGCATTGGTATTATCACAATACAGGGTTAACACATCACTTTGTAGGCCATAATCATTGATCATTTTGTTCATAAAAGTTGTTTCAACTCAGTTCTATTTTTTACTATACCAAGAACCCAAATTATTTTTTGAAAATTGATCAAGTTCTTCTTGTATAACATTGATCCAACATTCATCTTTTAAGGCTTCATTCACATTCTTTGGTTTAATAGTAGACACATAGCATGATGCATGAAAATTTTCACACTCAAGAGATGATAAACAAGTTAATTTCCTATAGTCAACCTTACCTTTCTTCCTACTAGACATAACATCATGTACATTACCTATCACTTGAGAAGAATGATGAACTTTCTGAATACGACTGGGAATATCTCGGTTGCGATCAGTCACACTAGAATGTGTTTCAGGTTGTTCAGTTTTTGTTTCAGCATCCTCAGATTTTCTGACCAATGTAGCTTCCGGTGCAGCTTGTGATGCAGCTGCATTCTGAACTGCATCTTGAACCTTATCCACTTAATTTTTAGAATTTGCAGAATCTGTATTTTCTGGAACCGGCACATTATTTGAATGTCCATCAGTTGCAGAATCTGAATTTTTTGAAATTGACCCAAGATCACCAAAAACAAACAAACCCTTTTTACGCAAAGTATTAGCATATTGAATAGCAAAATGACCAAACTTTTGAAAAACCTTACATTGAATAGAATCAATATTTTTACCACTTGCTGTAGACTGTTTAGCAAAAGGGTTGGTAAAATATTTTTTATGGGTTTGGAAAGAATTTTCTTTGTGAACAACTTTAATAGACTCATGTTTGAAAGCAGTTTTGGAGTTTGAAGATGAAGATCTATTTTGTCCTTTGGCTTTCAAAATATTTTTAAACTTGGTTGTTAAAAGAGCCATTGACTCTTCATCAAAATCAAATTCCTCAACATTCCAATTTGAGTAATTTGTATTCGTTAATGTAGGAGGACGAACAAAATTCTCATATTGGGAATTCATCATGGCTACAACCAGAATATTCTCTTAGTGACTTCAAGATAAGACTCTGATACCGATTGAAGGATCAATAGTAGCTAGGATTCACAAAAACTGTCAATGCAATTTGCGATGTAGCTTGTTACTGTAGCTACACTCGGAAGTGCATTGACCAAAATTTCAAAAACAGCGGAAGACTTTTATTTAAACCAAAAATTAAACACATATGTTTACCAGACGATCTACAAGGCTATGCTTGTAGATCCATCCTTATGGCAAAAAAAATTTCACTAAAAAGATGAAGTGTTTTACAAACAATATGTGAAATCACCAAAATCTAAACTCTCACAAGACAACACGTCTTGGAGAGAAAAACCCACTATGAACATTTAAAAATGCAAAAGACAAAGCATGATGCGTAAAACAGTAAAATGCAGGGGCCAAAATTGGCAAAAAGAAGTTGAGAAAGGAGCACAGGCGCGGCCAATACTCCATCTGGTTGGTGCCGACACCAGTCTCTGCTACAGTGCTCCAAAATTTAACGCATTGCACAAATTCTCAAGCACGCGGTACAAGCTGGTGAAGCATAAATAACCAAATTTTATCCCAGCGGTATCCCTCTCTCAGACTATAAATAGAAGGCCCCGGGTTCGCTTTCAGGGACAGAGAATTCATCTCACTTTCAGCGTTGTTGTTACGCCGAAGAAATATAGAACGACCGTGACTTAGTGAGCGCCCCCTCCTATAAAGCCTCGAAGCTCTGCCAAATCTCCTCCAAACATAAAACCAACCGGTGAAAGTGAGCCTTAGCCCCCCAGCTAGGTTTCCACCCTATTTCCCCGGTTCAAAAATCTCGAAAAGAACAATTGCTCTGCCCGAGTAAAAAGGCCAAATCCGTCAGAAACAAACAGTTGTTCTGCCCGATTTCTGCCAGCAGCAGCAAAAACGCAGGCAGTTGCTCCGCCTGTTTGACGGTGCCCAGAAGCAACATTCGGAAGCAGTTACCCTGCCCGAACCGCAACAATAGTAGCAGCAAAAAAAACTCCCTCTTCCGGAAGGACAGAGCGAGCACACCACGATCTAAAAGGTGAGCCTTTATGAGCGTTATTTAATTAAAAAAACTATTTTTCATCCGGCCCAATTTAAAAATATAAGCTGTTATGCTGCCCGGATTTATTTAGAAAATAATTTTAAAAAGAGTCATTATTATGGCCAAATATTTTTAAATGTATTTGTAATTATTGGAAAGAGGCGACTACAAGTCCGTAAATAATATAGACATGGAAGTATTTGTTTTCCTTTTAATGCTTTATTTATTTGCTAGATAAATATAACAAAAGCGTACTTTAGCCAAAAACTGTTTTTGAGATCGAAATGGCGAGTTGGGTGCCTAGCACCTTCTCAACTCGTAACTTAGCCTCCGAACCCGTTTTTGCATTCTCTGGTTTTATTTTTGGTTTTTTCTTTGTTTTCTCCTTAAAATAAAGATGACGACTCTGTCAAAACATTTTGAATCACAGTGAGGCCTCACAACATCATTTCTTACAATTTTCCGTTTTCCCCTAGACAAAGGAGAATGAGAATGAAAGGGTGATGTATTCCTGTATCCTGGTATCCCATAAACAAGGGATAACTTGATATAGAAAACCCAAAGCACTCATAGCGATCCAAAATAGACATTAAGATAATTTTCATAAAGTCCATAGTGGGACCCGCAACATCCTTTCTTTCACTTTCCATTTTCCCTTACACAAGGAAAGATGCGAATAAAAGGGTGATGCCTTTCTGCATCCTGTTATCCCCTAAAAAAGGGATAACCTGATACAGAAAATTCAAAGCTCCCACAATGGATCAAAAATCACTCAAGTGACAGAGGTGTATTCAACGCGCTTCTTGACAGCACCCTTTCTACATTTTTAATTTTGTCTTCCCCTAGACAAGGGAGGGTGGAATGGAAAGCGTGGTGTCCGTTTCGCACGTCGCGCCCCCTAGAAAAGGGCGCGTGGGACGCGAGCCCACTCCGGGGCACCCACAGTGGCGACTCTGCCAGGGAGATCGTTTTTATTTTAAATAAAAATGGAGGGCTAGACTCAGTTAAAAAAAACTTTTTTTCTTTTGTTTTTGGCTAAAGTATGCTTGTTATATTTCTTTGAGCATTTGAATATCGCATTCTTATACATCCATGTATATATTTGTGGATATGATCCTCCATCTTGCAGCAGTTTCATTCCAGTCGCCATTACAGGTATATTTAAAAAATATATATTTTTCAAAAAATAAATCAAAAAATAATAATAAATACAATAAATTTCCGGGCAGCATAACAAAAGGGCTGGAGCTTTATTTTTATTATCGTTTTATTCCTGCTTTATATTTTTATTATGTCTGCTTTATTTTTTATTTATTGCACATAATATGTACATATTTTCTTTCATGCTGTCATTTTATTTTGGGGACTAGGACAAATTTTGTAATTAATAGGAATAGATAGATTCCCCGCTTTTATTTCTATTTCTTGATATGATTGGTTGCTTGCTCGCGCTCAAACTAAAAAGCCGAGAAAATCCACAAAGAACAGCAAGACATGTCATATCTGTTTTATTTTTCGCTTTATATCTAAATAAAAGGAAAATATTTTTACTGTTTTTTAGATGCCGCACACACGCGCACACATGTAAATATATTCCGAACTGCTATCCTACACCATGGCCAGCCTACCCCCTGCATCAGCCAACGTTAAATTGCATATAGATTCTCATGACACTTTATGGACCGACCGGTTTTTGCATCTCTGAATCATTGGTCAGCCCTTGTGAAAAAAAAAAAGAAAACAAAAAAAAATGTCTCTCAAACAACCCTAAAAGTGTTTAAATATGTCTAAAACCCTAAAAGCAATAAATAGTTGAAATTACAAAAAAACTTGAAACTAATAAAAAACTTCAATGACCCATAACACTATCTAAACGACATTTTTTTGGCCTTAAAAATGCTTATAACTGAGTAAAACTTGTAAGTTTTGTTCGTCTTTTCAAGAGTTTCGTTTTGATATGCGGCGTGCCCCGTAACTCCACCCGAGTCAAAAGTTATGCCCTTTTCCCTGCGCTCGGTCCAAACGATCGAGATAATCGAATGCGATACTGCCTACATCAAAAATAAATAATAATAAAAAATACTAATAAAAGCACACTTTACTCCAAACCCTGGAAGCCTTCAGCCAACCCTTCCTGATACATTCAAACTCTTTTTACCTTTGAATTTCCTTTTGTCAAATAAAATCTCTAAGAAACAACTATTTTTCAACTTAGCGTCAGTTTATACATATTGGATCTTTGTTGTTTTTCTTTGGTACCACTAACAATTTTGCAGGGACTGAAAAATAATTTTTTTTTTTTTACTATTATCATTTACTCTCCTGAGAGGATTGTCCAAAGGTACGATGACCTGAGCCTCGAAATGAGGAACGTAGTTAGCCTTCGGGTTCGGTCAAATGCTTTGATTTACTCTTTAAAAAAAGGAGGTATTTTCTATATGTTTTCTTTTTGTTTCCAAAAACATGAAAAGACAGGAAATCCCCTCACCATTATACTCAATTGCCATCTCCAAATGCATCTTCCCTCCTAACCTTTCGTAAATGCATCACTAGTTGATAAATGCATCGTTCATTCTCGATTTAAAAAAAAATCAGTAAGTTCTACTTCGAGATATCAGGGTCTACCTCTTCAAAAAAAGAAAAAAATGAATTAAAAAATGAAAACAAGAAGAAAAAAAAAGACCGATAGGAAGCCAGAGAAGAAAACAGAAAAGTCTGGAAAGCCGGGAAATCCAGAAAAGCCAAGCAACTCAAGGATCATACGCAACAATTCAGGACTAAGAGCTTTCAAACCCAGGGGTATCTCTTTTGCCTATATTGATGCCTACAGCCCATCCTTGCAAGAATATGCTCATGAATCTATTTGGTCTCAGTTATTTCAAATGTCCAGTCAAGTCCTCAAAATCGAGCTTTCCAAAGGTATTTTATCTATATTCGAGTCTGGTAAAATTCTTGCTTCTCCTATATTAGCTTGTCAAGTCTTCTTCTTGAATCTCTGAGCACCACATATCGCCAAAGTATTTGTTATATAAAAAAAATAACGAGCGACTCATGTAAAAACATGATAAAACTACACGTGTTGATAATGAGTCATTTCGCAATATGGACCCACAAACCATTAAAAATATAAGTTCGATAAAACAACCTTCTATCTTGGTAAAGGTCATCTTCGACCCATTGCGACCGAACTATTAAATGGCATACTAGGGGCTTCCAACCATACACCAAACCTTTTTCAAGATACCTGAACACATAAACCATATACCAAAGCCTAACCATCTCTAAGATCCAGTTTCTCAAAACTGGGGCTGCTCCACTCTTATATATATATCCACCAAGAGTGACAACCTTCTTTTATCCCAAGAGAAAGAAGACAAATATCTCTTCAAGTACTCTCTCAAATTGCTCCGAAAGATCAACAAAAAGAAAGAGAGAGGAAAAAAAGAAAGAAATAACAAAGTTGGAAATGCAAAAATAATAATAAATAAAAATAAAAAGAAGTTAAAAAAAGAGAGAAGCCTCTCCTGAGCGATTTCCTCAAAATCTCTCTCTCGCAAAAAAAAAAAAAAAAAAAAAAGGAAAAAAGAGAAAGAAAAAAAAGAGAGAAGCCTCTCCTGAGCGATTTCCTCAAAATCTCTCACTCGGAAAAAAAAAAGAAAAAAAAGAGAAAGAAAGAGCAAGGTTGGAAATTAAAAAAGAAAAGAAGAAAAAGAAAGGAAGCCTCACCTGAGCAACTTCCTCAAAATCTCTCTCTCACAAAAAAAAGGGAAAGAGACCAATCACTCTTGGACAACCGCACAGCCCATAACCAAAGCCAAAAGCCGATCTCCCAACCAGGTCCAGAAGCCAAATTCTCATCCAAACCAACAGCTTAAAAAGCCAGTCAATGATCGCTTTGCGATCGCCTTTCCGGAAATAATCAAATCCACATCCCAAAATCCCCTTGAGCAAAAAGGTCAATCAAATCTTCAACCCTAAAGCTAATCCATCCCAAATACTTAAACACTATACTCCAACCTAGGTTCCACCTATAGCTTTGTTTCAATCGGCTATAACGTGATCTGGGTCCAGGACATAACTTCTTGCTAAAAACACATAAAATCATCAAAATATAAACATTAAATAGTGTCCATGATACTCGGTGATAAACTATGGATCATGACTCTTCTTTTTGTCCATTAGAGTCATCCTCTTTCTCTGAGCATACTCATTTTTGTCTCCCACAAAAGTCTCTCCCAATCGAGTCTTTCTGGGGCTGCCTCCATTCAATCTCTTCAGAAACTTGTCCGTCTCATCTTACAAAATATGGCTCATCGAGTCATCCTGGGGCTTCTCCCGCCAAACTCATTGAGTAGATAAAGGCTCATCATCTCCAGAAACAACTATCCTTTCCATCTCGCTTGAAGAACGAAGAAGCTACAAAACCGTGATCCCTCAAGAATAAGCGGCTTATCTTTGCATGCATTGAAATACCGGCTCCCTATGAGGTAAGAGCTCGCTAGGTTGAAAATTCGAAAGGGCGACCTAGGCAAAAGTTAGAGCACAAAAAAAAAATACATAAAAAAAAAAACAAAAAAAAGTGGTCCCTCCGAGGCATCGATTAGTAGGGCTCACTAATCCTGATTGAATTCTTTTTTTTTTGAATGATGCACTAGTCAAAAGACTGAACAGCAACCCTAAACTGCACCCACCTCCATCTCAAATATCACAATCAGCTTCTATACTCATAACCTTTCAAAGCCAACTAGAAGCCACATCTTAAGCTCTTATATTACATTTCCATCACCTTACCTTATCTTGTCTTAACATGTTTAAGAAACATATGATACACATGCACATTCAAAGGTAATTTTTTTAAGAAAAAAAGAAAGTTTCATTCGCATGCTTGCATCTTTCTACTGCATCTTCTCAGGTCTTCTACCGCATCGGCCTATAAATGTTCTGCCAGCATCTTGCCAAGGATCACCTCCCAAAGATCCTCAGCAGCATCATCAAAAGCTACACAAGTCGATCATCGACAGCATTCTGCAACAACGCTTCTTAAGCATCGCTTCTCCTATGTTGAGATAAGCACATTTTTAAAAAATATGTATCGCTTCTCCTATGCTGGGATAAGCACACAAAAAAAAAAAAAACTGCATCGCTTCTCCTATGCTAAGATAAGCACATTTTAAAAAAATCGCTTCTTGTATGCTGGGATAAGCACACAAAAAAAAATCTGCATCGCTTCTCCTATGCTAGGATAAGCACATTAAAAAAAAATCAGCATCGTTTCTCCTATGCTAGGATAAGCACATTTAAAAAAAAAACTGCATTGCTTCTCCTATGATGGGTGAAACACATTTTTTTTAAAAAAAATATGCATCGCTTTCCCTATGCTGAGGAAAGCCCGTTTGAAAAAGCACATCGCTTTCCCTATGCTGGGGAAAGCCCATTTTGAAAAGCAACATCGCTTTCCCTATGCTGGGGAAAACTTGTTTTAAAGGGTTTCATCGCTTTCAATATGTTGGGGAAAGCCTGTTTAAAAAAAAAGATTGCATGGTTTTCCCTATGCTAGGCAAAGCCTATTTGAAAAAAAAAAAGATTGCATGACTTTCCCTATGCTGGGAAAAACGCGTTTTCAAAAGCAGCATCGCTTTCCTTATGCTGGGGAAAGCCCATTTCAAAAGCGCGTTTTCAAAAGCAGCATCGCTTTCCCTATGCTGGGGAAAGCCCATTTCAAAAGCGCGTTTTCAAAAGCAGCATCACTTTCCTTATTATGGGGAAAGCCCATTTCAAAAGCTCGTTTTAAAAAGTTTCATCGCTTTCCCTATGCTGGGTAAAACATGTTTTAAAAGGTTCCATCGCTTTCCCTATATTGGGGAAAACGTGTTTTGAAAAACAGCATCGCTTTCCTTATGCTGGGGAAGCGCGTTTTAAAAAGCAACATCGCTTTCCCTATCCCGAGGAAAGTGCGTTTTAAAAAAAGCAGCATCGCTTTCCATATGCTGGGGAAAGCGCGTTTTGAAAAGCAGCATCGCTTTCCCTATGCTGGGGAAAGCGCGTTTTAAAAAACAGCATCGTTTTCCCTATGCGGGGGAAAGCGCGTTTTGAAAAGCAGCATCGCTTTCACTATGTTGGAGAAAACGCGTTTTGAAAAGCAGCATCGCTTCCCTATGCTGGGGAAGGCGTGTTTTAAAAAGCAGTATCGCTTTCCCTATGCTGGGGAAAGCGCGTTTGGAAAAGGTCCCACCAGTTTTGCCTATACTGGGCAAAACGCACAATCTATCCCACCCTAGCACTGTTTGTTTGCATCGGGGAACTACGTTTTGTCTGATTCCTTTGATAAGGATACGTAGGTAGCCTCTTTCGGTAGGCACGACCATCGCAGCATGCTTGTTTCGGCTTTTGGCCGAACTACGTTTGGTCTGATTCCTTTTATTAAAGGATACGTAGGCAGCCTACTTCGGTAGGTCCGACTATTAGAGCGCATAATTTACATATCTGCTTAAAAACTACGATAACATGCTATAACCGACTAAATATGTCTAGGATATGTGAGGTTTGGTTTGCATTATATACTGTTGTATTATAACTGCTACCTGTTGCATTTCTCCCCATTATAATTGCACGAAATTTGGGAGTCTATTCTTATCAACGATGTTCGTCTACTTAGTAAGCTGCGGGTTACCCGTAGACTCCATCATTGAGGGGCTCTGTAGACAACCCAATTTCGTACCCCTAGTACTTAACATTGACATGCGATATCAAGACCTGTTAAAACTTAACAAATGTCAAGTTACATGGTTTAAAAATGCAAAAGATAAATCATGATGCGCAAAACAGTAAAATGCAGGAGCCAAAAGTGGCAAAAAGAAGCTGAGAAAGGAGCACAGGCGTGGCCAATACTCCATCTGGGCGCGGCGCCCAGGATCCTTGGTGCCGGCGCCAGGCTCTGCTACAGTGCTCCCAAATTTAACGCATTGCACAAATTCTCAAGCACGCTGTACAAGCTGGTGAAACATAAAGAACAAAATTTAATCCCAGCGGTGTCCCTATCTCAGCCTATAAATAGAATGCCCCGGGTTCGCTTTCAGGGACAAAGAATTTATCTCACTTTCAGCGTTGTTGTTACGCCGAAGAAATATAGAGCGATCGTGAGATAGTGAGCGCCCCCTCCTATAAAGCCTCGAAACTTTGTCAAATCTCCTCCAAACACAAAACCAACTGGTTAAAGTGAGCCTTAGTCCCCCTAGCTAGGTTTCCACCCTATTTCCTCGGTCCAAAAATCTCGAAAAGAGCAATTGCTCTGTCCGAGTAAAAAGACCAAATCCGCCAGAAACAAGCAGTTGTTCTACCCGATTTCCGCCAGCAGCAAGCAAGCAGCAGCAAAAACGTAAGCAGTTGCTCCGCCCGTTTGACGGTGTCCAGAAGCAACCTTCGGAAGCAGTTACCTTACCCGAACCGCAGCAGTAGCAGCAAAAAAAGACTCCCTCTCCCGGAAGGACAGAGCGAGCACACCACGCTCTAAAAGATGAGCCTTTAAGAGCGTTATTTTATAAAAAATCTATTTTTCATCCGGCCCAATGTAACAATATAAGCTGTTATACTATCCAGATTTATTTAGAAAATAGCATTAAAAAGAGCCATTATTATGGCCAAATATTTTTAAATGTATTTGTAATTATTGGAAGGAGGCGGCTGCAAGTCCGTAAATAATGTAAACATAGATGTATTTGTTTTCCTTTTAATGCTTTATTTATTTATTTACTTGATAAATATAACAAAAAACATACTTTAGCCAAAAACTGTTTTTGAGACCGAAAGGACGAGTTGGGTGTCTAGCACCTTCCCAACTCGTAACTTAGCCTCCGAACCCGTTTTTGCATTCTCTGGTTTTATTTTTTTGTTTTCTCCTTAAAATAAAGATGACGACTCTGTCAAAACATTTTGGATCACAGTGAGGCCTCGCAACATCCTTTCTTGCAATTTTCTGTTTTCCCCTAGACAAGGGAGAATGAGAATGAAAGGTGATGTATTCTTGTATCTTGGTATCCCTAAACAAGGGATAACTTGATATAGAAAACCCAAAGCACTAATAGCGATCCAAAATTGGCCTTAAGGCAATTTTCATAAAGTCCATAGTGGGGCCCGCAACATCCTTTCTTGCACTTTCAATTTTTCCCTACACAATGGAAGATGCGAATAAAAGGGTGATGCCTTCCTGCATCTTGTTATCCCCTTAAAAAGGGATAACTTGATATAGAAAATCCAAAGCTCCCATAATGGATCAAAAATCACTCAAGTGACCGAGGCGTATTCAACGCGCTTCTTGACAGCACCCTTTCCGCATTTTTAATTTCGTCTTCCCCTAGACAAGGAAGGGTGGAATGGAAAGCGTGGTATCCGTTCCGCACGTCGCGTCCCCCCTAGAAAAGGGTGCGCGGTGCGCGGGCGCACTCTAAGGCACCCACACCCACAAAAACAACGGTAGAGAAAACGTGAGATTAAAAAAATAAACTTCCTAGACAGACTAGGAAGACAAACATCCACAACAGTTTCAATGTAGCTCAGGATGAAGCTGCATTTGGAGCTTCATCCAAATTCGGCAAAACACACAAATGGGCCACCCAACTTTGGACCTTATTGCAATTCGGCCACCGAAACTTTGGTTCATTTATTTTGGCCACCCTACTTTCATTCTGTTGCAATCGAGCCCATTTTCTAACGGACGTTAGACAAGGACGTTAAGTTTAAGTCAAAATTCCTATTTTACCCTTGTTAATATCAAAAATGGAGACTGTTCATCTTCATCTTCTCCCAAAACCCAGAAAAAATAAATTCAAAGAAACAGAATGACAGTACATGGATCAATCTGTCAATTTCGCCAAGGGCTACGCCAAAGTAAACCCATCTGAACTTAACAATCCCAATCTCCCCCACCGCAAGACCACCCAAACTGGGGAAAAGGAATGAAGAAAAACAAAAACGAAAAATAGAGATGAAAGCATTTAAATTAAAGTTATAGAGAGATGGGAAAAAGGAATCGCCGGACTGCCATCTTCTTCTCATTTGTTCTCATTTTAACTGTTATCATCGGTACAGCCATCACGCTCTTGCTTTAAAAATCCACCACTGAACCACATGAGTCGTCCTCGTCTCCGTCTCTCTCTTCTTCTAAACCCGACGAGTCAATCATATTTGTTTGCTCCGTGACTTAGTACCCCGATTCGTGTGTTGCCAGCATTTCCTCCATCATCACCGGCGACGCCAACAACTACAAACCCGACCCTGAACACATTTGCAATGAGAAATGAGAAAGAGTTGGAAGAGAATGGGAGATCAGAACAGATCTCCACACCGACACCGAAATCTGGTCAATCCAACCTTCCTCCGGCATCCGGAGCACCGATTCACCTCCCTCTTCATCAGCACCGCCGTCTTTGCGGTCGTCTCCTTCGCTTCATCAGCCGGTAAGCTCCGATCCTGCACGATTAGGTCCCCGCTAGGCTCAAACGACCTCACCGGAGACTTCAACGAGCTAGATCTACGGCTTTTCTCCGTGAATTTAATCCCGCCTGGACGTTGACATTTTCGTAGTGTCGTTGATTTGATGGGAGATCTAGCTGGGAGATGATAAAGAGTTGGAAGAGAATGGAGCTGGAAGAGAATGGAACAGATCTGCAATAGAGCTGGGAGATCTAGATGCTGTTTTGCCTTTGATGTATTTTTTTTGATGTTTTTCCTACTTTGCCCCTAAACTTAACGTCCTTGTCTAACGTCCGTTAGAAAATGGGCTCGCTTGCAACAGAATAAAAGTAGGGTGACCAAAATAGATGAACCAAAGTTTCGGTGGCCGAATTGCAATAAGGTCCAAAGTTGGGTGGCCCATTTATGTGTTTTGCCTCCAAATTCCAGCAAAACAGTTTTCTGAATACTTTGTATGTTTTGATATCTCTCTGCTCTGGACGTGCTCTCTGTGTTCTGCTCTATTTCGTGTATCTGTCTCTATGCCGTGCTCCATTTAAATAGGTGTAGGAGTCATACAATTTAATTAGGAAACAAACAACACTCCAACACACTAAAGGATTAGGAGTTAGTGTCCATAATAAAATAAACTCCTTTATTACATAGATTTTGTTTCCAAATATAAGTCAAAGAATAAATCCTACACAAATAAAAATCCAACAACTCCAAGGAAATATAATGTTAGGAAATTAAATATTTGTTTCCTAAATTAGTTTCCTAATATAATTCAAGGATCTTACCAAAGATTGGATCCATTGCTTTAGGAAGTATTAATTATGGTAAATACTTTCCATTGCTTTAGGACCAAGAAAGTAGTAAATATGGTAAATATTTTCAATATCTTTTGGACCAAGAAAGGGACACAACATTAAATTTAATGGACTAAAATACGCCGACTCTATTTTACCCTTACAGAAGGAGATAGATCGAGACGAGGTCTCGCTTGTCAGTGACAGAGGGAGATGACGAGATGTTGGGAGCTGGTGCGACGTTCGCTGGATACAACCATACAAGAGAAATCATAGCGGAGAAAAAAGGTTGGAGAAGAAGAGAATGAGATGCTGGGTTTTCCTTTTATTTTGTTTTTTCAACAATGATGCGTTATAGACTTGGAGCATCACCCTTGTTGAGTTTAAATTTTTTTTTTGTAAGAATATTATACAATGAAGATATATATTCTTAAATGGGTAAAAAAAGACAAATATGTATGTAACAATGTGACCTAACTAAGAATTTGAGGGAAGAATTTTTACAATGCGGATGCTTTTAGAGTTGCTATTGTTATTCGATATAGATTATAAATTACATAATTTATTTCTTGACCTAAAAATAGCATTATGTGACAAATTATTGTATTTCTACTTTTACATAGACTCCCTATATTTCAGACAAAAGAATCCTTATTTGAAATTTAAACTTCTAAAAAAAGTAGCGAGTTTAGTAGCATATTAGTAATAAAAAACGGTGAATCAGATCAATGATATCGTCCTACATAAAATACCACTTTCGTATTTAAATTTTTGCAAATGCCATTTCAGATGGCTTCATAATTACTGACAATAACGATCATGTTACACGCATAATTGATTACTAAATAGTAAGTTTTCAAGAAAACATGCATAAGAAGATATCCGGCCATCTAACCATTCAAGAGGGAGGTCCGGAAGACATATAAGTAAATAAGGTGCAATTAGCTATCAAACGACGCGGCGACACAAAGTAACACCATCACCGATTGAAATTTGGGATATTTCAACTCTGGCATCTGAAGAAAGGCGACTGTTGTGCTCAATTATGGCCTCTCTGATTACAAGAAAAATCTCCGGCGCCTCCTCTAATTTTTTTCACCTCCTTGGGTCACTGAACCGTACCACAGCGTGTTATCGTATGCAATAACCCCTCCAATCTTAACCAATTTCAACGCTAGCTCATGGTATCTATGGTAGTTTATCTTGTCCGCATCAATAAACACAAAGTCGAACATCTTCTCTTCCTCCCCCTGCATACCATTATTACCATACCAACATCCACGACTACGAGTAAATATTAATTCCATCTTCAAATCAGTATTCATAGATCATAATTACATTTAATCTTAACAAACTTACTTTTGCGACGATTTCATCTAAAGCCGAAATGGCATCCTTATTCACGAAGTTGATCTTATGCTCCACACCAGCGTTGCGGATGAAAGGGAGTCCAGTTTCATATGATTCAAGATCACAATCAATTGCTACTACCTGTGGGTCCATCTCACTAGCCTCATCACCCGATCAAGAACAATGCTAACCTATGCTCAATAGAAGATATTTTATCATTCAGCTAGCGATTTGGAAGGATATATATATATTTACCTGGCCATCATCAGGCAGAGCAAGCGCAGTTGATAGGAGAGAGTAGCCAGTAAAAACACCGATTTCTAGAGTCCGTTTTGCATTCATAATTTTCAGGAGCATAGACAAGAACATCCCTTCATCAGGTGTCACGCTTATCTCCGCCCTACATCATGAATTATAAACTCCAACGGGCTCTTATCTTATCTTTGAAGAATTAATGTAACATTTTATCTTTATTAATTATATACATGCTAGTAGACTAAAGAAGTAAAGATTCATATATAGTAGGACTTACATTGGGCCATATTTCTTCAATGTGGCTTCTCTTATCTCTTTGAGTTGCTCATGCTCTCGTGGATATGTACTCGTTTCTAGTATGTACTGCACAAAACAAATTGAATCAATCAGGGCCGGTGCTGTGAAATTGGGGGCCTAAGGTCAATTACGTGGAACGGGACCCTTTTTTTATAGCATAATTTTTTCTTTTTGAAAAATTAAAGAAACAAACATAGAAGATAATAAAAAATACTTCATCACAGAGTTATGGACATAAAACACGAAATATTTACAAAGTACTACTTAAATGTCGCTCTTATAGCGCATTTAGAATAAAATTAGTAATCAAAGTATAATCAATTTTTTCAACCGTATTCTTCTCGATATCATAGCTAGCCCATTCAAGCATTCTTGAGATACTTTTGTAATGACATTTTGTCTACTTACAATAATTGAGATCAAAGCTTACGAATAACTAACAAAAAGAATTCAAATTTCATTATCACTAGAAAATACAAACAATTTTCCATGTACAATTTCTCTATTTTAGTATATAATTATAGTGTATGTACAAATTTTCCATTAAAATAAATTAACGATTAATCTCAATCTCTCTATTTTAGAATTATAACATATGTTCAAATAATCAAATTTCAATTAGAATATCACAAATTACCGACAAGTCACTCATTCACATACTTAAAAGCTCAAAAATTTCAATTGTATTATCAAAATACCAATAACTCATAAAGAAAAAAACATAAAACCCATAAAATTTTTTTGGGGAAATGGAAAGGACCGTAGTAGAAATCTTACTTTTGTGGTTTTTCTTCAAATTATATAAACTAGAAAGAGTCAAGCCTATGTAAGCTATCTCTATCTTTCACTGTCTCACTCTGCCGATCTGTTAGTGTTAAACTAGGGATATTTTTTTTAGATACTCCCGTCGTTTTCAAATTATTATATACTTTTTTTTCCGTCCATTCTTCAATGATTGTCTTATTTCAAAACTTTCAATTTTAAGAAAACATTTTTACCACTTTATCCTTACTTTTTTTCTATCTACTTAAATTATGACCACACACTCAAGGGCATTAAAGGAAAACACACATTTTACCAATATTTATAATCCAGTGAATTCGTTTTTCTTAAATGGTGTGTCGAGTGAACCCAGACAATATTTTAAAAACGGAGGGAGTAATAGGTAGGGTTTTTTGAGATTTGGGGGCCTAAAAAATATGAGATTTTTTGGGGGCCCAAGGCCATGGCCTCACTTGGCTTATGGAAGGACCGGCCATGGAATCAATGTTGGTCAAGAATACGTCGAACGATCGAATAGCAAGAGAGTCTCGAAAAATAGGAATTATATTGATGATTGAATCTAATAAACAGGCGAGGTTAACGTTATGAAGACCATCAGTCATGAAGAAATTCTTGGGAGTAACACTATGATTAGCCATTGCCTGCTCAGTGCTCACTCCGATAATATGTTGCAAGGAAATCGCTTAACACCATATATAAGTCTCAAGCTTGGGGGGAGTTGTGGGGGTAAATGTGAAACTGCATCTCTTCTTCACACAAAATGAGTTTTAGCAGAAATCATGCATGGGTCACGTAATTGTAACCTTTGAAACAGAATATGCTAATTCTGAGGACTTGTCGGGCAAGCGCCCTATGTGTGACGGTGACTTAGCGGAACCATAGGTCTCCTTTTTTATCGTCTTACATATTTTAATTCGTAAAAAGGAACTTCACTATCTTACAGCTCTAACTATCAATATACGACGACTCGAGTTACAAATATCCGTCTTACAAAAAAATAACTTAGCTGTAATAAGACTATATTTTCTAAATGTTTGTAGTCTATTTTTATATCTTCTTCATTTTTCTTATTTGGTCATTACAACGGTGTAGAACTTTCAAGTTTCAACACATTAATAAGCTCATTCTAATAATACAACACCTGCAAAGGAATGTGATGATTTCGTTGACGTGTCTACAATACAATATCCACGGATGCACCAAATGGAAAAAATATCCAAACGAACCCCCCACGAGACTGCTGCGTTGTACCGCACAAGACCTATACTCACTTCGTCCTTCTAAGAAAACTAGTCTTATATCTGTAAGTTAAATGTATTGAGAATATTTATTTTTTTAATTAAATTATAGTCATTTAAATTATAATAAAAAAATGAAGATGAAAAAAAAAACTAAAAGAAAAGGAGATTACTTCAATAAATAGCCAAATATCATTCGAAATGAACTATATACGGTAGTTACAATTTTAATAGTAAAAAATGATACTCTGTTCCAAAAAAGGGAAACTCTCCCCCCGAGAACCCCTACACCCTAGCCTCATGAGAATGTGAGAGAGAAAGTCGCGGTGACTCAGCGATTAAGTAGCTAAAAAGACACGTGCCTAGTACCTACAAGGAGTCACCCCCACAAGAGGATGAAACTCTCACACTGCGGTTGCTAGGACTCGATCATTGGTCATGTTCCAAATCTACTAGCTCTTAACCAATTGAGCTTACGCCCGTAAGGACGTAAAAAGTGATACTCTGTATATATAAGCATAAGGGGTGGCACTGTAATTTTCAAAAACTAAGGGGTTGCACTTATAGTTTTGAAATTTTCCTCATTTAACCTGGATAGATGATAGATCCGTATTATAGGAGACCACCTCTTAAAATAAATAAATGAATAATTGATAAATACATTATTCTCTAAGACAAAAAATTAGGTAAGATGGTCTTACGATTATTTTTTGCAAGACGGATCCCCTTTATCCGATACACCATATGTTGGTGGGTTAAGTTGTGAGAGAGTGGGGCTCCGTCTTACGAATTAAGATTTGTAAGACCGTCTAATAGGAGACTCACTCATTCTCTAATAGATTAAACTTTTATTATCTAATTTCAATTTAATTAAAATTACATCAAAATTATTATGAATATATATATATATATATATATGTATATGTCAATTGTTTAACATTAATAAAATAAATGAATTGGAATAAGTGCAATTTTTTAAAATTAAATAAATAATTAAAATATAAATGCAAAAAAAGTGTATCGCGGTGAATCAAATTTCAGTAGCAGCGATACATCAATTTGGACTCGTGATGCATCAATTGGGAATCACAATGCATCACAATGAATTAGAAAATGACCAGTTTGGATCGGGATGCATCGATTTAGAATCGTAATGCACATTGTGAAATAGGTGATAATTACACAATTTTGAATCATGCATCGTGATGTATGATGCAAAAATCATGAACCGTTATGCACATAATTATACATCAAAATCCTGCATGACAATGCTGGAACTGATACTTACTGCGAGCGTGTCTGATTCATTAAGGGTATACTCGTCCTTTTGCACGAAGAGTGTTCTTTTCCAATTATAAAAACGTATAGTAGATAACAGTTGAAAATCTTTCAAAAGAGTGAGCCAAATTTCTCTCTATTCTATTCTAATCTCTAAAAAGCTAAACATATAAATGGGTCTGACGTATTCGTAACCCAACACATATTAATTGAATGACGAAACTTATACTAAACAAATTTAATTGACGATGAGCAATTGAAAATTGACTCAAATTATTCTAATTTTAATAATTTAAGCTCGTTTAGGGCTCATTTAAATACCAATAATCAATAACAATTAAAAAGACAAATTTAATACTATTGGCATGTTTACTCCACTTGACTCGTCGCTAATGAAAAAACCCGCTACATCTTGTCTTAATATCTATTCTGAAAGCCTTAATTACCCTCTCACCGAAGAAAAAATAAAGTATTAACTCACATTATCTTTACCCGAAAAAAAATTTCTTTATGCCATGTAATGTTAAATTGACAAACTAATTAATTAGGAACAGAAGGAGTACTTAGTTTTTTTGATTTGTCGAAAAAAAAAATTGTAAAAAAGATATATTTATAGTGTAATTGAAAAAAAAAATAGAAACAAGTAAATCTGAAAAGGTATATAAAGAAGGAATTAGTTGGATTGGAGGAGGTCCATGTTTTTGAATTATAAAACTGAGTATAAGCACTCTAACCTTGTGGAGAGCATCGGTCCGTAGAAGACTAGTCTTGAACAAAGAAGTAGAAGCCCCCTTGAAATCATTTCCCCACGTAGACACAGACATAGCTGAGTTTATTCGATGATCTCTCCCAATTTCCAATTTGAATGCCCTGCCTACTGCCTACTGCCTACTGCCTACCGCCTAGTATTTATTTTGTGATTTATGGAAAAACTGGAAAGGCTTGTCGGTCAAGAAGACAAGAATCTCAAGACGCTGATGCCAAGTGGCATTGTGGCAAGTGCCAAGTGCCAAGTGCCAAGCAGATTAAAGTAGTAACATCTTTTATCTTTTGTTTTTGTGTAGATGAAGATGTCGACAAACTAAAACGTCGTTATTGTTTAGCAATAAATGAAT
>CM028377.1:85313629-85474380 GCA_013146195.2 Codonopsis lanceolata | reverse complement strand
CGAGGTATTTATAGGTGTAGGGGTTTGAAGGGGGTCAACTTGGATAGGGAGGTAAAATAGGAAGTTTGGATTTTGGGGGGGTCAACTTGAAGGAACATGGGGTCTCACTCAATAGCGCCACCCATTAAATTTACTCATATATCTATACATATATAAAAGGAGAGGAGTAAGTTTTGGAAAGTTTCGGCCAAAAGTGACTTTCCAAATTTAGAAACATTTCTAATTTGTATATAAGCCACTTTTTACATTGGAAATTGAAAATAAAAAATGTCATTATTATGGTTGATTGGATAAATGATTCCAAAACCTCTTCACATTCTTATTTAGTATATTAAGAAAAATAGCATAGTAAAATATGAGAGATAACAAAACCAAGTTTTTTTTGTCAATTTCTTTGCATCAATATCCAGGCTAGAAAAAATAAAGATGGAATAAAACAATGATTTTGAAACTAAATCATATACACACACACTTTGAAGTAAAAATAATTCACAGATAATCAATTAATAATAATATCAAGATATGACAATTTTTTCTCTATTCATTATAACCAAAGTTATTATTGTAAAAAAATCTATAAATCGAGATAGGACCAATTTTTTGAGACATCTAGCTATATGTAAAAAAAATAGAAACCAGATAATTTCTAATTTTTTAGTTACTTATACATGTTTAATTCAAATATAAAAAAAGTACTGATGATGAAATTAATCAACATTTAGATCGAATTTATTTGTTAATTAAAATTAATAAACGAGTTTTGAAGTTAAACATAGTTTTTGAAATACTTTTGGAAACATGAACATACCAACAAGTTTCCGGTAAGTCATGCCCATAGCTTCTGTTGTCGGACTTTCTTTACGTGGTAACCTTGAGATTGGCCATCGCTGCAAAAAATGTGTGAAAAAAATTGCAACGTGTGGTGAAATTAGGGTAAAATTATTTTCTTTTCGTTTTATATATATCAACTAAAACAACGTGGCTTTATGAGTGTTTACGGGGTCGCGGTCCAAAAGTTATCTATAGCACAGTTTAAAACAATTTTTTCGATCTATTCATCGATCGTTTGAATTTTTGGTTCATTTTTTTGACACATCTCCTACATTTTATTTTCATTGGTTATATACTATTTTAATTATTTTTTATGTCTGATTTTTAAATTGAACCATAATACTTGAATTATTTTGTAAAAATTACCAATTTTGAAAAATGTAGTTTGTAAGGTTTTATGACAAAACATGTTAGTATATCACAAACAATTTGCTCTTTGTCTGATATTATATGCGCTATCAAATAACATTAATGTAACTTTTATTTATATATATTTATTTGTATATATTTTACTATCATTTTTTAATACGGGAAACACATCAGTGAATTTAAATTTTGTTGAGACTCCAGAGTAGAAAATGAGAGAAAGTGAACCTCAATTCCATTGCTTAGAATTGGAATTTTGGGTTTCAATGTAAATTTTATTGTTTATATCCAGAAAAAATATTAGAATTGGAATTGAACTTAAATTCTTAATATTTTTATTCTATAAATTGATTTTTTTCTCTAAAAGTAAAACATTTTTAAACCTAAAGACTCTTGATTTCATTAATTTTTTAATTTCTATTAATTTGCTTATAGTTTAGATTTTTAATTGAACTCTAGCCAAACAAAATACTCTTAATTTTAATGTTACAAAATTATGATATTTAATTCTACACATCGAACTCATAATCTTTATATTGCAATCATTTGTGTATTTTATTAGCACTAAAGTTTTAACTATTGTATTTATATGAATATAGGCTTCGTGTATCGTATGAGTGCTTTGATTATAATTTTCTATGATTAACTTCAATTTTTATTGTACAAAATAAACTGTTTTGGTCAATGGCATGTCACTTCGATATCAATTTAAAGATATGTTAAAAAAGTTATTGTTTTTATTAACATAATTTTCTATAATTTGTTTTATATGCATTTTGAACTCGTGATTTTTCATATAATTATTCAGTTATATGGTTATCATAAAATTTTATTTTATTTTATTTATATCAATATTGAATCGTGCATTACACAGTTTTGTTGTAGTATATATAAAAATAGAAGTACATGATTTTTAGAAATTTCTCGCCAAAACTCACTTTTCAAAAATAGAATCACTTATGTTCTGTTTATGTCAAAAAAAATGAAATTGAATTTGAGAAATGTTATTTAATGATGTTGACAAAACTATTCCAATTGAGTTTACTTTTTTTAATTGGAAAATTAAATTCAAAAATGACATATAAATGGCATATAACTATTAAATATTACACAAAATATAGTAGAAATTAAATTTATAAACAAGCTATTCATAAGTCAGACAGAGTTCATGTGCGTATAATTAATTACAAATAAAATAATTATATAAAAATAATTCGTAAAAATGATATTTATTCAAAAATATTGAATAGTGTAGTATTATTATAAATAAAAAATAGTTAAATAAAAATACTTATGATTGTTTTTAATAGATCTTGAAATACAGTCCTATAATATTTAAAACAAAAAACAAAAAAAAAACTCATGAGCCTGACTTTGTTTGTTTTTTTAATTTGGGTTCATCTTTGTTTAAATTATCATTGGATTTTGTGTATGTGACACGGTGTCAGTATGAAACTTATTCAATATATGAAGCGGACAATATGTAAATGAATTGATATATACTTTGGATTTTGTAAATATCAGATGAATGCACACAACACAACTGAAAATAAAACAAAACATTTTATGATGGTCTATTACAAATAAGTAAAAATATCGAGAACTTTATGTCATGATCAAATTAGAGTGACATTTTCTCTTCTTCTTTTTTTGTTAATTCTTTATGAAATTGAAAATTGAAATGTAATATATAAGTTTGAAAGAGATACATGTTTTTTGTTTTGTGGTTTCAATTAAATAGTCATATAAAAATTAAGATACAATTTTTTTAATTAAATCACATCAATGAACAATACATATTCTAAAATCTCAAACTGTGAGTTAAATTTGAACGATACATACTCGTAAATATTTCAATTGAACTATATATTCTGAAATCTCAAACTGTGAGTTAAATTAGAATGTTAAAACTCAAATAATGTTGTTTCGTAACATAGTCTATTCACTTGAGTTATGCAATGACATGAGATTAATTGTTACAAGACTGAGAAACCATGTTTTAGAAAGTTGAATTCTTTCAAAGGGCAATTCTGGTAGTACTCTTTTGATTCAAAAAATGTCACTGATATCATTTGATCTTATAATTTCTTTCAAATTTCAGATAACACATTTTTTTGTTTATTATGTCTTGCGCAATGTCTATGAATAAAAACCATGGTAAGTCATTGTCTAATATAAGATTCCATTTGAAAATATGTTTTTGGTTATCATCCGTTGTACGTAGCTTTGTCTAGAGTTACTATGTGATATTTATAGTTGTAATTGTTGTACGCGTTGAACGAAAAATATTGTATATAAAAAGTATTCCAAAATTTATATATATATTTTCAAATTTATAGGATTTTCTATATTTAATTTTATTGTTTATTATTTTTTGTTTATTTTGTTCATTTTAAAAAAATCAATTACATATTATTCAACTTTAATTTAGTATATAATTTTATACACATGTACAATCCATGCAACGCACGGGTGCATTACTAGTATAATATTATAAAAGAACTCAGGGTCTAACTAGTGGTTCAGATCTAATTGTGTTAAACACAACTGACGGTCCAGATTGATTCATAAGTATGTGAGTTACAAATGAACCCCTCAATTATGAGTTATGTTTGAATTACCTCTCTACAATTACATATAAAACTTTCAGTTGTGAGTTTTGTTTGAAGTACTCCGTCAGTTATGGGTTGGTTTATCTCGATCATTCATTAAATTGATTACATACCGACATCGTGCCTATGGCACGAACACGTATACTAGTCTCTACAACATTAAATCCAATTTATACATACAATTTTAAGTAATAATATGGTCATTCAATATCATCGCTAACTTAGTCATCGAATCGAATGACTCTAACATCAACACTTGTAAGACACAAACTTATTTCAAAAGTTATTTAAAACAAAAACCAAAAAAGTTCTTTTTTAAAAAAAATTACCCTCGAAATGAACGTGAATAGTGGTGGTAATTAGGTGTTAATAGATAGATTTGAGTTAGGCTATTATCCATTGGCATAATGAATAATAGTTTAACTCAAAGATATACATTAACAAAGAATTACCACCCGTGAACATGTCTCAAGCATATGAACGTGAATAAAAAATTATGAATTGTATTATAATTCATTGACGGTACGCTTTAATTTGAAAGAGGCACACAATACAAAGGTGAATCACAAATTATAGAATGCACATATATAGCACACACAAATGAATGTATAATTTTTTTTCCTATTAATTTTTTTTCCTTTTAAGTAAAATTCTTTTATTGAGTTATCATATATTTATAATCATACATAGTTAGTTAGAGAAGTTATAACTTTTTAGGTATTGAAATAGATTGTGAGCAATTATTAGTCCATATTTCACTAGAAATAGTCTATCACTCTCCATGTTCCACCCAAGTAGTCTTAATTTGAAAAGTTTAATTATTAAAAGAATATATTAATATCATTGTAATTAGTCATAATTATAAAAATTATTAAGCGATAATGTGCTTATCACACAAGTGAATGGTGAATATGGAATGTTATATAAATTGTAACCATAATTTTTAAAATTTGATTTTTAAAATGAAACATTCAAATATAGTATAGTGAACTATTTATCTGTAACAGAGAAAGTATATTTTTTTGCGATGCTCTAATATCAAAAAGACTAAATTTATACCCACAATCTCCATAATTTATTAACTTTACCCACCACAAGTGCTATAAATATACTCACTATGCTTAAAATTTTTTGTCATCATAACCAACTCTTATAAATACACTCACTATGTTTAAATTTTTTTTTTGTTATCATAACCAACACTTATACTAATTATAATATGTCTTAATTAGTTTATTTTTAAAGCTTATACTCTTTGGGTCGAACCAATATTTACGTGAGTGTTTTATTTATCTTTTCTTTTTTTTCAACCACCTTTTGTATGTTATTAAAAAATTATTTTAATAATATTCAAAAAATTATTTAAGTATATAACACTTTAAAGTATTTTTTATGTTATATTCTACCCAAACATTTCATATTTAAAAAGTCTAATAATTAAGGAATAAGTATATAACAAGCATAATACTGAGTATAATTAATACGTTAATATGGATGCGATTAAAATGTCATGTAGATTATAAATATAATTTTTGAAAATAAAGTCTTTAACTAAAACATTCTAAAATAACATAATGGAGTATTTAACATTTTCTTATTATACACGGAAATAAAAATTCGGATTGTAAAAAATGTAAGAGACAAAATAATTAGCAATCCGTTAAAAGCAAATGTTTGATGATTTGTAAATTGGCGCGTATGAAAAAGAAGAGAAGATGACTGAATCATGGGGGCGCGCGAACTTCCCGCTAACGTGGAAGCGCTTACACTTAATAAGCAAACCCCTCTCTCTCGCTCGCTCGTTTTTGTTGCAGCGATAATCCCCTCTTTCCTCCTCCTTCCTAGAATCAAAAATCATATCTTCAATTTTAGAAACCTCGTTTCCCAGTTCTGCAATTCAATTACACTATCTACAAATGTCGGTGGTACGCCTTTTAGTCCCCCTCATCTTTATACATGAAATCATTATGCCCCGTTGATCTTTTTGTTTCCTCTATTAATCTGCATTGCATAAGATTTCTCATAAGATTTCATGGGTCGTGTTGAATTCTTGAAAAAATAAATTATGTGTCCTGTAACAATAAGATGCTGTATTTTATTTTTTTTTGTTGATCATTATATTTTGAAAATCTTTTTCGGCTCCACGGGCACGAGGATCATACAAAGATTTTCCGTCATCTGTTGATTTACATTATTGTTTCTATTGTAACTCGAATGTATATGATTTGCCTGGTATGATTTTTGGAGTGTTCTTCGGATTATGATAGAGTAGCTAGCCCTTTTGCCACAGAAAGTAATCTAATTATATTGCCTTTTTTTGAGTTTTTCATAATTCTCAGATTTTATTAGGCTTTATTCCGTCTTTGCTCAAATAAATAACAATGATCAACCCAAAAAGTTAATATGAATTTGGTCAGGTAATATTGATTTCTGGTCAAACACTTTTAAATTTGCCAAAATTACCAGTTTAGAGCTATTATTGACAGCTCAATTGCATACCTCTAATTTGAAATTAGAGAACAATTTAATTTCACCACATTTGAATTTTTCCTCCAATTCCAAATTTAGACTTGGAACTAAGTAGTAAAGTACTCTGTATCTGGTTTTCTAATTACATCAGCCTTGGAATAAGAAATTGAAAGAAGAACGACTCATTTCACAAGACTACGGATAGAGCATTGATCACTTTAATTCTGAAGTCTTCTAACCATTAAAACGCTTATCAAGCAAATACTAATGAACTGATGGGCCGATGTAATCTGATAAATCCGTACTACTATTGTTGATGGCATAGCATGAAACCTTGAACAAAGAAAAGTACTTGTTAAGAAAAATTAGTTAAACACTACTACTTTCCAGATTGTAATGCAAATAGCCATAATTTTTATTAAGGGTGAGTAAGAAAAGTTAGTTCAAAACTGATTCATTCTTCACATGCAAATAGGTTTAACTGCTTCAAGCACTTGTTCCCTCATCTCGAGTGTCATTCTCCAGTTTCTACGTGAGTGCCAAAGATATCAGATCGAGAGTGGTTGCAAGCTTATTATTATGGACAATGAGATATGACTACTGTTGGCCAACATTTATTAGGCCTTCTTCTTGAGTCTGCATCTTATCAGATGTCTATGTTGGCTACTCTTTTTGAAAAAGATTTCATTTCACCTGGACTTATCTTTCTAATGGATCTTCAATTGATATCTTACAAGTATTGCTAACTTGTCTGTCTTTACGCCCTCTCTTTGTATTTATGTTATTTCTACTTATGCTTGGTTCACAATAACTTTATAACATGAAAATATTTCTTTTGTTTGGAAGCATTTGATTGAGCATCTAACATGCAGGTCCCTATGGACAATGCTGTTCAGAGGACTGAAGCAAATACCGCACCCACCAGTACTCAAAACTGGACTATCAATGTTTCAGATGTAAGGAAAATATCATCCGATTCTGCTTTCTATTCCTGAAATCTTCTATCAAACAAAATAATATGCTATGTGAATTGAGATATCGTTTGCTCTTTCTTCATATATAGGCAATTACAATGTCGGTTAATATGGTTATGGGGTGAGTAACCTTCTTCACTAAGGGGCAGTCATCCCTTTAGTACCAAACATACTCTTTTACAAAGAACAATGGCCCCAAATTTGATGATGTATTGTCATCATAAAATAAAGTAAAAACAGCTTTTTTGACCATTGTATATTTCAAGATAATAAATTTGACCATCGGAGTATTGAATCTGCTTAAATGACCATTGTACAAACAAACACACTATAAATTGAACCTAATTTGTTAGTCTTCGTTAAAAACTTAACGGTGAGTGTCCAATCATGCTTATGTGGACATAGTGGGACCTACTCATTACCAAAAAACACTACTGAATTGAAATTTTCATCTGTTCATCTTGGGTTTTGACGGAGATACAACGTTTCCTTACTTGTTTTGGAGGGTTGACCGCCAAAACCAGAAAAAAGTGTGTGTGTGTGTGTGTGTGTGTGTGCACGATTGTTGGGTCAGTCGACTTTTATGTTCGTCAAAGGATCTTAATCGCAGCAGAGGGACTAATCAAACTTTGTAGCTGCGATTATGATCCTTCAACACACATGAATGCCATTTGACCCATGTCCCACAACAATTACACACACATGCACTCTCTTTCTGGATTTGGCGGTTTGAACTCCCTCAAAACAAGGGAGTGTTATATCTCCATCAAAACCGAGTTGGGGAGATGAAAATTCCAAACTCAGTATTTTTTTTGTCTATGAATGGGTCCACTATGTCCACATAAGTATTATGACTGGACACCCCCCGTTAAATTTTTAATGAAGATTAACGAATTAGGTTCAATTTATGAGTGTGTTTGTTAGTAGAGTGGTCATTTTAGCAAATTGAATACTGGGATGGTCAAAATAGTTTTTCCTAAAATAGTCATTATGAAACTATGTCCTTGTAGTTCTTTGCCCTACTTCCACCCTGTGGTTGGAGTGATGGGAGCAGTTGAAAAATCAAGAGCAATAATAAACATAGTCCACTGCCTTCTATTTTTAGACAGAGTTTTGACAAAGCATTTGAATGTTTTGAACTACGTACATGATAGCACATTCTAATTTGTCAATACCAAGTTGCAACAGTCAAAGTTACTCAAGCTTGACTAGTTGGTGAAAACGATTGGGAATGTTTTGAAATTTTTGAATGTGTTTGAGAATCTGATCGATTTCTCATGTGATTAGACATACGATCAATTTGCTACATTGTGATGAATTTATTTCATATCATATTTTTCAAGTGAAGGGGTGCATCTACTCATCCACTTTCTTCCATGACTTTTAACAGGTAAGAACAATTAAGGTCAGTAATGTCTCCCAATACACCTCTGAGAAAGATATTAAGGAATTCTTCTCTTTCTCTGGTGAAATCCATTTTGTTGAATTGCAAAGGTCTGCCTAATCACTTACATGGGGATTGACTTTTTCTCATAATGCACCCTCAAGAGAATTGATTGTACATTTGCAGGGAAACGGAAACCACTCAGGTTGCATATGTCACCTTCAAGAATTCACAAGGAGCAGACACTGCCGTGCTTTTGATGGTACGTGAGCTTTATTACCATAACTGTGGTCACTTGGGAACTACTCTCTGAATTTTTCATCAAATATGTGCCATTGGTCGATGGTTCCAGAGGAAAATGCATTCTGGTAAGGAATGACAATAAGGCTGCATAGCCAGCAAAAAGATAATGAAAAAAATGGAAAAAAGTTTGTTTTCTTTGGGTGGCTCAGACTTTTGAATGTTATAACTAAGAGCCATTAACCCAACGCATACAGAAGTATGAAATGTAAAGTCTTATCTAGTAAATTCTTCAAACCTGATCAACTTAAGAGGGAGGCTTTGATTACATCCTTTCATTCTAATATTTTCATTTTGATGATTAGTAATTTCAGTAAAATTGTTTTATAAACTACATCTCAGGGAGCCAACATTTTCGGTAATTCAGTTTCTATATGCCCTGTTGAGAATTACCAGCTGCCTCCACATGCTCCTCCTTTAAGTCTAGTAAGTTCATGGTTTTCTGAAATTGTACTCTCTTTTTTTCTTTTTCTTTTTTTCCATTTTTCTAATATTTGTGAATTTATGAAATTGAGAACATGGAACTGGAAGCATTACCAAGCTTGTAGAAAAGGATAAAATTTATACTTGTCTTGAACATCCCAGTATTTACATAAATGCCTTCTTCCCTGAAGGAGACAAAGCCAACTACTGCAGGTGAAGTTGTTAAAAAGGCAGAGGACGTTGTTAGCACCATGCTTGCCAAGGGCTTCGTTTTGGGAAAAGATGCCGTGAACAAGACCAAATTGTTCGATGAAAGGCACCACTTGACCTCCAATGCCACAGCTACTGTTGCTTCCATCAACCGCAAGATAGGCCTAACCGGGAAGTTATCCACGGGGACAGCTATGGTGAACGGAAAAGTGAGAGAGATGGATGAGCGGTTCCAAGTATCTGAAATAACCAAGTATGCATATGCAGCTGCTGAGGAGAAGGCTAGCAATGCAGGACATACTATCATGAGTAACCCATTAGTATCCACAGGAGCTTCATGGGTTACCAGTGCTTTTAATGCATTTGCAAAGGCAGCTGAGGATGTGAGCACGATGACCAGAGAGAAGGTTGAAAAGGCTGAGGAGGAAAAGAAGGGAAACCTTTACAATACGGTCAATGACTTGCACATGCCCCTCAACAAGTCTTCAGTTGTGGAGGTTCCTGTGGCTGCTGATGACGGTCGTGTATAATTGCGTAGATCCATCATTTAACCTCTGTAAACTATGAGCTGCTAGACCTTTTGCACAGTTATAGGGTTTATTTCAGTTATCACGCCGTTGTATAACCAGTATTGCATAATTCTTTTGTTGCTGCATCATTATTCATTGCAACTTCTTTAACCTATCCTTCTTAGGCCAATATCGGTTCATTCAGGAAAAGCTAATTTTCCTTTTATTGCAGCTTCTAAGAGGTTTTGGTCTCGAGTTGATGTGGCCAACCATTTTTCCTAAAGAGAAGAATCACCACATTATTTTACTATATGGAGTTCATGATCAAAACATGGATAAATCTTCTGATCATCAAAGTTTAGGAGCTGCACACACATTGCTTCTGAGCAGTTGTCTCGTTGTATATCATTTGCAACTGATTAATGCCTATTTTAGCAGAGGTTTTGTGCTTTTCCCGTAAGTCCTCTGTACTAGGTCCATTCTAGAACTCCATCCCATAATAAATTCTGCATGTTCTCCACAGATTGGGCCGGTCAAAACATCCTTTGCGTTCCACCAAATAACCAAAATCAACAGTTTCTCCAATGATATGAATGTTGAAGAAATTGATCATGACAATATTGTGGTGGAATTCAAAGGAGAAAGTTCTGAAGAATTAATTACAGACCAAGGGGAAGGTGAATTCCCACTTCCGTGGCAGTGGCGGAGATTGTACACTGGAGATACACATGATTTGGTGCTACAGGCGATTTTGGCTACACAGAGTTTGATTCAGCTTGATATGAGAGAGCAGGAGGCAGTAGCTAATGTCGCTTCAAAGGAGTCCACTTTTTCAAACACTGAGCAGCATAGTGATTTTTCTTTGCAATGCTTTTGACCCTTTCATTAATTCTCTGTCTATGACAGAAAGTAATCACCACAAACATTGGGTAAGTAAGAAAAAAATGGAAAGGCATGACCATTTTTAGCTTGTATCATATCATTTACTCAAAATCGCAATTCTGTTCCATTTCAATCTAGCGTACCAAACCAGCCATAAGAGTTGATATCAATACAGTGCCTTCCGACATCGTGGATTCATCCAGCCTTATTTCCTTAAGCTCATGGCATGAAAAAATGTAACAACTCTAGTCGAAACAGATGAAAGGCACACCTGTTAGTTTTGATAAGCAATTTTTCCTACTCGTAGCCTTGTGATGCTAAGTGGTTCTCAATTTAAAGCAATCCTTGGTGAGAAGGAAAGGATGTAAAATGAGGGGGAAAATGAATAAAAACATTGAGTTAGGGTTGAACAATCTTGATATCAAGACATATTACATATATGATGATGTATTAACGAATGAGGATACATTTTGGTCTGATTTTGTTTTGTATCTTCCTCCTTAACAAATTAGTTTTAAGTGGGATCATTTTCTTGTTAGTTATTAATCATAAGCCTTAGATCTTGAACTTCATGATAATCACAATAACATATAAAATATCCTTAATCAATTTACCTGATGAAGACATGTTGCTTCTAGTAATTTGCTCTTGATCTGAAATCTGCAGTATAATAAAGAAGAAGAGGCGGAATATGATTTCTCTATTTTGGCCTAAAAACCCTAATGAGTCGATTTAACGTAATAGATGAATATGATGATATTACATCTCTTTTATAGGCAAAGGGAGGACCAAATTCTTATTAGGTTTTATCAAGGCAGAGTTTATTTAGGAAACTTATCCTTTTTACAAACTAAAATTTATTGTAATTTAGTAATTCCAAATCAACCGTGATTCTCACTTATTGATCATATAAAGAATTTTTTAACTCGCAAGAAATATATCTGACAGTCTCCCACTTGGTCAAAGTGATAATCCTTTAACGATTAATCTTGGAAATATAAGCGCGCATAATTACTAAATTAATAACTTGATAGTTAACATAATACATTTCCAAAACAAGCTATCCATGAGAGTCATATCGGTTCTATATTATCAGGTTTTCAACATGGTTCCTTCCATGTACTACAACATAAATAACTTAATTTACTAGGCCTTTTAAGTAAGGGTATAAATAAGGGTCCAATAATGTTCTTTCTTCAAGAACTATTTATGTTATCAATTATCCATTCACATTAAGTATACAAAATATGGAAACAGAAATGAAATTCAAAATGTCATAAATAAGAACTCAATAAAAGTTCAATGTACAAGCATAACAAACGATAAATTAATAATCAGTCACTCTTACTAGACCCATACTTAAAGTATGTTCATGAAAAATCTTAGGAGGTAACCCCTTCGTAAGTGCATTTGCAACCATAAGTGTTGTGCTTATATGCTCAATGAACAAATGTTTTTTTTCTGAATTGTTTGCTTCACCGATAGATACTTAAGGTCCATGTGTTTTGTCCCTTTAGAGTATCTATCATACCTAGAGAAAAATACTGTTGCGGCATTATCACAATAGAGTTTCAACGGTCCAGAGACAAAATTCAAGTCTCTAAATCTTGAGATGAAATTTCGCAGCCATAAGCAATAATTTGTAGCTTCAAAGCAAGCTACAAAATCAGCTTCCATCGTAGAATTAGCAATAATAGACTCTTTTGCACTTTTCCATGAGATTGCTCCTCCAGCTAGTAGAAAAACATAACCAAAAGTGCTCTTTAAAGTGTCTTTGCATCCAGCATAATCGGAATCTGAATAGCCAACCAACTCTAATTGATCTAACTTCTTGAATGTAAGACAATAATTCTTCGTACCCTATAAGTATCTCAAAACTTTCTTTCCAGCTCTCCAATGATCCATTCCTGGATTTAATTGGTATCTTCCCAACATACCAACAGCAAAGCTGATGTCAGGTCTTGTGCAAACTTATGCATACACCAAACTTCCTACTAAAGAAGCATAGGGTATGTTTTCCATTTGCTTACGCTCCAATTTATTTTTAGGACATTGATAGAGACCAAATTTGTCTCCCTTCTGAATTGGAGCAACGCCCGCAGTACATGTTGTCATTCCAAATCTTTCTAAAACTCTTTCGATGTATGTTTTCTGGGAGAGTTTAAGTAATCCACGCGATCTATCATGGAATATTTATATCCCAATCACGTAGGAAGCTTCACCCATGTCCTTCATCTCGAAATTTTTAGAAAGATAAGCTTTGATTTCATGCATTAAGCCAAGATTACTACTTGTCAATAATATGCCATCAACATACAGAACCAAAAATATGAACCTACTCCCACTGATCTTGAGGTATATGCATGGATCTACAGTATTTTCTTCAAAACCAAAAGCATTAATGGTTTCGTTGAATTTTAAATACCATTGCCGGGAGGCTTGTTTAAGTCCATAAATGGATTTCTTAAGTTTGCAGACCATGTCTTCCTGTCCTTCCAAGGTAAAACCTTCAGGTTTACCCATGTAAACTTCTTCTTGTAGCACACCATTAAGAAATGTTGTTTTCACATCCATTTGATGTTACTCTAAGTCATATTGAGCTATTAAGGCCATAATAATTCTGAGAGAATCTTTCTTTGACACGAGAAAAAGTCTCTTTGTAATCTACACCATCTTTTTGAGTAAAATCTTTGGCTACAAGTCTAGCTTTATATCGCTCAATATTGCCATGACAGTCATATTTGGTCTTGAAGACCCATTTATACCCAACTATTTTGTGTCCTTCCAGCAAATAAGTTAGTTCTCAGACTTGATTATCTGTCATTGATTTCAACTCATCCTTCATGGCATCAATCCATTTATCATAATTATTACTTGTAATGGCTTGTGAATAAGAAACTGGGTCTTTCATTATCCCTATGTCAAAATCAGATTCTTGTAGATAAACAACGTAATCATCATGGATAGCACTTCGTTTTTCTCGTTGAGATCTTCTCAATGTCGGTTCCTATGTTTGTTCTACAATTTCTTTATTAGCAATGATTTCATTAAGGGGTTGTGGCTGATGTGGTTGTGGCTCTTCATCGTTTATCGGTTCAACGATGAGTGGAGCCACAGCCCACAGGTGATCCTTCGACGTTTAACGGTTCAACGATGGAAGGATTCACATTGTCTATTTGATTATTGGGTAATGAGATTGTTACCCTAACTTCGTGAACAGACTTATCTTCCACAAATATCCTCCCACTAATTATGCCATCATCAATGAATTTGACATTACCAATTTCCATAATTCGTAGCTTATGGTTAGGACAATAAATTATATACCCTTTGGATTTTTCAGGAAAACCAATTAAATAACCACTTATGGTTTTCAAATCCAATTTGTTTGCTTGAGGATTATATACCTTCGCTTCAGCTGGTCGTCCCCAAACTTGCAGGTGTTTTAAACTAGGTTTCCAGCCTTTCCACGCCTCAAAGGGGTCTTTGGGCCGATTTCGGGAACCTTATTTAAAATATATACGGCCATACGAAGAGCATATGTCCACGACGTAATGGGAAACTTAGCATGACTCATCATGCTTCTAACCATTTCCAAAAGCGTGCGATTTCACCTTTTAGCGACACCATTCTACCAAGGAAAATCTGACATTGTGTATTAAGCTACAATTCCAAGTTGTTCGAGGAGTCTGGCAAAAGGTCCAGGATGTTGTCCTGTTTCATCATACCTACCATAAAATTCTCCACCTCTATCAGACTTTATGATTTTCACTTTTCTTTCTAATTGCCTCTCAATCTCCGTTATGAATATTTAAACAAAAATCACAAATTGAGATTTGTTATGCAATAGATAGAGATAACATTAACGTGAGTAATCATCTATAAAGGTGATGAAGTATGTTTCTCCCCCAAATGTTGAAACATCAAAAGGTCCACAAATGTTTGTATGTATTATTTCAAGAAGCTGAGAACTTCTTGTGGCTCCTTTCTTTGTGTGTTTTGTTGTTTTGTCTTTAATACAATCCACACAACTTTGATAATCAGTAAAATCTAGGTTCGGTAAAACCCTATCTTTTACTAATCTTTGAAGTCGTTTACAGGATATATGTCCCAACTTCTGATGCCACAAGAGTGAAAAGTCATTTTTCATTATATGATGTACAGTTCCTTCATTATGATGCAAAGTCAATTGGGTTTCAGGTAAGAATTGAGAAAACAAAGTAAATTTGTAAAAACCATCCATAAGAATTTCAGAACCAAATTTAATAGAATCTATACATATATAAAAGGAGAGGTGCGATTTTTGGAAAGTTCCCGCCAAAATGAACTTTCCAAAAATGACAACACTTCTACATTGTATATGTGTCATTAATGCATTGAGAAATGAAACGAATTTGTAATCAAAATTAATTAGATAAATAAATCTGAAAACTTTTGACATTCTTTTTTTGACTTGAGACAATTGACAACCATATATACCAAACTATTTCAACCTCATTCACATCCGACAATATAAAAAATAGTTATGATTTTTTAAACTATATTGAAATTTCAATGAGCTAATAAATAATTATTTATTTCAATTGTTGAATTTAATAATCGCTTATCAATTGAATGATAAATGAATAAATTATCAAAACAATTACATGAATTATCATTGAAGATTAATTTCTCGGTTGTAATTGGACGCCTAAGGGAGTTAGACAGTTCCTTAGTTTTTCTCTTCTCAAGCAGTTTTCAAAGATAAAACCACTATAAATTTGTTAAAATTTTGTTTGTTGAACATCATTGCTAAAAACAATTGAGGATAACACACCAATATAGAAGAAATTTATATAAAATGCCTCCCTCTCTTATTTTGCTTAGAGACATCAACTAGACCAAGGGTAAGCCTAGATAAATCAACGGTTTTTCGTGCAAAATGTATATTTTACAATGTAAAGGTATCTTTCCAATTTATAATACTTACTGTATTCTTTTTATTTCGATTGTTTAGGATCTCATGTACTTGATCCTCTCTTTTTTTTTCTAGAGATCATGGAGCTACAATAAACTGAAAACAATTATATATGTGAAATTATTAAATTCTCATGGTACCTTTGTAATCAATAAATAGCTTAAACATATGCAATGCCTAGGATTAAAGATGTAGGAAATAAATTACGATAATTTAATAAACTTCATGTTCAAGTGTATGTGCTAAATTTAATACAATTTAATGATCTTCAAACTGATACAGATTTATTGGTAACCAATATATATTTATATTTGTTTATTAATATGCATTGCGACTACAAATTTCTCAATTTTGGTTTTATCAAATCAAAATAATGAACATTTATAAATAAAATCTAATTAAATCAAAGGAATTTGAAATGTAGAGACGAAAAACAAATAAATTAGTGACTACAAAGAGGCCAATTTTGAAGTGAACAACTACATTAGATACAAGTGATTTAAAATAGATGTATTTTAATTATAAAAATGTTTAAAAAATAGATCTTCAAAATACAAATCTAAAAATTCAAAAGCTATATTTTTTCTATACTCAAAATATTAAAAATTTGGATATAACGTTAAATACTGAAAATATAAAAAAGTCTCGATTTATTTAAACCGTATTTAAAAAAATAATTAGGTAAAGAAGCATAAATACTTGGATCTTATTATAAGCCATTTTTTCCAGTTCACTAAGTAAAATTAAGCTCTAAGATTTTTAAAAAAATCGAAATACAAAGTTGAATACTTTATATAAAAAAAAAATCTAACGCACCTTGCTACGAAATGGCTTGATTTGATTCTATTTTGGTTGGGGAAAGTCGGTGGATGAATTTTTGAAACGAAGGTTTGAAGAGATGAAGAGTCATTGTCCCATCTTCACCGGAGAAATTTCCTAGGTTTAATGTTATAAAAATAAGAAATGTGACATTTTAGACGACTTAATTGAGTAAGAGTGAGAGTGAGACGATGTATATATAGCCATATAGGTTAGAGTGAGTGAGGGTGGGGTTTTTAGGTTAGAGAGTGAGAAGCTCTTTATCTATATGACAAGTGCTTGAGATTTTTTGGGCCAGATTGGTTATAATTAGAGTAATATTTGTTGTTCATTAAAGTAATAATAATTTGGATGAAATCAATTGAGAAATTTGGGTAACGTGAAATTTTGAGTATTTTGAGTATTTTTTGTTGTTGTTTGTTTTAGGGAGAAATTCGGGTCCGTCCACTATGTAAAATTTTCAACCGCTACAGTTTTTTATTTTATTTTTAACTAAAAAGGACACTTTTATAGCGAAAAGACTACGACTCTTATTGAACCAAAGGTGCGCTACGGATCACTTAATCAATTCATCAATTTAAATCACATAATCTAATTTATGCATCGCGCCTTAAATCATAATGTACCAAACCTTCATCTCTCTTCTTTCATGTACACAATCAACATATGATTCAAAATTAATGCATCTTACCTACATCCCACATCTAAGTCGATGCATCACAATTTACAAATGATACATTGTGATTCAAAATTGATGCATCGAGTTTCAAAAAGGGTATTTAAAAACGAACAAATTTCTGATTTAGACCTTTCATCAAACAATATATGCACAGTAGCACAAACACAAAAGTAAATTTATTTTGAATCATATACACAAACACAAAATAAAGAAGAAGAAGAACGAGGTATGAAGAAGGAAGAGAATGTGAGGACATAAAATGTATTTTTATATGTTTATATTTTCAATAACCAACGTTTTTTATAGCTACTACATTAGTATAAAATACCGGAAACTATTATCTCTATCAAATTTTGTCATTTAGAGGCACATGTCTATTATCAATTGTTGACTTAACGAATGACGAAGATTGTTGAATTCCATCCAATCCTCCCTTTCTTAATAAGGAAATACATCAAAATAAATTTATAATTACTTTTTCAAATTTATGTGATCTATCTTTAATTTTACTTTTTATTAAATTTTTTTTCATATTAAACATTTTAATTGTATATTCTTCAACTTTAATTGAGTATATAATTTTATACCAGTGTACAAACCGTGCAACGCACGGGAACATCACTAGTCTTAAATTGAAACTTTCAGTACACAAATCAAACATAAATCCTTGTAAATCAAGTTTTGAAACTGAAACTAAGTTGCGGGAAATAGAGGGAACATAAAGAGTTTGAAATAAATCTAAATAATGTCATTTTGCAAGAACAAGACGATACGTTCCAATAGCTTCGATAGAGCTTTATTGTCGTTTCCCACAAATAAAAAGTTTTCAGTTGGAGTTTATGATTTGAGTTGTAAGGTATCCTACATCGAATTAGAAACATGAACATTAGCACATGTATCCAACCACCATGAATTTGAAGGCACATTAGAGAAGTTACATTTTAAAAACTTATGAATCTCAAAGGATTACCTTTACTTTCAAACAAATTACGACGTTGTAGACACCCCAATTTTGTACCCCTGGTATGCAACATTGACATGCGATATCAAGACCTGTTAAAACTTAATGAATGTAAAGTTACATGGTTTAAAAATGCAAAAGACAAAGCAGGATGCGCAAAACAGTAAAATGCAGGGGCTAGAGTGTCCAAAAAGGAGGCAAAGAAAGAAGCCAGACGCGACCAATAAGCCTTCCTGGCACGGCGCCCAATCCCATTGGTGTCGGCCGCCAGGAGCTTGAAAAGTGCTCCCAAACTTAACGCATTGCACAAATTCTCAAGCACGCGGTACAAACTGGTGAAGCACAAAGAACAAATTTTAATCCCAGCGGTGTCTCTCTTCCAGCCTATAAATAGAAGGCCTTGACTTCGCTTTCAGAGACGAGAATTCATCTCATTATTACGATGTGCGTTTATTTTACGCAAATAGATGAGCGATCGTGAGATAGTGAGCGCCCCCTCCTATAAAGCCTCAAAAGCTCTGCCAAAACTCCTCCAAACACAAAACCAACCGATCAAAGTGAACCTTAGCCCCCCAGCTAGGTATCCACCCTATTCCTCTGGTCAAAAAATCTCGAAAAGAGCAGTTTCTCTACCCGAGTAAAAAGGCCAAATCCACTAGAAGCAAGCAGTTGCTTTACTCGATTTCCGCCAACAGAAAGCAAACAAAAGCAAAAACGCAAGCGGTTGCTCCATCCGTTTTACGATGCCCAGAAGCAACTTTCGGAAGCGCCCGAACCACAACAAGAAAAAGACTCCCTCTCCCGGAAGGACAAAGCGAGCACACCACGCTCTAAAAGGTGAGCCTTTAAGGGCATTATTTATAAAAAAGCTATTTTCTATCCGGCCCGATGTAAAAATATAAGTCATTGCACTGCCCGAATTTATTTAGAAAATAACATTAAAAAGAGTCATTATTATGGCCAAATATTTTTTTAATGTATTTGTAATTATTGGAAGGAGACAGCTGCAAGTCCGTATATAATGTAGACCTGGATGTATTTGTTTTTTTAATGCTTTATTTATTTGCTACATAAATATAATAAAAAACATACTTTAGCTAAAAACTATTTTTGAGACCGAAAGGGCGAGTTTGGTGCCTAGCACCTTCCAAACTCGTAACTTAGCCTCCAACCCTTTTTTGCAATCTCTGGTTTTATTTTGGTTTTTTCTTTGTTTTCTCCTTAAAATAAAGATGGCGACTATGTCAAAACATTTTGGATCACAGTGGGACCCGCAACATCCTTTCTTGCACTTTCTTGCTTTCCCCTAAAAAAAGGAGAATGAGAATGAAAGGGTGATGCATTTTCTGTGCCTTGTCTTCCCCTAAACAAGGGAGGACGAGATACGGAGAGCCTATGCACCTATAGCGATCCAAAATAGGCCTTAAGACAATTTTCATAAAGTCCATAGTAGGGCCCGCAACATCATTGCTTGCACTTTCTATTTTCCTCTAGACAAGGAAAGATGTGAATAAAAGGGTGATGTCTTCCTGCATCTTGTTATCCCCTAAAAAAGGGATAACCTGATACAGAAAACTCAAAACTCTCATAATGGACAAAAAATAACTTAGGTGACCGAGGCGTATTCAACGTGATTCTTAACAGCACCCTTTCCGCATTTTTAATTTCGTCTTCCCCTACACAAGGGAGAGTGGAATGGAAAGCGTGGTGTCCATTCCGCACGTCGCGTTCCCCTAGAAAAGGGAGCACGGGGCGCGGGTGAATCCGGGCACCCACAGACGTTTCTCACAATCTTTCTGGAAATGTCCAGATTTCTTGCAGAAATGACAAACTTCTTCTTTATTTTCCTTGACTTGAGGTGGTTGGACATTATTCTTCATTTTGGGTGGTGCTCTTTTCTGGCCTTTTCCAGCCTTTTTCCCAAACTTATGATTCACTCCTTGAATTGTGAGATGCGCAACATTAACACCTTGTTGAGTTAGTCTTGCTTCCTCTTGAACTAACATGTTAGATAGTTCATTCACTGTCCATTTTTCCTTAATGGAATTATAATTCACATGAAAGGGGGCATACTGTGGAGGAAGAAAATTTAGGATAAACTGGACAAGAAAATTCTCATCCATTTTCATTCCTAAATTCTGAAGCTTAGCTGTAAGATTTTGCATCTCAATAATATGATTGTGCATTGACCGTGCACCATCAAACTTCATAGTAGTGAGTTATGACATTAATTTCCCTGCAAGGGACTTATCTGCAGTCTTAAAGCGTTCTGCAATGGATTCCATGAATTCCCTAGCCACTTTCGTTTCAGGAAGAGAGGTCTTGATGTTTGCAGCAATTGTCATTCGCATGAATATAATGCTCAATCTATTACTTTTCTCCTATAGTTTATGGAGATCCTTATCCTCTTTGGTACTTTCTGCGATTAATGCATAAGGATTTTTAGTTTGGAGCGCAAGATCGAGATCAAGAACACCCAAAGTGAATTCAATGTTCTCACGTCATTCTGAGAAGTTGGTACCATTGAGAGATGGTACAAATGAAGCATGCGAGTGCAAATTAACGGGAACAAGAGTTGATGAATATAATAGAGATATACACGAATTAGAAATTGTCTAAATGTACATAAAGAAGATTCTCCTGTGGGTAGAACTTCCACTAAATTAATTATGAGTCATAATTTCAATTTAATCATGTGTACAAGAAACAAGATAAATATCTGTGGATATTTTACTTTTCTCTAACACATTAATTTTAATGTTGTTCAAACATGTTGATCAGAATCACATGTCGGTGATTACCGTTTTAATATGTATGTACAACGTAGGAAACTCATCAATAAACATTAACATTGAATAACTTCAATTTAATTATCAATTATCACTGTAGTGATAATTAGACTTTTATACATATCAAAACGGTTAGTGCGAGGAAAAAAAACATAATTAATTTTTCTTAAAATAATATAAAATTCTTATAATTTTGAAGAAAAATTTTGAAGGCCAAAATAGGATCGAATTGTAAACAACTTCCTTGCCAATTCCATATTTCAAATTCTCAATCCAACATAGAAACCATCATTATTTACTATTACTAAACTCATTATTAGTATTATTTACATAGTAAAAATAAATAAACCAAAAAAAAAATCCTTGCATATACCTCAAGATCAATGGGAGTAAGTTCATATTTTTGGTTTGTATGTTGATGACATATTATTGACAAATAGTGATCTTGGCTTAATGCATGAAACCAAAGCTTATCTTTCTAAAAATTTCAAGATGAAGGACATGAGTGAAGCTTCCTACGTGATTGGGATAGAAATATTCTGTGATAGATCACATGGATTACTTAAACTCTCCTAGAAAACATATAGTAGTTAGTAGAAAGATTGATTCATTTATACGAGTGACAGCCGAAGCATAAATGAGAAGTCCATTCTTGTTTCCTGGATCCTTCTAAAGTTTATCTCAATTCACAATCCCCGTAGATGTATATATAAAGGCAGAAAAGAAAGAAAGTAAGAAAGATCTCATACGTGGACACTAGAAATTAACATGGTTCTGTTGGCATCAATAAATGGAATCATTACACCATCACCATGCCAGTGAGACAGTTTCAAAATTTTCACGGAATAAAGTGCGCCTTACTTGGCCATTTCAAACCCTATTTATGGATGTTGCATCAACAAATGTGACTGCCAATAGAACGGGCAATAACTTCCTCAAGATTCAAGAGTACCATTTTAAGCGTATATTCTCAACGCAAGAAGAGAAAAAATAGACAACATTGTCTTTCATCTGATTCGCAGTTAATCCTTGACTTGTTAGAAGCTTCTTATTAAATGAATTAATCCTAAGGGGGGGGGGCATGCATATGAGAAGATACAAAATCTCTCTACAGAATGTATATTCTTTACTATGGACAGTTAACAAGTTTAATTCTATTGGTACATTGGAAAAAAAATTAAAGTTTCATGTACGATGTTGGTCACAACCTGCTTTATTCATCTGTTATGTCTCTGTACTCTGAAAACCAAAACTTTGATGAACAAAATTTGAGGCACATATTCCTTCCGTCCTAGCATATGTACTTTGCCAACCACTCCAGGCTCTGTCAAAATATAAATGTGCTATTAGAAACATTTTATTGAGTCTACATTAATGATAACATCAGCAATCAAGATAAAAAATGAGGAATAAAAGAAGACAAGAGAAAGTTCTAGTTTAATAATGTCCAATAAACTGTTGACCTATTCTGTCTCCAGGCTATTTCAAATATGAATAAACTATTAGGACTGAATATTGAATGTTGAAATTTTAAGCACAGGTTTAATTTATACCTTTATGCATTGAGGTAGGTTATCGTCTTTTGATCTGGCATGAACCTGCGAATGCAAAGTTAATACAATTGGAAAAAGTAAACCAAGTGCAATTTCAGATAAAACAGAACGTGTATTATGTCTATAATTATAATCACATCTAAAAGGAGAAAATAGGACACATTCCAGTTTATGAACAACTTGGGGAATATCAAAATTCAAGACAAGACTTTATGTAGCTTCAAAGGAAGCACAATCCAAATGGCATCAGAAGTACAAAGAGGCCATTTCAATGCTTTTCAAGTACAGCTACAAGACTAAAGGTTATTTAACTACACGATTCTACTGAGATTGATTATCTGTAAGTCATGAAAGAGTCAAGTAATGCATGGCTGAAGGAAGTTTATAATGCTGTTCTAAATGCATACTCCTGTAATTTCATGGCAGGCTGAATCTTCCTCGGCTGCAGTACAAGCAAGGATAACGAGACCAGCTGCTACAGTTGAGGGCCAGTAGCAGAGCTGCTCATGGCCCAACAGTGCTAGCACTGCCAAGTACTTGGCAGTCTTCTCCGCCCCTTCATCAGTTTTTGCAGCTTTAAGATAAAACCTGACACGGTATATCACATTGCCATGAATTAGCTGAAGCTACTATAGGTTCTTTTTCAGTTTGCAAGTGGTAAATACTCCCTCCGTCCCAACAAAAAAAAAACACAATTGACAAGTCAACCTTTTAAGATTATAGCTTTACATGCTTGTAGCTTTAAAAAAATACAGTACTAGTATTTTATTTTATTTTAGAAATGAAACGATTTTTTTGGGAAAAACAGAGAGGGGAGAGGGACAAGTTTTTGGGACAGAGGGAGTAGGTTTTATCATCAGAAACAATGCTTAATCATGCTTTGTGATAGGGAAAAGCGCTTACCATAAGAAGTTGTAGATGGTAGGCAAGAAGCACTGGAAGTTGAGGACTTCCTGCACCAACCATTCCATGGCAACCACTTCACATCTGCTGTAAGAATTGCCCTCTATGTGGAATGTCTTCTGTCGCACACTGAAATGATTACAATACATTCCTATGGTTAGTTAAGTTCCCATCCCAGGATAGTCACATGTCATTTCAAGTTTTAGGATCAATTGGCATGTGACTGTGATCATGTAAAACTATGCTAACAACTTTGAAGTCCTTGCTCATTTTACACGTCTTAGATTAACCACCACATGTGCCACCTCCGTTAATTGATAGCAAGCAAACACTATGTTTCGGTCCGGAACTCATTTTTGTGCTAAAACCTTCATACACCTTGAGTAGTCTAGTTGCAAACATCACCAAGTTTTTGTCAATAAACAGCATTTATAAGTTTCTGACATGCTAATCACTATCTAAAACTTGAGTGAATGAAGCATGTTCTTTGGCAATCATTTGATGCACAATTATATTATTGTTCTTCAGGTTTGCTCCGGGAATGTGCTCTCTGTACTACAATTTTCAAATTGAACTAGAACAATTTAAAAAGCTTCGTGCATGTGCTCCATTGTAAGCTTGCAGATGTATTTGGAGTATAGATATAGCCTTGTATGACAATAGAAAAGAAGCTCAGACAAGGATAATACAATTAAGATCTAGACAAATTTCTTTTCACCTGTTGAAGGGCTGGTTTTCTTCAATCCTTGTTGCAAGAGTTAGACAGGCTATTCCAGCAATTTGAAGATTCCTTTTGCTTTTGAAGAATCCTTTACTCAGGAACCGATCTAGGAGGTTAACACCCAGGAACATAGTTTCCCTCTGGAAATCCTTGTTAGCACATTGCTGCTTGATTACCGTGATTAAGAAGAGTCAATCAGTTGACAGACACAGCAAAGAACCCTCTGTCATGAAACTTTTCATACCCACCCATAGCTAAAAATTAGAGATGCTGATAGGGTCGAGAATCGCAAGTCTAAACCAATTAAACAGTTTTTTTCAGGGTTAGGTTTGTAATTTTAGTAGACCGGTTAAACCGCAACCGATCAAGGACCGAAAACAGGGATAAACCGAAACCGGCAGGATTGAACCGATTAACATCTCTCACACTAAAATTTAAGTTGTCATTTCAAGATTTCATCTATTTTTTCATACTAACAATTATGTTAGACCTTCGGAGGTACAATTTAAATTTTATCTTTTAAAAATAAAAAAAATGTTTTATAGTTTTTCTTTTTGGTCATCTTTATTTTATTTTTTCGATCATTACACAATGAAAATTTTAAATTTAAATGCTAACCAAAAAACAACTATGCAAGTCAAACTCATAACGAATCAAGTTATTCAAAATTGGATTATGTTTGGTCTAATAAAAGTTTAATTTATGATTTTTATGATTCTCGACTTATTTGATCATTTCATACTTGAATAGGACATTTTAGTTTTTAACTAGTAAAACTTGAAGTCTTGAAGTTTGTTTGTGTTTTGAACTTTATCACTTATGTTTAATATTGTTGACTCATTGTATGACTCATTTGATTCATTTTGTTTTTGGATTGTGTGTTGTTGAATATTGATTGTTGGCTCGTTGTCCAATAATTACTTGATTTCGAATTTTATATTTATATATATAAGTTTTTTTTATTTTGTTTAAGTGCAACCTATTAGTGACTCGTTTAAAACCAAAACCTAGAGGGGTAGGTTCAGGGTTACAATTTTAGTAGATCGTTTAAAGTGAACCGTTTAAACCGCAACCGATAAAGAACCGAAACCGACAAGGTTGACCTGATTAACATCTCTAATGGTCATCCATAGTTTACTTTATGCTGTTGAGGAAAATATTTGAAGACAATGCTAGAAACCCTATGATGATATGATCAGGTTCACATTTATTGGCCTCACGGGCTTAGCTCAGTTGGTTAAGAGCTAGTAGATTTGGGTACAGGACCAAGGATCGAGTCCTAGCAACCGCAGTGTGGGAGTTTCATCCTCTTGTAGGGGTGGCTCCTTGTAGGTACTAGTCACGGGTCCTCCTAGCTACTTAATCGCTGAGTCACCGTGATTTTTCTTCTCACGTTCTTATAGGGTTGGGGTGTTGGGGCTTTCGGGGGGAGAGTTTCCCCTTTTATGGATACAGGTTCACATTTATAACATGATAGAATTAACTTTTACTTTCAACTTATCCTGATATAGGATTAATGATTTTTTTATGTAAATAGAAAAGGAAATCTATAAAAACAAATTCATTTAATAATTGCACAAGCAACTATTAATTAATGCATTGGATGACTCAATCCGTCTGTGATGCAATAGTTTCATTACACTTTTCCATGAATATTAACATTTTGTAACTGTTAATGTGAGTGCCTAACCACCACTGCGACACTGTGAGTACTTCTTTTATAGTGCAAAAAGTAGTTACATTGATAGCTAATCGAATGGAATTACGAAAATACCCACACTTGCAAGCTCCATAACTAGAACACGGGAATAGAAATTTGATATGTTATGAGAATTGAAAAGAGTACTTAACCAATAGACAGCAAGTGGAATGCAATGAGAATCTTTGATCTACGAGGAAAGTACATGCATAGAGCAGTCAAACTGACAGTGATGACGTGGCTCAATGTGATTGGACTCAACGCGAATGTGAGAAAACGTCAGTGCTTGAATTGCAAATTCAGGTAACAGAATTCACACGTTTTTCAAGTACAACTGACCTTTCATAAAACGACGAGTAAATTGGGAGTGTAATTATAAGTAACCGACCTCAACTATCCAATGCACCATTTGTAGCCGTTGCTGGATGATGAGTTGCCCGTAGTCTGTATTGGCGCAATATTCCTTGGCGTAATCTTGTAAATAAACTTGCCTTCTTTCTCTCTTTCTCATCGTTCGGTAGCTCTCCTCGAGCTCCTCAGCTTCCAATCTCAACCACTTTGATTGAAAATTTACAAAATATATAATCCATGTCAAACTAATCTTCTATGGAGTATTATAAACAAGTAAGTTTGAGATTATATGCAAAATTCAATCTAAAAAACAATCAATAAATCTGTAAAAAAACAGGTAAAAGTTAATTGTCGAAGCCTCTAGTGTAACTTACTGTGGTTCCATCAGAAGACTCGCCTTCAACGCGTGAAGAGACTTTGGAAAAGTTGGATTTGCAGAATTGTTGACTGTATAAACGGAACAATTGGAACGTTGGTGACGGACTCGTGTCACCGACCGAACGCTCCGAAAATTGACTGCCGGAGTCACACCATACGGAAGGAGTGTAGTCTGATGAGAACTCCATTTCCGAACTTTCCTGGAAAATATCTGGATATGCTGCCGATGAGTAATCGGAAACTTCTTCTTCGCAGGACAGATGCTCCGAGCAAGCGAGATCAAAGTCTGCTGAAATGAGCTTCGGTATCTGCTTCGTTCTAGATTCCGAGAATTTTGACTCGGCACAGTTAGAAACTTCGGGAACGTCATCTCCGGAGACTCTGTTTTCACCACCGGTGATTGTTTTGTCAGATAATTTGTCAATGTACGACAGAATGTTTCCAAATTTTGCTTCAGATGGAGATTTTAGTTGAGCATTAATAGAAATGACATTATTCTCTCGGTTATCCAGTAAAATTTCAGCTCCGTTGAGTTTTCCTCCTCCTGTCTTCGATTTTTTTTCTAAACGTGTGCGAGATAATTGCTGAACGCACGAAATCTCTGATCTGGAAATTCCATCGGATTCATCAATTCCTGTAACTTCCTTCGTATTCTCAGCTCCTTTTCCAGTTTTTAATCTATTGGATTTCGACCGTCTCTCTTCTGCTGCAACTGCAGAGCATGATTCAACACAAGACGACTCCGACAATTCAACTTCTCTCTCCTCCTTCTGCTTCGTAACTCTCTCATTCTCTATCCTCCTATTATACGATCTCGTAATCCTCCTGAATTCTCCGTCTCCAGTGGCCTCGTCAAATCCTCTCTTCTTCACCGCTGCCGCCGGCTTCGGTTTGTTCACGGAAACTCTGCTTGAGTCGCACGAAACTTCTCTCGTCAAGTGAGAACTCCCATTAGAATCAGATACGATGACTAGACTAGGTGACGAACAGAGGACTGGTGTGATTTGTGACCGGCGCCGGCGAGGGAGCTTCGATCGGATCTTCTTCATGAAACACTGAACTGATTGCATTTTCGGTGACATAAGAATGACATGGAGTTGAAGCTAATGAACTTAAATTTCTGAATTTCTGAATTTCTGAATGGCTTGAAGTAGACAGTGATGTGAGTATGTGTGTGTTATCTGTGTGAGGAGGAGTTGAATTTTGAGGGCGAAACGGTTAAGATCCATGGTGGTATACTGATATTGGTGCGCATTTTAGATGATGTGGTAGCCGGGGCCCCACTCAGCTGGAGCATCACTTCAGTCACGTTCCTACGTGAGTAAGGCCATTTATATTACGAATAACCCACCCAACTATGGGTTGGATTCAAATTTCCCCTTCAACTACCAATTCAAGCAAAATTCTCCCTTAACTATACTAGTATTTTCGTTAATCACAGCTTCGTTTAAGCGTTGTTATTTGAGTTGATGTAAAATACATACCTAAGACTCATTGACAATCTTTAGGTATCTTGTTTTGACTATAATGTTCTTTTGATGTTTGAATTGACTATTTTACTATTATTACTCAAAGACATTTTATGCACCTAAAAATCGTCAATACAAATTACTATCTATTTTTATTTTAAATATTATGGTAAAAAATAATACATAAGAATAGTCATGTAAGTCTTAGGTGGGAAAATTTTATCAATTTAAATGACAGTTCCAAAATAGAAGGTTAAATTTAAGAAAATGTTATAATTGAGTGTAGCAAATTGCTTCATTTGATAGTTAAAGGGGATAATTCAAATTTAACATATACTTGAGGGGTTTATTTCTAATTTACCCTTTTCTTTTTTATTTTCTCACTTTTTGAGATGTATCGACTTATCATTTCAAGTAAATAGTCTACAATATTATTTTGAGATGCTTAATCTAAGACTCTATTTTCAAAAATTATGCTTATAATTTCTATAACATTTCATCTTTACCCTCTATTTATATTGTAAGTACATTATTTATGTTTAATTATTTTTATAATTATAACTAATTTTAATGATATTATTATATCTAATAATAATTAAACTTTTCAACTAAGGACTCTTTGAATGGACGAATGAAGTATCTGTTTGATAGGAGTATCATTACTTAGAAGTTAGAACCTCCACCCACGTGTCCTCATTTTCCATTTCAAAACACTATTTTAAAAATTAACACAATTTCTTCTTTTTTTTTCATCTATAAAATCTTAGAGTTAATTATTAGTTAGTTGGGTTTAATAAGTCTTAAAGGAAACTAGTAGAGGAACAATTTTTAATTTTTAATATACATGATTTAACATGTAATGTCACATTTTAACTCACCCGTAAATTTGTAATTGTTCATCTTCTCCCCTTGTAATTAGTATCCTTAATATATATATATATATATATATATATATATATATATATATATATATACACACACACACACACACTAGTACTTTTGCTCATGTCGATGACACGACGTCAATTTGAGAATTTATTAATAAATAAAGCAGATAATGTGGAAATAAATTAATATTTACTTATAATTTGTATAAGTTAGATATATGTATACTACACAACGAAAAGGGAAGAAAACTCAAATACCTAACAAAATAAAACATTTTAATTCGATATTTATTTCATAAGAAAACCAATAAATAAATATTTTAATTATAACTATTGTTAAAATACGAAAAAGAAAATTTTATTGTTTTCTCAATAACAAAAACTCAGTCTTCTTTTTCTGATGGTTCTTACTTAACAACAATGATTGGTTTGGAAACATGAGATACAATAACTTTATCTATTATTTCCACCTACACATGACACAAAGAAAATTCAAACACATTCATTTAACCAAATTTTCTGCTTCATCTATAAAACTCGAATCCTCTCACATATTATCATATAAAATATAACAAGTGAACGGAGATGTATTTTGATCAAAATTAATCAACTATAAAAGCTAAAAAAAAATGGTAATTAAATAAATGGAAACCAATACACATGCCCCAACAAACGAAACCACAACAATAAGAATATGTGCAATATTCTATAAAAATAAATGTGTGCCCATGCCGATGGCACGGTGCCAGTATGAGCGTGATCAATGTATGAATCGAGCATGATGAAAATAAATTAATATATCCTTAAGATTTTGTAGGGGTCATATTAATGTAAATTACACACCAACAACCCGAAAATTAAAGAAATAACATATTTATATTGGCCGTAAAAGTTTATAAGTTATCTTAAAAGAAAATTTATAACTTATCTTAAAAGAGTATAACTAAGCATCAAAAAGCATTTTCTATCTCTCTCTCACAAACACAGTAACGAAAAAGCAACCTTTCGTAGCATATGTTGATAGACTTTCGTCAACACACCTATATGCCAAAGCAGACAAAGCTATTTCTTAACATCGTAAATTCCATCTCTCAACTGAGTTTGCAGCAATCGAGGAAGACGGGTACAGTGCGGCACGAAGCCGCTGATGCCGAGGCGGCTCCTATGCTGCTAGTGATGCCCTGCTTGGTCCCCCGACATGGTGAGGTTCCTTAGCGCGTCATGAGCCTTACAAATCGGGGCCGTTGACCAAATCAAGCGAAGTCAAACTTTAGACGAAGATAATGACATAAGGGAGAAGGTTATTAAAAGAGTAGGTTCTCCCGAGGAGCTACCACACACCAACCCAATATTTGTTAATTGAAATAAACTTAAAAATGAAAATCTCCGCAAACAAAAACCACAAAATAAATTGAATAAGATAGAGTGAACTAAAAAAATACTATTTTAAAATCGAAATCACAAATATTTCAGACCAATAAGGGAAACTAAACACAACTTTTAAGAAAAAATAAAGAAATTAAAATACAAATATTCAAAATTACAAAAGTTGATTACAAAACTTATAAACAAATATTTTTTGGACAAAAATTAAACTGATTCAGTTAATTACGATAACAATAAAAAAATTAAAATACAAATATTTAAAATTACAAAAATTAATTACAAAACATACAAACAAGTTTTTTATAAAAGAAATAAATCTAAGCCAGACATAAATTAAATTGGGATTCAATTGATTACGATAGCAATCAATTAAGAAACTACAACTAAATATTTGTAAAACCGTAAAGGTCATTTTATTATTAATGAACTACTAAAAATATTATTTCTTAAAAAAATTGACTTTAAAACGGGGTCTCTTTGTCCGAAACGAAGGTGAAAAGATTAAAACCGAGGGATTGACCCTCGGCATGAAAAGGACTCGACCCTCGGCACAAAGAGGGTCCCACCTGCAGAACCACACGTTGCGAGGACATGACCACTTACCCCTAAGATAAATCACTTCAACCTCGGCATCATGACCCTCGGCACTGTGACGAGCCCAGCCACAACTGGCTTAGCAGATCACGGGTTCCCTCGGCCCCGCCACCAAATCAGTCTTCATAAATCCTCAGCCTCGACAAATAACAAGAGCGTTCGTCACAAAAACCACTCGGCCTCGGCCTCAGACCAATCATCCACCCCGACAAACCATTTCCCTAGGTCCGAGAAAACCGCTGCACGCCATTACCAACTCTCTGACAAATACACAGTTCACTCATTCCTGACGAATACCCTCAACGCATTTAATAACAGTCGCTTTATGCTCCCCAATTATTAGCTGCCACGTCGCCATAAACTTCATGTATAAATATGAGAGCCCACATTCAGGGCAAAGTAAGTAATTTCAGCAATATCACAACTCTCTTATCACAACTTCCTATCAAACAATTATCACGGCCTATTTATTACCAATTCTCTACCGGAAATCTGACTCTTACGCCGGAGGGTTACAGTCGGGCCAACCCGACACCTTAACGGAGTTTATTGTTTACTTTGTGCAGGCCAAGCGAAAAGGACGAACCAGAAGATGTCACATCATCCTCGCCCACACGTGGACGTCAAGACAGGATCACCACACTTTTTGCGTGATCAGAAGGGATTAAATAATAATTTGTATACGAAATTGCGGGTCAGACAAAAATTAAATTGATTAAGTTAATTACGATAACAATTAAAAAGAAAAAAAATCAAATTACAAAACTTACGATTTGTTTTAATTTTTTTTATTTGTATACGAAATTACGGGTCGGAAAAAAATTAAATTAATTAAGTTAATTACGATAACAATTAAAAAGAAAAAAATACAAATACAAAATTTCATTAAAGCGTAATATCTCAATAATTTAATCATGTATGTCAATAAAAACGGTTGAGATTGTGAGATTTAATCCTGACCAGTAATTGCGTTTGGTAAAAAACAATCATGGTCGGTAATTAGCTTTTTCTAACCGGACATGTTTTATAATATTATAAATATATTAAAAGAGATTAGTCAGCTGTAAAAATTCCTTCTTTTCTCTCCCTTTTCTTCTCCTTTTTTTCTTCCTCATCAGGTTTCTCTTTCTCCCTCTTCAATTATTCTTCTTACAGTTGATGGGTTTGTTTAATTTCCAATAAACATGTTTTCGGAATTGAGTTTGAAGAGTTCAGGGACGAAGAATTTAATTTGTAACTTATTCCTATTCCTATTAAAAAGTGTAAAGAATTCAGGGACTTCTATTCCTATTCTTCCACCAGTTCTTTCTTCCTTTTCCTTTTCTGTGTCGACGAACACTCTATTATATATTTCGGTGTCTTGGCTCTCGTCATCCCAGTCTGTAAGTCATCGTTCTCTATCATCTGTTTATTTCGCTCATTTGTGTCTTTGTTCTCACTTAACTTTCTCTCTCCTCTCTGTCGGAATTTGTAAGTTCTTCATCGTTCTCCGTCATCGGTTAATCTCTTTCTGTCTTGGTTCTCAATTTGAATTAGCAAAATATTAATAATTAAAAAAAATTCTAAACAGAACGGGATTAATTTTCATTTAGCATTCTGTTTCATTCTAAGTGCATCTATAATTGCCTTAATTACAAAAAACTTGATGGAATGAATGAATGATTCTTCAAAGATAATATGCAATTACGATGTGTCGGTTCGATATTATATGGGTTTATCAATCTTGTTTACCAAAGTAGCACAAATTAATGGGTAGGGTTGTATAGAAATTAGGGGTGACAATCGAGTGTTACCGGATAATTTGGATAAAACCATTATCTACCTAATATAGTTATTGGGTATTATTGGATATTATCTTATAACACCCATTAAGCTTAATGGGTGTTATTGGATAATATCTAAATCTATCCATTAATAAATGGATATTATCCGGATAATACCCAATAAGTAACATCATATTTTAATTTATTTTTGAGTATTACTTTTATAAATATATTATTATTCACTAATTACAACACATAAAAAAGGCACACAAAACTACACACACACACACACACACACACACACACACACATATATATATATATATAATACAATAGAGATCATAGTTGCATGCTCGCAATTGACTTGGGATAAAGAGCGACCGAGATTGATTCCTTTACTGAGATCATACGGTCATTATTCAATTGTGTAGACTTTGTTTTCTTTTTTGTCTTGCCAACTTTTAATTTCTAGCTAAATATTTTTTAAACCAAATGAAATGGAGCAACAAATATTAAGCTAAATAAATGAAATGGAGCCAACTGCTAATTTAACAAAATGAAATTGACAAGTAAATGAAGAGTATGCGGTACAATAAGTTGATGCAATTTAGGTGCAATTTTTACAAAATACAAAAAAAATTAAAATTTAAATACTTATATTCATTATAATTATAAATAATCCAAAACAAAATAATAAATAAGTTCATAATAATCAACAACTTTTATGATTACTTGTCTATATTTATATTAAACTTTCAAATAAATTTTAAAAAGGGGACTAGCTTAGTGGTAACCTATTTTGGTATAAAGTAACTTGATCAAAGTTCGAATCTTGTTTATAACAAGTTACATTTCTATTTATTATAATTTTTAAGTAAAGAACATATAGTAGTGGTGGTGGCGGCGATGGACACTTGGGCAGCAAGCGGTGGTGGCGGTGGGCGAAAGTGGCGGAAGGTGGTGACCGAAGGCTGAGGTTGGCGACGGTGGTGGTCGGAGATTGGTGGCGATGGGCGGCAGATGGTGGTGGCGGTGGGCAGTGGGTGGTGGTGATTGGTGACGGTTGTCGGAGTTGAGACGTGGCAGCGGTGGGAGGAGGCGGGTGGTGGTGGTGGCGAAATAAGTTGATAAACCAAATGGTTGTGGTGACATTAATGGATAAACTCAATGAATAACCGGTTAATATCCATAAATTATCCATTTTGTTAATGAGTGTTAATGGAATATTATCTATTAACACCCATTAACTTAATTGGGTGTTAATAGATAATACCCAATAAGTCTTTTATAATGGATATAATAGATAACCCAATGGATTGAATAAATTTTTGTCACCCCTTATAGAAATATAATAATTGCTTTGACTTGATTTGGAGGCACAAGCGAAAACATATGTATCTTGAATAACAGAAGAAGAAGAAAAAGGGAGGGTGTCAGAGAAATCACTTCACCAACCCAAGAATCCAACAATAGCCAAAATTATGTTAAGGAGATCCAGAGGGCTTTTTCACTATCACATTTTATTAGTATTATATTATACTTCTTTTGTTCTGGGAAAAAAATCTCCGTTTGAAAGTCATATTTTTTTAAGAAAATGACATTTATGCCTTTAATTTTAAAAGTGGACTTTTTAAGTAAAATAATTCAAAATGAAATGATGAACTTTTTACCCGAAACGAAGAAAGTATTATCTAATAAACTCCCCCACGTATGAACTCATGTATTTGGCTTATTTCTAGTTATTCCAAAAGTGGTCCATAATACCTGCCAATTTTAAAGAGCATGGTGTGGCCTGGTCTTTCGGGATATGGGGTTGGTTGGTAAAATTCGAGAGTATTTTTTTTAACCTTGACTTTGGGATTTAAGATTTCGGTTTTGTATTCAATAATCGTTTGACTATGTTTCGATTAGAATTGAAAATTTGGTTTTATAAGACGAATTTGGCTAACAACTACTCTTGGAAGAAGCTAGAGTCAATGCAAAACATTTTGGGGGCAGGTTACTCGCTAAACATTGATAAATATTTCTCTCAAAATAAATGACGTTATAGAATTTAAAAAAAAAAATAAATTTTACTAATATGACCCTTATTAATCTCCATCTCCATCCTAAAATAAATACTAACTTTTTAGAGGTTTGCAACAAATTAAAAAACTATTCATATTTACTATACATTAAATCATTCTCAATACAATATTTAACAATAGCCAAAATACTGTTAAGGAGATCCAAAGGGCTCTTTCACTCTCGCATTTTACTTGTTACACCGTGTTTACCACCTCAACATATGTCTATACTATTGTACGATGATATGTGAAAATATTCGAGTTTTGTAAATGATGTGATATGTTTTTTTTATATTTTAATTAATCATGAAGTGCACCAAAATATCAGGCCCGAACAGGTAACTCAAAAGTGTACTCCGAAATTATACTTAGAAGATTGAACCAAGCCCGTACCCGGAAGGAGGCCCGGACCCATATCCAAAGAAGGTCCCAAGCCCAATCAGATACTAAAGCCCAGTATGGAAAGACCACTTTTATATAAATAGTAGGAAACTTCCTATGAAAAAGGTCAGTGATTATTTCCCTCCAAAAAAACAGAACAAGAGCTATATTTCATCTCTCCCTACTGCCGAGTTTATACATATTCATACACACACTATATTTTATTGATTATCGAGGATACACACAACAAATACTGATTATTACACCTAAGGGTTTGTGGGGACGCCCCTACCTACTCACGGTGCTTTATTTTACAGACTTCACATGCCAGATATCCTACCGCGACGACCACTGCCGGACCACGACTCTGGCGACACTAACACGACGTTATTTTCAGCACCCCGGACACGACACGACAAGATCACCACATTTTTGGCGTGATCAGTTTGGTTCCGTTACCGGGAAACGACTTTATTTCGTTCCTATCTAGTCACTGTCTCCGCCAACTTCGACGGAGCTCCGTTCTAAAGGTGCCGGAATACCACCGAAGAACACAAACACACGAACTATGCATGCGAGCTTGACAAAGAAAACGAAAACAGAGCAACATTCTGACGCTACCCATGTATTCGCCTTCACTGGACGGGTCCAAATCCACCAAAATCGTTGTCATCCGAGCACACGCGCTCTCACACACGCCGCCCGAAGAAGCTTGAGGCGGTAACTCCCCATCATCGCCGGCAGCGCTCTGGCAACCAGACCTTTCTGACCTCTCTCACATGCGTGCAAACAACATCGGCCTTATCTTCATCTTCTTGCCCAGTCGATTTCATCTACAGAGCCGGCCTCCTTATTCTCTCCAATGCACTTCCCGCCAACTCCTGTTCCGGCCAATTCTTCCCATCGTTCGTAGCGCCAGGCAAACCCTTCCTGCTTCATCTCAGTTCGGCCTCACCCATCTTCTCCAACCGTTGGGCTTCACCACCTATCGCCATCTCAAATCTGCTCCACAACCCAACTATCGGCCCCAATCTGCACCAGCCGGCTCAATCTTCATCCATCAGCTCTATTGCAGGTCACATCACCGGTCCAATGAAGGTGATGCTTACCAGACCATGCTAGAAAGAAGGCAGACCATGCTAGAAAGAAGGCGTGCACTCATGAAAGAGTTGGTACAAACCTTGAGGCAAATTCCACTAAAATGTTGTCGGGTGATGTCATCCAACCATTATCAAGTGTATTCCTTCCGTAATTGCCCTTAGTTTTTCGTTGATTTGCGCCCACAATATTTGACTCTGAAAGTGCCTGGTTCATGAAACTGTCTTTTAAAAAAATGATACTCAAAGAATATATTATCATTATAACACTCCAGCCCCACTTCAATTATGAAAGCATTAAGCACTGTTAACCTGAACATTAAATAATTATTAGGCAACCAAACAAATCAGACTTGTTCAATGTTCACAGTTCTTATATTGGTTGCTTAGACTAAGTACTCGACACTAAGAGAGTACATACATTATTATTTGCTTTTATTACATGATTGCATGTGATTTATACAATATATGATGCCTTGAGGTTAGTATGATTCCCAATAATTTACATGTTTGAATAACCATAAAATCACATATGATCGACACAGACACGAGAACAATTTATATATTATTAACTGTATACAATTTATATATTATTTGTCGAGCTGAAATTATTTGACGAACTGAAATTATATGTCGAGCTAAAATTATTTGCCGAGCTGAAATTATATGACGAACTGAAATTATTTGTCGAGCTGAAATTATTTGACGAAATGAAATTATATGCCGAGCTGAAATTATTTGACGAACTGAAATTATATGCCGAGCTGGAATTATTTGACGAACTGAAATTATATGCCGAGCTGAAATTATTTGACAAACTGAAATTATTTGTCGAGCTGAAATTATAGGTCAAGCTAAAATTGTTTGACGAGCTAAAATTCTTTGACGAGCAATAACATAACTTAATCGATTAGATGAAATATATATTACCTCGTCGGGTATGATTTATTGTACGCAACCATTATATGATAGCATGATTTAGCGCTCCCCGTAGCAAGTAAAAAGGTTCTCATGGGTTGATCTTGAGAAAATTGACTCCCCTTAATTGAAAAAGTGTGAAAGCTACCTAAAGGAAAAGAACTACCTATGAACAAGGTTGTGGAACCTTTATTTTGGGACTATGAATCCTTGGATTTCATGGGTTGATCAAAAGCAAAGTAGCTTCCCTTGGTAAATAGTGTGAAAGGTTCCAAGTGGCATGTTTTTATAGCTTGAAATAAAGTAGAGCTATATTCCTAGGGAAATAAAGTACCTATGGATTTTTGTTATGAAAATTTTTTTGATCTTGGGAGAGAAATCTGGTTGAGAAAACAAAAAAATAATGCAATATTGATCATAAAATCACAATTTTGGCGAATGTATCTCAGGAACTACATCCTTTGATCTGATCTTTATCACTTGTGTGTGATTGCATTTTTTTTTCTTTTGCCTAGCTTTTAGTCATCATGTTTTTAGGCATAAAATTTTAGGACATGCATTGTTGGCAATGATATCAGCTTGGTGAAATTTTGTCCTAAACTCAAACTGTGCAAATCAATTTCCAAAAATCTTAATGTTGAAAAATATTTAGTGGTTGTCTAATTTTTGTGTGGATCTAAGAGGTATTGAATCTGGATATGATGTGCTCAGTTATTGCTAGGGGTGTGATCAAATCATGGTGAACACTTGATTGTGTTTTTCAAAATCTTGGATTTTTGAGATTTCCTAAAAGATGTTTTATCTCTCTTCCTTTTCCGGTCAAATAGGGGGGAGAGATCAAGTGTTTCTTGTGATGGTGATGATTTCTGATTTGTGCTCCTTGCACAAATTCATGGGGAGATGAGATTTTCTAACCAATGCAGGTTAGATGATTTGATTGGTGTTGACTAAACACTTGTCTTTTGATTTGACCAGAAAGACTCAACAAAGGGGGAGATTGTAAGGGTAAAATAGGCATGACCTATTTTATTTTTGTTTCTCCTTTCTTGGTAAAATTCATATTTGACAAGTATGACATTTTTGGAAACTAAATCTTTAATTAGATTTTTGGTTTTCTTGATCCTAAAGTCTAGGAATCATTTTTGGTAACAAAATCCTTGATTAGATTTTGGTTTATCTCATCTTTGGTAACAAAATCTTAGCATAAATCCTTGTCAAACAATGATTGTTGACCACTTTCATATTTGGTAACAAAATCCCATTAGTTTGGTAAGTTGTTGATTTTTTCCTTAAATTCTAATCCTTTTCCTTGTAGTGGACAGACTGTTTTTGGGTGTGTGTAGGAGACGCATAACTATATATTTAGGAGCAAGGATTCGTGCTTCTTGTAGAGCTCCAGATAGAGAACAAAAACCATAGAGGTTGTGAGCTGATCCGAGGAGTTTCTGCAGCAGTTTTACAGACCCGAAGTGCAGCAGTTCGCATGTTCCTGTCAATGTTATAACATTGGCAGACACATTGAAAATTCTGAAACTGTTTTGTGCTTCCTGTTTTGTTTAAAGGAGGCTGTTTTTGTTTCTTCCCACGTTTTGTTTAACCTATTTATGTGGGGTTTTTGTTCTCCAAGATTCATTATCTTGTGAGAATATTTTTGTATGATTTCACATAGTTTTTGTAAAACAATTCATCGTTTTTAGTGAAATCTTTTTGGCCATGAGGCTAGATCTACAAGTATAAGCTTGTAGATTGTTTGGTAAACTTTTGTGATTAATTTCGTGCTTTTGTATTAAGTCTTCCGCTGTTTTTGTTATTTTTATGCCTATTGTGACTTCCATTGTAGCTGTTTCACAAGCTACATTAAATCTTTGAGAATCCTAGCTACTCACGTTCTTTCAGACAACCATGCTCGGACTATTACAAGTACTGCAAAACTAAAATATTTGTGACGAAACGTGAATTTTTGATTGTACAAAGATGCTCCTGAAACTTTCAGGTACAAAATACAAACATGCATAACCTCGGCAACCATGAGCAATAACATGAGTTGTCCCTCTACAAACTATTACAGGATTATTTACAAAGTTACGCGCCTACCTCGCCTCGCCGAGGTCACATCTTAGACCATGCGCCCACATTTTTACTACTCGCAGTTAATAACAACCATTAACTGGGGGGCTGGTACTGAGGCATGAAGGAAACACATATCTTTATCACTTCTCGATCTACATATACACTTCTACGCTCAAGAAGTAGGGGGCTACCACTACCATTGATGCCACTACCACTGATGAGAGATCCTACATCATATTTGTTATATGGTAGGGACCCACGGTCATTATAGCTAAATTCATGGCATTTTCATTCATATTGGCCACAGGGCCACAGACCGGGATTATTAGTAATAATATAGACTATTACATATTATTCATGTGCCCGTGCATGCCACGCTCGTGCTAGAGCTCGAGCTTCAGATTATGCTCGCGCCAGAGCTCGAGCCTCAGATTATGCTCGCGCTGCCGAGCTTCATACTATTATTATTCACGTGCCCGTGCACACCACGCTCGCGCCAGAGCTCGAGCCTCAGATTATGCTCGCGCTGCCGAGCTTCATACTATTATTATTCACGTGCCGGTGCACGCCACGCTCGAGCTTCAGATTATGCTCGTGCTAAAGCCCGAGCCTCATACTATTATTCACGTGCCCATGCACGCCACGCTCGCGACAAAGCTCGAGCTTTAGATTATGCTCGTGCTAAAGCCTGAGCCTCAAATTATTATTTCTCGCGGCCGAGCACACTATGCTCGCGCCTATGCCTGAGCTGCGGATTATATATCATACATGTGCACGTCGAGCTTTACATTATGCTCCCCACTCGAGTTTACTCGGTGAGCTACCTTGTCCTCCATTTGGAAGTCTACTCATGGCTGATCGAGTTGTACACCGCGCCTACCTGCGCTTATGCTCCCTGCTCCAGTTTACACTCGGCATGATCTTCATATTGTGCTCCAACTCGGCATCACAGTTACACTCGACACGAGCTTCTACGAGTGTTTAGCACGTTACGCTCCACTAGCGTCCATCATGCTTTCATCACCATTTGCGGCTACACTCGACATGAGCTATATATCTCGCTCCATGTCGACACAGACATTTCTCTTGGTACCTTGCGGTTCAAGGTCACTTTATTTGGGGTCCCTAGCGCTTCATATCTATTTTCTTCCTTGTTTGCCGATGTGAGACCTATTGGCCTCCTCGTTTGCCAAGGAGAGACCAGGCTCCTAGTGCCTCATATCCATTTTCCTCCTTGCTTGTTGTGGTGAGACCTATTGGCCTCCTCGTTTGCCAAGGAGAAGCCAGGCTCTAATGCCTCATACCTATCCTCCTCGCCAAGCCGAGGAGAGGCCAAGCTCTAATGCCTCATACCTATTTCCCTCCTTGGGACACCGAGGAGAGGCCAGGCTCCTAGCGCCTCATACATATCCTCCTCGCCAAACCGAGGAGAGGCCATGCTCTAATGCCTCTAAATACCTATTGCATCCACATGAGCATTTCATACATATTTACAAGTTACTGAACACATGCATCCTCCATTCATCATTGCATAAACATAAAAACATGCTCTTATTTCCTCTCTCAGTACCTTGCGGTTCAAAGTCACTTTCTTACAGTGCCTTGCGGTTTACGGCCTTATGGCTCGCTTTCTTGAAGGTTCTCGCCTCCCCGAGGATAAATCTTATTATGGCCTTATGGCTCGCTTTCTTGAAGGTCCTCGCCTCCCTGAGGATAAATCTTATTATGGCCTTATGGCTCGCTTTCTTGAAGGTCCTCGCCATGCTGATGATAAATTTTATTATGGCCTTATGCTGAAGACTACATATATTATTTTCATACCTATACTTCCCGGTCGAGGTCTAATTCGCCAATCAAGGATCAATTATACACAAAGTTCACCCGCCAAGGCTCAAAAGTCAGCTACATAAACTCTTTTGGAATTCAAAGCAAAATCTCAAAACCCTCAGCATCACAAGAAGCAACTACAAGCAGATTATACTCCTTACCCTCGATGTTAGCCACGACGGATAAGGAGTATGGGGCTACTGAAGTGCACCAAAATATCAGGCCCAAACAGGTAACCCAAAAGTGTACTCCGAAATTATACTTAGAATATTGGGCCAAGCCCGTACCCGGAAGGAGGCCCGAACCCATATCCAAAGAAGGGCCCAAGCCCAATCACATACTAAAACCCAGTATGGAAAGACCACATTTATATAAATAGTAGGAAACTTCCTATGAAAAAGGTCAGTGAATATTTCCCTCCAAAAAACAGAACAAGGGCTATCTTTCATCTCTCCCTACTGCCAGGTTTATGCACATTCATACACACACTCTATTTTATTGATTATCGAGGATACACACAACAAATACTGATTATTACACCTGAGGGTTTGTGGGGACGCCGCCACCCACTCACGGTGCTTTATTTTGCAGACTTCATGCCATCCTGCCGATACTCGGTGACACTACCACCAACCACGACCCGACACTAACACGACGCGACACGACAAGATCACCACATTTTTGGCGTGATCAAATCATTTATATGCATAAAATATAATTATATTAAACTGTCCAAATCTTTTTGTCTCACATGTAAGTGGAAATACTAAATAAAGTTATTGCATCTCGCGATTCAAAATTAGTCATTGTAGCCTTTAGAAAAAAATTAAGTTGCCGTTATTGACAAAACAATACAATATTCTTTCTACATGTCAAATTTCCTTTTTTCTTAAATAACAATATTTGACTCTTTTTTTTTTACATAATGAGCTTTGCAGTGTACATTGATCCGACATATATAAAATTTAAGCATATATTAATTTATTCAAATAATGATACCGTGTCATGGGCACGAGTACAAAAACTAGTATATATATATATATATGAGAGCTCAGGGTATAACTAGCGGCCATGATCAAATTGTGTCAAACACGACTGGCGGTCCAGATTGATTCGTAAGTATGTGAATTACATATGAATCTCATTTATGAGTTTTGTCTGAATTACCCCCTCAGTTATGAGATTTGTTTATCCCAAATATCAATTGAACCGATCTCATATCGACACCGCGCCTATGGTACGGGTACATATACGAATATCTATATTATAACAGAGATCAGGAGCTAACTGGCGGCCCAGATCAAATTGTATCAAACACAACTGACGGTCCAAATTGATTTGTAAATATGTGAGTTACATATAAATCCCTCAGTTATAAGTTTTGTTTAAATTACCCCCTCTACAACCAATAAGTATTTAATAACCTCTCAGCTATGGTTTTTCTTTAATTATCCTCTCCACAATCAATTGCAGTTACAAGAATGTTTTCCTTCAACACATTTTTTTAACCACATCCTTTCGTTTGAGTTGACGGAATGGTTATCTATAATTTATCTCGAGCATCCATTAAGTTGTTTTAATGAGATATTTGTTTGTAAGTTTTGTAGTTAACTTTTGTAATTTTAAATATTTGTATTTTAATTTTATTATTAATATTTAGTTTGTAGTTTCTTAATTAATTTTTATCGTAATCAACTTAATCTCAATTTAATTTTTCTCCGACCCAGATTTATTTTTTAAAAAACATTTGTTCATAAGTTTTGTAATTTTAAATATTTGTATTTTAATTTATTTTTTATAAATGTGTGTTAAGTTTCCATTAATAGTCTGAAATATTTGTGATTTCAAAATAGTCTTTTGTTTGTTCACTCTGTCTCATTCAATTTATTTTATATTTTTCGTTTGTTGCAATTTTCATTTTTAAGTTTATTTCAATTAACAGGTGTTGTGTTGGTGTGTGTAAGAGAGAATGTTTTTGGATTCTTAATTATATTTTTTTTTGGATGAGTTACAAAATTTTACAGTGAATAAAATGTTTTATTTCTTTAATTTTCGGCAAGTCGTCTTTTTTTTTTTTTTTGTAGTGTACATTGATCCGGCCCCTACAAAATCTCAAGCATATACTAATGTATTCACATCATACTCACTTCATACATTGATCACGTCTATACTGACATCGTGTCAAAGGCACGGGTACGAAATCTAGTATATATATTAACTATACAATAGAGCTCAGTCAATTGACTGAAACTATTTGACGATCTAGATCGAACCTAATCGTAAGATCCCACGGTTCTAGATCAGTTACTAATAACCCCCTTACAAACAATCCTCTCAACTATGGGTCGAGTTCGAATAGCGTCCCTCAATTACCACTTGAATCAATTTACGTACCCCTTCAATTACGTAGTTAATATATAATGACACCCCAAGATATATTGTCACCGTGCATATGGCGCGGGCACGAAGTTCTAGTATGTATAACAATAAAGTTTATTCTCACACATATGTAATTGACTAAGGCTGTTTAGAGGTTAAGATTAAATTATCTTTAAAAATTCAATGATTGAGATTTACTCTCACATTCACATGCGTGAGAGTAGTTATCTATTTTTAACTCTCTATTTTTTTCTCACTCTGTTACAAAATCACTCCCTGTAATTAATATTATGAGTAGTCACACCCTGAGATTAATATTCTAAATCATTATCCTTTACAAAACATCAATCTTACATTAATATAATCTCACAATAGAGCTCAATTGATTGACTGAGACTATCTGGCCATAGTGTTTGATTTCGCCGCAAAATCAAACGTTCATAGGTCAGTTACATATAACTCCTTATAAATAATAACCCCCTCAACTATAGATCGAGTTCGAATAGCGTCCCTCAACAACCACTTGAAGTAATGTACCCTTAACTGTAACATTTTTTAAAATCGTACCTTCTATTTAGACATTGTCGTTTCAATTAACAAAATCAGATATATTGACACCATGTCATAGGCATGGGCTCGAGGATCTAGTGTATATATATATATATGTTTTAAGACACAAAAACTATCAATTGACGTCCATGAGTAAAATTGTACCTTCACACTTTAATTATGTCTTGGTCCAAAGCAAGCGTAAACAATTTTCTTTACGTTGTTTATCATCATCAACTAACCTTTAACGCGTCCTCAGCTCAGCATCAAGGGTGTGAATTACATAGCTACAATTGCCCCTTTTTAACTTGGTTGTACACTTGTACTTCACACTTCAAAGTCAAAGAATTTAAAAGGTAAGCCAATCTAAGTGCCTCATCAGTGAACAAGAAAATTCAAAATTCAAAACATTGATGGGAAGGTTGTAAAGTCTGGCATGCCTTAGGAATATAACTAAGTTAATCGACAATCAATAAAAATATTCTGTTTAAATCTCAATTTAGTCACTTTACTTTCGGTCAAAATTCATTAATCTCACTATATTTTTTTTTCCTCAATTTAATCACTATACTTTTACATAATTAATACGTTCATCACTTCATTTATATATTTGGATGAAACGTTTAATTTTTTTTTGGAAAATAAAAAAATATCCTTACAAAATTTAGGAATTTTGAGGGTCTCTTTCTCCTCTCAAACATAATTTCTTATTGTCTGACTTGAATTTGTCAACACATCTTTCAAAAGTAAGGGGTATTATTATCTTTTCAATGATTTCCATCCAACTTAATTAACGGAAATGACTCTAGTGACCTTATTGACTTTCGAAGCCAAGTAAAGTGATTAAATTAAGGAAAAAAAGTAGAGTGAGTTTAATGAATTTTGACCGAAAGTAAGGTGACCAAATTGAGATTTAAACCAAAATATTCAAAATCAACGTTAAGGGTGATCACATCTTGTAGGGAAGGTTGTTTATGTAGCTCGTGAGTAGGGGCGTAATAGATAATAATCTAATCCAAATATATTAATTAATACCTAATTGCCACCCGTGAGACCATAAGAGTATTTTAACAATATAATTGTACACAGAAAAGGGAATGAGGGAAATGTAAATATTGAGGGGAAAAATGAACTAATTGGGGTTGTGTGAATTATGACTACATGGTCATGGTGGGGGAGAAGAAACTACGTAGATTACCATGTTCCTCACAATCTCCTTGGGAAGAGTCGAAGAACCAATATTACCTAGGTGGCTATACCATTGTTGGGAGTTGGGACCTAGGAAAATGTGAAGGATCCTCGATGAAAATTGTGCGAAAGAGACGAAGAGTTCCAAAATCATCATTTGGGAAAAGGAATTTTTTTTTTTTTTGTTAATCAGGTTGAATCCTGGGGTAGTAGTTTCGGTCTCTTATTGCTAAAAATCACAGAATGTGCCTGAAATGATACAGGGTTTTGAACATTTGGGAAAAGGATTGTATATGCTATTGCTTGAAGAATTTGTGAGAAAATATTAAGGCCGAGAAAAAAGTACAAATTTGAATTCTTCCACCAAAAAACAGTCATAAAAATTTCGCTATGCCATATCAGCATACAAATTTAAGGAAAAGCATACAAATTTAAGGAAAAGCTTGAAATTTTATAGAAGTCGGATCAATGTATACAATACAATGAAAAAGATGTCAAAACATGTATAAGTCAATAATTACAGATGTAGTGGTAAATCTTCCATGAGATTAATTAGTTCTACTTTGAATTGAATAACAGAATTTGGAGGAGCGTCATATGTGTGCCTGCTGCTCCATGGCCCGTAGCATGGTAAACAATACTGTCCCCCGTTTTCATTGTAACAATCCCATGATCAAACCGAATAACCATTTGGCCTAGCAAGACCCAAAAAAATAAAAAAAAAAAAATAAAGAATCAAGTCCTAAAGAAAAAGTGGAAGTAGATACTACTGAATATCAACCTCTAATTTAAACAAAATCCACCTTTCATGTATCCTAAATGTTTAGTACATAAATTTTCCAAAAACTATGAAAGAGTTCTTTTCAGGAGTATATAGATAAGAGCACAAACCATATCTCCGAGTATAAGAAAGTTCTCACCCAATAGATTAAACTTAATTCGTTGGAGCATTTTCATAGTACCTGAAACAATTTAAAAAATTGAAATTGTAGTTAGATTATAACAATATCACCACCCCATGAGTTTGCAAAAGATTCAACAGTAAAATCAAGGGCAAAGTGGACAGAGAGATTTCAAATTCAGTGCTTGTGCAAGAAAAAGAGGGAGAGTTAGGACTCACAGGCATGTATAGGAAGGATTAGACTCACTTACATAATGCATCTTTAGATTTCTTGATCAGCATTCAATAAACCAAGACTTAGAACCCCAACTCACCTAAAGTACAAAAAACTCATTAATCCATTCTTATGTAAATTGAGCGCTAAATAACTTGAAAATAATCTTGAAGAAGTGGGTGTGTCATAAAATGAAAACCAATTAATGTGTGTGACGATAGTTGAAAATAAATCAACTTTGAGAAAACTAACAGTTGCTTTCGTGCAGCTGAAGCTACAAACCCTACCCTCACCTCCTTTATAGAATCTACAAAAAGGAAGAACATGAATGTGGAGAGCATAACACATGAGCTTAACTTTGTAATTAACTTTGAGAAAATTGGAAATTTCCCAAACACGCAGTCTTTAATTCAAACTATGATCATTAGTTCTTTCTTTTTAAATTCAAATCGGGTGTAATGTGATTTCAATGATGAAGCATGTCTAGCGACGAACCAAACATCAAATTTTCAGCAGTATAAAATGATGGCTACTCAAGACAACATGTTCGAATTAAATGGTCAACTAAATCTTCAACATGCTTTACATTGAATGAGCACTTAATGTCGAAATTAATATGCAAACGAATCAAACTTGAACATATTTAATTAATACTCAATGATCTTAATTACCAAGCACATTCACTCCCCAGTTATGATTCCAAAGAAAATCTAATAATTCAAGAAAGCATAACACCAAGTAAGATGAGCCGCTCAAGAATAGAAAAGGTTAGATCTAGATAATATCGCAATTTAATCAACTCCTCCAAAGAAAAGCTAATAATAAGTGTAGAAATTCCTTTCCCAAGTCATTCTATCACAGTTTGTTGATGGGACAGGACTACTTTCCTTGGGATAGTGCTTGGAAGACTAAAGCTCCTTCTAGGGTGGGTTTTTTTCTGTGGGAAACCGCGAATGAAGCCATCCTTACGGAGACAATTTGAGGAGAAGGATGTTATATGCAAATAGGTGTTTCATGTGCAAAAGGGAGGAAGAAACTGTGAATCACCTTCTGCTACACTGCCCAATGACAAAGGAAATTTGGAATTTTGTTCTCTGTTTATTCCAGGTGACCTGGGTAAATTCTCTTTCTGTCAAAGAGACGTTGATGAGCTGATTTTCTTCAAACGTAAGAAGAAACCTTACTTTTTGGATGGCTGCACCGGTGGCAATTTGCTGGACTATTTGGAGAGAACGTAATTCCTGGGCATTTTATAATATAGAAAGGAGCTACGAGAATCTTAAAGAGCAAATCATCCAATATTTTTGGGGTCATGATGTGTTCTCACGGGGGCTAAGTCCCTTTGTAGAGCTTGTAGATAATAGTTGTGTAGGGTTGTAGGAGTTTTTTTTCCTACTTCTATAAATAGGATGTGTCACCTCTTTTGGCACCCGTTCTTTATATATACTCTTTACTTATCCAAAAAAAAAAGCTATTAATTCAAGAAAGCATAATTCCAAGTAAGATGAGCCGCTCGAGAATAGCGAAGATGATGGATATGGATAATATCACAATCTATTCAATGATCACTTAATAACAATTTTTTTTGATAGGTAAGTGTGATCCCTTGTTGGTATGAGTATTGGAATCGAGGACCTCAAGGTCTTTGCCTGAGTGCCCTTGACATCTCTCCCACCCCTTGGGGTCAATCACTTAATATTGAAATTAAGATTATTTAACGATATACGTAAAAACTCATAATCTCCCCCTATCGCACACACTCACACCCAGGGCACGTCCTCCCTTTCTTCTTCCCCTGACAAAACTCGTAATCCCCCTCTCTCAACCTCTTTATCCCGCCCACAGAGAGAGAGAGCGAGAGAGAGAGAGAGAAAGAGAAATATCATGTGTCATCTTGAACCAATTTCAAAGCTAACAGATATAACAAATAGTGGGAGAGGAAGTAAAATTGAAAGAAAACTTTGGGGGGAAATCTTGCCCGACGCCGCTTTCTCTTCCTTGAATCCTTCTAAAATCGAAAACAAATGCGAAGAAAAAATTTGAGTTTGGGGGCGTAAACCCAATGTGTCATCAGAGTCTTGAGGTTGCGAAGAGAAGTCAGTTTTGCGTGAGGGAACGGGAAGGGAAGGCATGAATGGAGGAGAGAGGTGGGTGTGGAGGAAGGAAAGGAAGGAGATGGAGGTGAGGAGTTAGGAGTTAGGAGTTAGGAGTTAGGAGTACATGCATAAACCACCATTCGCACGTGTGAACTCGGAAAGAAATTACGACCGTAAGATTCAAAGTGAAACAATAAATCTCAGCCAATACTTATCTCAACTCAATTGCACACGTATTTCCTAAGGTGTTTTATTATATAGATAGATAAAATAAAGGGGTTTGTGTATGCTAAAGCATCAAAACCACACAAGGAAAATCAAATCTCATGTGTCACAAAGTGTGTACTACTTGTGTGTCACTTTCATCTCAACCATTGTATATGTGAAAGTGGTTGAGATGAAAGTGGCACATAAGTGACACACACTTTGTGGAACATGAGATTTGATTCCCACATAAGGGCAGTGAAGAAGCTAAAAGCTACATACATAATACATTTAATAAGGGGTTAGCTAACCCCCTTTATATTTAAAACCATGTCATTTTACTCCCCTGAAGTTAGAAAAAAAAATCATTTTGAACCCATTTGTGTCGAATTTAGATGTTACCACAATTTTCTACCTCTAAAATAAGTTTGACCCTTCAAACAAAATCTTGTTTTCGGCAAAAAGTTAAAGTGAACCCGTGAGAGATACCTTGTTTTGAGATGCATACAAAATCTTTCTCTCTTTTTTTTCTTTTTTGTTTTGTCTTTGTTTTATTTTATGATTTTTAACACATTTTTCTTGTTTTCCATCTCCTCCACTATAGTACTACTTTTTATCTTTCTTTTATCACCGCTTTTCTTTTCTTTTTCTCAGTTCCCTGTTTATCTCTTTCATCAATCCTTTATTATTTCTTCACCCTCACGCGTAAAACTTTATCATTTTTTTCCGCTTCTCATTTTTGTGTTGTGTGTTTCTTGAAGGAAATATATATATAAGCATTCAAAATGAGATTCTCACTAAATAAGATAAGTAGATGAGTTACAGTAAAAGAGTAATGACACACATGAATTGTAGAGAACTATTGAAGCAATTAATAACAAAAATCAAAATGACATGGACGTGAAGACTCCCTCCCAATCCACGTAGGTGGCCACGTCGGACGTTCAGTCACCCTTCCCGTCCCAAAACTAACAAGTTTTGGGCGGAAAGTTTGTTTTGGAAAAAATGAACTTTGGTTGAGGTATTTCATGCAAAAAAAAAAAACAACACAAGGTTCAAAACGAAAAAACTAAAATAGGTTAGAATTTTTTTTTGCAATTAACCCTTATTATTACTATTATTAAGAAGAGTAATCTTAGAATATATAAAATTTCAATAAAGTATATGACTTACGTGTTTTTAAAAAGTAGAAATAAGCACTAAGTTTAGTGCTTACAACTTATGACATCAGTGTTTTGTGAAAGTCGCTAGGGACAATTAAGGTTATCATTTATACTATAGATAAATGGTTAAATGTAAAATACACGTGTTTGGTAGTTGGGCACGAATAAGCAGTATTATTAATCTCAATATTATTAGTATACTCGCTATTAATCTTCAATTGTATATCGAGGGTAGTTTTGAAAAAATGTTAATCCTAATTTTTTTTGTTAGGGCGTTAATAATATCACCCTCTCTCTTGGTATTAATAGTGAGAGGATAATGACTTTATCCGGGTAACTCGTGTTATTAGTCCCGACCACTTATTGTATACTAAACATTAGACAACTTGACTTATTAATCCTATTTAGCCTTAATTTTGACTACCAAACGACACCTACGAGAGGTAGGAAGAGAATAAATAGATCAAGTATTATTGCAAAAACATACGTTCAAGAATCGACTTATTGCAAAATTCTCAATGTAGCATATATTGTTGGGTTTTAATCAATATTAATTAGGCGGATGAACAAAACTTTAATTTCAAACCCTACCAAGATCCATACTAATTATATAAATTAGATTTAAAATATTTACTCGAATATTAGAACAAACAATATTCGATAGAATCACGTTTGAATCATGATCAACGCAACAAACGATTTGTACTGCTTCTCTATGGTATCCACACAAATGGATTGGACATGATAAATTTAACAATTCTTTGTTAAACAATTGTTGAATCAAAGTAAAAACCCTTCGTCTAACGAATAATTAATCCCAAATTAATTTTTCTCCCTACGAATTTAGTGTTTCACCAAACCATAATTTCTTTTTTTCTTGATCACCTTTGACCATCAAAGGACTCCCTATTTAAAGGGATGAGAAAGTGGCACCTAACCTAGCCCTAGTCTAACTAGGATTATGTTTTGTCCTCATTAGTTTATTTTATTTGAGCTCATTAATCCAATTAATGACCTAAAAAATTACAGTCCAACTCATTCTAAGTGTGTAACTCAATCGGTTCCTAAATTACGTTGACAATAATTAATTACTATATCAAATATATGATCAATTATAAACAATGCGCGATACATATCAATACATCATTATTACCCAAGTAATATGAATTATCAGTGATTACAAATAGCTGATTATGACCAAAATAGTTCTTTTCCTTTTGTCCAAATATTTGATTAAACACAAAACATGGAACGTGTCTTCTTTTTATAGTTTAATCTAGGTTTCTTGTTCTCCGAGTAGACTTATATAATAAACAAATAAACTCAATATATCATATTGATTTATTTGAGCACGACCATGTATTTATTTAAGTATCACTCATTAATGGAGTCATAAATATTATACTCTTGTTATGTAGGAGAGACAAATTCTACCTACATCGTTCATATCCATCAGAATGATTCATGATATATCCAACATCTAATTTTATAATCACCTTGTTACAGAATGACATATCCAACATCTAACTTTATAACTTTAAAGGTCTTTTTTGTTGTAGTGTCCTCATCTAGGATATATAACGACTTCAAGTGAAAGGACAACAGATACATTTGTCACTATGAGAATCACTTAAAACACTCATGTAACGATCCACGTATCATTCTTATGCGGATCAATCCAGTACGTTGTTATATGTAACACACAACCATGTGTAGATTAATATCAACTATATGAGTCTCAACACATACTAGTCTCCGTGTATTATTATTGCCCTTATTAATAATAACACTCGACCAATGATATTTAAGAATAACATATTTATTTTAAAGGCTTTATTATGCATTACTATGAATAAACAAATAATATATAATAAATAAATGTCTCAATAAATAGTGATACATAGAGAAAAAGATTTGCCTCTAAGGCATAAACCCACATATACAACACACTATAATGTTATGCCATGTTGTGAATCTTGCAATAGGAAAAATAAAATGAATTTTCTTATAATTTATTCTTTCTGAATCAAGCATATGATCCTTCATCAGTTCTGGGCAAAGAGTCTCATATTATATTTTTAGATGTTTCACTTAAAGTGTACTTTTAAAAAATAAGACATAAAAGTGTCATTTTATTACTCATGACTACTAATTAAAAGTATCTTTTTCTTAAGAAGTTTGATTTTAAAACAATGATTTTTTGGCCAAAAACGGAGGGACTATTTAATATGATCACATTTGATTAATAAATTGAAACGAATTGAGATTGTTCTTATATAATAGTAATGATAAATCAATAAAGAGTTAATAAAAGGGAGAAATTCAGGTCAGTCCCCTATGATGAAATGTTAATCGAAAAGTCCAGTATATTTATTTTTTCAACCGCTAAAGTACACTTTTGAGGATAAAATGATTAAAGATACCCTTAATGAACAACAAACGTGAGCACAAATCCTTCACCCAAAATTGGGCATCGCAATGCAAAAGTCCTGCGTCGCAATGGACAATTGAAGTCCCATCAAAATTGGGCATCGTAATAAAAAGTTGTCAGTTGCAATGGATTAAAGTCCCCCAAAATCTGGCATTGCTATGAAAAAGACGGATGTCGCAATAGACAATTGAAGTCCCACAAAAATCGGGCATCGTAATGCACATGAAGTCTGAAAACAAAGTTTAAGGGTGTTAGTTGTCAGTTTTGAAACTGATGCACCAGTAAAAATAAAAGAGTTGAGGACTCTTCCATTGGCATGACATAATTTTTGATCCTGGATTAACCACGGGACCACCGCATATCAAATCGAAGCTCTCGACGAGATTTACTAGACTCTCAAGTGATACCATATGATGTCTTTGCTTTAAGGCCAAAAAACGTTGTTTAAGCACTATTTTGAGCTTTTAAAGTTTTTGTGATGCCCAACTTTTTTCCTGGAAGCATTGCGATGCCCAAATTTGAGCTGTGATTTTTGTATTGCGATGCCCAAAATTTGACATACTTCAATTGTGCGTTTTGATGCCCAGTTTTTGCAATGTGATGTCCAAAATTGGGCATGGGTTTTGTCCTCCGCGTGTCGTTTATTCATTAAGGGTATCTTCGTCATTTCTCCTCAAAAGTGTATATTAGCGATTTAAAACAAATATATGAGATCTATGCGGTTATAATTCCACAAAAGAGGCCCGACCCACAATTAATCCTTAATAAAATGTAGGTAAAGTGAGCACTAGTGACCCAAGTAGTAATAATGCTAATGACATTAGCATAAAGGAAAATGTTTACACTTTCATCTTCATTTAGCGACAAAATATAATTATTAGGGCTAAATGCACCATTAGTTCCATAACTTTGACCAAACCCATCATCAGTCCCCTAACTTAAAAAATGATCACCATTGACCAAACATCGCCCTTTTTGTTCACCGCTAGTCCATAGCCCTAATGTTGTTGGTATATTACCGTTAAGTGAGCATGTGTCATTCACATACACAGAAATTGAGGGCATAACAAATGTTTTCATTTCAAATAAAGGTCAGTTTGTTATCATCATCAAAACAAGGGGTCATGGATAACATCATCAAAATAAGGGGGCCAATTGAAAATTCTAATACCCACTACCCAGTTCATCTTTACCCAGACTCCTTCTCGATCTTCGCCGTCGGCCTCACCCCTCTCGATCTCTGTCGTGCCATCTCAATATGCCCCCAAGTCTTTCCATCCCCTCTCCCTAACATCATCTTCGTCTTCACCTTCCTCCTTCACGAAGCCCATATCTACGGGCACCAACTTTGTCGTGTCATCCATTCTTGTCCTCGATCCGCAGCATTTATTAAGTTCAAGGCTTTCGCGATGAGCAACCCATCCATTAGAAGATGGATCATGTGTGTGGATCCCGGTCTCATTCGATAACTTTGCAGGCACATGTGATCCTTGACGCCAACCATGTCTAGGTTGTATAATTCAATGTGGACGTCCATGGTGACCTGTGATTCCGGTGCACAGTTGGCGAAGAAGAGGGAGTATTGATTGGGGAGGGTGACCGAGAAGGTTTGTTCGCGGAGGAGAGCGGTGACGGGGAGAGGTCACGAAAGCCGAAGAGGAAGATGATGAAGTGGGAGTCGAATTTTTCACATGGCCCCCTTATTGTTATGATGTTATGCATAGCCCCCTGTTTTGATAATGATAACTAACTGATCCCTTATTTGAAATAATAAAATCTGTTTTGCCCTCAATTTTTGTGCATGTGAGTGACACATACTCACTTAACGGCAATTCACTAACGACGTTAGGACTGAGGACTAGCGGTGAACAAAAAGGGCGATGTTTGGTCAATGGTGATCACTTTGGAAGTTAGGGGACTGATAATGAGTTTGACCAAAGTCTAGGGATTAATGGTGCATTTAACCCGAATTATTATAACATAATTAAACAAGGTAAGAGCACAAGCGTATACCATACACTTGTGATGAGCAAGGAGTGGCTAGATGAAAGGAAAACAACTTTTTAAAGGTACCATGAGTTATTATAAAAAGTTTAAATGTTTTAATATTCTTAATAAAAAATTAAAATCTAAAAATGATCATAATAAAAAAAAAAAGAAGCTATTTCCACTAGAATTTTCACTTATTCACTACGTCCTTAATTATTGCAATAAATAAATACATGTTTAGACAAAACTACCCCTTAAGTACTTGCTCATTTTAGTTGACTAGTCAAGTTACTTTCTTAATTACCTTCTAACATTATTTTTTTAGTTTAAACATCAATGAACAACATAATTATTAAAATAATATGATTAATACTTTTTCTACAGAAATTTCAGAATATATTAGATATTTATAATTCTAATTTAGTTTTAAAATATTATTTTAAAATATCAATTCAATAATGTTAATGGTAGATATTAAATTGAATATTGGTTTCAATATCAACACAAAGATTTAAATTTTGAATAAATTATAAAGGTAAGCAACATATTTCAAATTTTACGATATTATTTCATACTATGTGTAAACACCCCAATTTCGTACCTCTGGTATGTAACATTGACATGCGATATCAAGACCTGTTGAAACTTAACAAATGTCAAGTTACAGGGTTTAAAAATGCAAAAGACAAAGCAGGATGCGTAAAACAGTGAAATGCAGGGGCCAGAGTGTCTAAAAAGGAGGCAAAGATTGAAGGCTGGCGCTGCCACCAAGCAATGTGGGTGCGGCGCCTAGATCCCTAGGGGTCAGCGCCCAGCTCCTCTGCAATGCACTCCGACTTAACGCATTGCACAAGCCTTCAAGCGCACGGTACAAGCTGATGAAGCACAATATGAAAATCAAAAATCCCAGCGGTGTCCCTCCTCTCACCTATAAATAGAGGTGCCCAGTTTCAGGAATTCACACAGTCACACAGAGAAAACGTTGTCCGTTTGTTTTACGAAGTGAGCGATTGTGAGAATAGTGAGCTCCCCCTCCTATAAAGCCTCGAAGCTCAGCCAAATCTCCTCCAATCACAAAACCAACCTGTCAAAGTGAGCCTTAACCCCCCAGCTAGGTTTCCACCCTATTCCCCCGGTCCAAAAATCCCAAAAAGAGCAGTTGCTCTGCCCAAATCCAAAGGCCAAATCCGTCAGAAGCAAGCAGTTGCTCTACCCATTTCCGCCAGCAGCAAGCAAACAACAGCAAAACGCAAGCAGTTGCTCTCGCTCGTTTGACGATGCCCAGAAGCAACTTTTGGAAGCAGTTATTCTGCCCGAACCGCAACAGCAACAAAAAGACTCCCTCTCCCGGAAGGATAGAACGAGCGCACCAACACTCTTAAAAGGTGAGCCTTTAAGTGTTTTATTTATTAAAAAAACTATTTTTCATTTGTCCCAATGTAAATAATATAAGTTGTTATGCTGTCCGGATCTATTTAGAAAATAGCATTAAAAAGAGCTATTATTATGACAAAATATTTTTAAGTGTATTTGTAATTACTGGAAGGAGGCAGCTGCAAGTCTGTAAATAATGTAGACATGGATATATTTGCTTTTAATGCTTTATTTATTTGCTAGATAAATATAACAAAAAACATACTTTAGCCAAAAACTGTTTTGAGACCGAAAGGGTGAGTTGGGTGTCTAGCACCTTCCCAACTCGTAACTTAGCCTCCGAACCCTTTTTTTACAATTTCTGGTTTATTTTTTGGTTTTTCTTTGTTTCTTCCTTAAAATAAAGATGGCGACTCTCTCAAAAACATTTTGGATCACAGTGAGGTCCGCAACATCCTTTCTTGCACGTTCCCGTTTTCCCTAAACAATGGAGAATGAGAATGAAAGGGTGATGCATTTCCTGTATTTTGTTTTTCCCTAAACAAGGGAGGATGAGATACGGGGAGCCCAAAGCACTCACAGCAATCCAAAATAAACCTAAGGTCACTGTGAGGCTCGCAACATCCTTTTCTTGTACTTTTCCGTTTTCCCCTAAACAAGGGACGATGGGAATGGAAAAGGTGATGCATTTTCTATGCCTTGTCTTCCCCCAAACAAGGAAGGGTGAGATACGGAGAAACCCTAGGCACTCATAATGATTTTAGGCGCTTTTCGAAAAGTCCATAGTGAGGCAGGGCGTGTTCCCACGCGCTCTCGCAACATCCTTTTTTTTGCACTTTTCGTTTTTCCCTAAACAAGGGACGATGGAATGAAAAGGGTGATGCATTTTATGTGCCTTGTCTTCCCTAAACAAGGGAGAGTGAGATACGGAGAAACCCAAAGCTCTCATAATGGACCAAAAATCACTCGGTGACCGAGGCGTATTCAACGCGCTTCTTGACAACACCCTTTCCGCATTTTTAATTTCGTCTTCCCTTAAACAAGGGAGGGTGGAATGGAAAGCGTGGTGCCCTTCCGCATGTCGCGTTCCCCTAGAAAAGTGAGCGTGGAGCGCGGGAGAATCCCGGGGCACCCACATTGGCGACTCTGCTGGGGAGATCATTTTTATTTTAAATAAAAATAGAGGGTTAGACTCAGTAATTTTTTTTTTAAGTTTGTGGCTAAAGTATGCTTGTTATATTTCTTTAGCATTAAATATTGCATTCTTATATATCTGTGTATATATTTGTGGATATGATCCTCCATCTTGCAGCAATTTCGTTCCAGTTACCATTACATGTATATTTTGAAATAAAAAAAATTCAAAAAAAAAGATTCAAAAAAGAAAAAATAATAAATATAATAGATTTCCTGACAGCATAACAAAAGGGCTGGGGCTTTATTTTTACTATCGCTTTATTTCTGCACTCTTTATTTTTATCGCACAAAATATGTACATTTTATTTCATTCTGTTATTTTATTTTGGGGATTAGGACAAATTTGTAATTAATATGAATAGATAGATTCTCCATTTTTCTTTCTATTTCTTGATGTGATTGGTTGCTTGCTCACGCTCAAACTAAAAGGCTGAGGAAATCCACAAAAAACAGCAATACATGCCATATATGTTTTATTTCTTGCTTTATATCTGGAAAACAAAAAAAGAAAGAAAGAGATTTTACTGCTTTTTAGATGCCGCACACACGCGCACACATGTAGATATATTCCGAACTGTTACCCTACATCATGGCCAGCCTACCCCCTGCATCAGCCAACGTTAATTGCATATTGATTTTCAGGACACTTCATGGACCGATCGATTTTTGCATATTTGAATCATTGGTTAGCCCCTGTGTAAAAAAAAAAAGAGGAAGAAAAAAAAGAAAGAGAGAAAAAACAATTGCGACAACAAGAAAGAAATAAAAAAGGAGGGGAAATATGAATAAAAAAATACACAGGGACTGACTGATTATTTTCTGATGTTTGACTTAGACCATTTTGAATGGTGGATCCCGGAAAGAGTATAGGCCATTCGCCTGAGATCAGTCCGATCTTGGGGAGTCGAAAGGCAGGTGGAATACGAGGGTCCTATACTCTAGAGAAAGAATCCACTGTTCTAGGAATAGTCTTGAGACTGTCAAAACAAAACAGGTGCTTGTCCGATCAATTGTAGGGAAAATAAATAATAATAATAAATACTAATAAAGGCACACTGTACTCCAAGCCCAGAAAAGCCTTCAGCCAACCCCTTCTGATACCATCAAATCTCTTTTCCTCAGAAACCTGACCCGAATTTGGAAAGGCAGAGATAGTACTGGTCGGTTGATACGGGATACAAGCATAGAGGCCAGATCAGAAAATATCAAAATCAGTTCAAAAGTTCAGATTTAAGCATAATGGTCGCCGAAATGAACAGCAGTAATCGACATGTGGCCTCCCTGTTCGCTTCTACTCCGCCATGCAGGAATGGTTAGATCAAAAATTGGGTGCACATGCTGATCACATAATGAGTCAGATGGCTAACCTCATGCAAAGTCCAAGGCCCAATGTTGAGGGAACCACTTTCCCCGCAACTCCTCAAGAAGCATCCATTCCTCATACTCCTCTAAACCCAAATCCTCAGCCAAATACTAACCTTCCACCAACCGCCAATGCCCCAATCACCAATTTCTCACCAAATACCTATTATTACCAAAGTTTCAACCCTTTCTTTCCAAACCTACCATGTCCTCTCCCAAATACCAATATACCCCAGAATCCAAATAACCTTCCATTTCCCACTGCCAATCCACTCCAAAACAACTCATATATGGACCCCAGAAGTCATATCCAGTCAGAACAAGTAACAACCTATTTATCTCTTAATGATCCTGGCTGCCAAACTGAAGCCGTCCAAAATCCTTATCCTACCCAAAATCCTTACCAAATGCCACAAATTAAATAAACCCAAATTTTCCCCAATCCTTCCAACATATACCAAAACCCAGCATCTCCTCCCACGAAATTAGAGGCAGATATGGAGAATCTAAAGAGTATGATGCACAAGGTCTTGAGCAAAAGGGAATTTTTTACGTGGGCATTAACGCTAAAACCCTCAGCCATATTACCCTCAAATTTCAAAATGCCCGACATAGAAAAATTCGATGGGACTAGATGCCATATCTCCCACCTAAAATCTTATTCTACTGGTATGCAATCAAGAGGGGCTAGTTTCGAAGCAATGGCCTCCAATTTTCACCTTACCTTGATAGGGGCTTCTAAGCAATGGTTAATGCTAGCAGATGACAACACCATGGGTACTTGGGACCAAATAGCTGAGGGGTTTTTAGAAAGGTACAAAGATAATACTACCCCCGAGAATAAAAGAGATCTTGAATCGTGCACCCAAAAGGAAAAAGAAACCTCTCCAAGATCTCATTGATGGCCAGGTCATTGAGAAGCCGCACCCATGATTAATTCTGATTAAAAAGTGATCAAGCATTACCCAAGGAACAACATCGAGAAAGGATTTGAACAGGTAAAAACTTAGTACGAGAAATTGTTGATCACTCAGAAAAAGGACAAGGGAAAACCTTTAAGACTCATCAAACCCTAGATTACCCTTGTGTATAAATCTCCAAAATCCCCTTTTTACCTTTGAATCTCCTTTTGCCAAATAAAATCTTCAGGAAACAACTTTTTTTTCAAACTCAGAGTCAGTTTGCGTAGATTGTCTATATATCGTTTCTTTTTCAGGTTACATATTTCGAGTATCCCTGGAAAAGTTTTCTTCTAAGGATGATAAGTTGACTCCCTTAAAAACACCTAAATCTACATGAGTTGATAATGATTCATCCAAAAGTATGGACCCGCAAACTATTAAGAACGCATGAAATTCAAAGCAGACAAGTAGTTTTGACTGAAATTACCTTCGACCCTTTGTAGTTGAGCTGTTAGTAGCATACTGAGGCTTTCCACCTTGAAACATTTTTTTAGTCCGCCTTATGCACTACTGAAACTAAGACCTTCCGAATATCCCCCGGCCAAGCAACTACCTGCATGATTTAGCTTCCCAAAAGCTGGGGTTGTGCCAGCCTTTTATCTACCAAGAATGATTATCCCTTTGACCAAAAAAAAGAGAGAGATGACACTCCTCAACTGCTATGTTATGCTCCTAAAAAGAAAAAAAAAAAAGAAAAAAGAAAAGAGAAAAGAGAAACGGAAAAAAAATCTCTCTCTGGAGCAAATCCATCATTTGTCCATCTCTCCCTTTTTCCCAAACTAGTTTGGGGCTTTTCGGGAAAAATCAACAGATACGCTTTTAGATTTGGATCAAAGGAAAAAGAAAAGCCCACCATACCCAAAAGCCCAAACTATACCCAAAGTCAAAGCCAAAAAGCCTACCATACTAAAAAACCAAAAGCCAATTATCCATCCAGAATCCACAGCCTAAAAAGCCAACCAACGATCAATTTATTGATCACTTTTCTGTGAAGAGACCTTCTAACCTCAAAACCAATCCATCTCCAAAAGTTTAAACATAACACTTTGAACCAATCGCAATTAACAGCTATGCTTCAATCGATTATAATGTGATCCGAGTCAAAGATAGAACTCCTTGCTAAAACACACAAAAACATCAAATGATAATTACCAAGTAGGGTCCATAAACTCACCAAACCTGGTGATACTCGGCAACAAGGTGAACTCTAAATACCGACTCTCCTTCTTGTTCAGTTGAGTCTTCCTCATATCTCGTGCCTTTGATTCTCTCTCCAAAAAAAAAAAAGAGAAAAGTCCACGTAGGGGCTTTCCCTTCATCCACTTCTGGAGTAATTCGTATTCATAAAAAATGCAATCGATTGAGTATACTAGGGGCTTTCTATCCCATTTTGAAAAATTATCGATTGAGTCACCTTATGGCTTTTCCCACCAAACTCATGAGTCTTGTCTATAAAGTCTCATATCCCATATACCCTGGATCATGAATTATTGAAAAGAGACATTTTGGAAACACATATCAACTGAGAAAGTTCTGTCTCAGCCTTACTAAGCAGGGACTTCTTAGGATGGTCTTTCATAATTTCCGTGAGCCGGGTAGATAATTTCGGGTACACTTTGCCCTTACCTTTCTGTTAATGTTAGACTGGTTGTCCACAAATTTCTGTCCAGAATACCAAAGGTTCGAAACTCCACTTACAAGATTTGACTATCTGCTTCATCATGCCAGTGTCCCTAAGTTCTATCAGTTCTTGCTGCTTGACCGCCGTGTTATCTCCTCATATGGGCCCCGTTTTTGAAACTCATCCTTACTTTCTTTGCCAAAACCATGATATCTTGTTACTAAGTCAAAAGAAAAAACGGGGACCTCCATTAAAGAAACCCCACCAGGTGCCAGAAAAAACAAAACATATACATCATACCTCATATGTTTGTGACCGAAGCTTCGAGTAAACCACAATAAAGCAACAACCTCAGCCTTCCCACCTACCAGCCAAAGAGTACGGTGTGTTCATAAAAGATGAATTAATTCTCGCTTAATTTGCAATAAGTATCGCAGTCTAAATCAATGTTTTTCTCAAAACAATGCAATGAATATTGCATCAGATCCCTGCATTTACCCTTTATGCCTACATATCACATAAAATTTTGCATCTAATCTTTTGTTAAGCATGGTAATTCTGCAATGAATATTGCACCCGGTGTCTGCATACACTTTCTCTGTTGGCAGTGCAATGCATATTGCATCAAGATCTCGCATCAAAGTTTCGTGAAAATGCAATGAATATTGCATCAAATTTCGGGAGTTTCGTAGCAATGCAATGGATATTGTATCAGGTATTATGCAAGAGGTTTTATGGGGCAATGAATATTGCATCAAATTTGGTAACAAGTTCTGTAATAATGCAATGGATATTGCATCAGCTTTGGTGATAGGCATGTGGCAAGGCAATGGATATTGCATATGATTTTGTGGTAACACAATGGATATTGCACATGATTTTGCAGTGATGCAATGAATATTGCATCGGTTTGGGCCTAGGTTCCTAATAGATGATGTAATGGATATTACATCTGTTTCCGCATCTGGTCACGCTATGGATAGTTTAATAGATGTTACACCATATTTTGTTTTGGTATCGCTTGATAATGCAATGGATATTGCATCTGACTTTTTGATAATGCAATGGATATCGCATCTAACGTTGCGATGTAATGGATATTGCATCTATTTTTACTGTGATGCAGTGGATATTGCATTTAGTGTTTAGGCGACGCAATGGATATTGCATCCGTCTTTTTGATAATGCGATGGATATCGCATCTAGCATTGCGATGCAATGGATATTGTATCTGATTTTGTGATAATGCAATGGATATTGCATTTGGTGTCGTGATAATGCGATGGATATCGCATCTAGCGTTGCGATGCAATGGATATTGCATCTGATTTCTGCAATAATGCAATGGATATTGCATTAAGTGTTGTGGCGATGTGATGGATATCGCATCTAGCATTGCGATGCAATGGATATTGCATATGATTTCTGCGATAATGCAATGGATATTGCATTAAGTTTTGTGGCGACGCAATGGATATTGCGTCTAGTGTTGAGATGTAATGGATATTGCATCTGACTTTCTGATAATGCGATGGATATCGCATCTAGCATTGCGATGCAATAGATATTGCATCTGATTTTTGCGATAATGCAATGGATATTGCATTTAGTGTTTTGGTGATGCAATGAATATTGCATCTGGTCTTTGCAATGCAATGGATATTGCATCTGATTTTTGCAATAATGCAATGGATATTGCATTTGGGTTTGTAGCGATGTAATGGATATTGCATCTGTTTCTCCGATAATGCAATGGATATTGTATTTTGATGTGCGTTATTTTCACTAGGTTGTAATGGATATTACAACTTTCTTTCCGCGTAACTGTTGTTTGTTTGCATCGGGCCGAACTACGTTTGGTCTGATTCTTTTTATTAAGGGATACGTAGGCAGCCTATTTCGGTAGGTCTGACCATCAGAGCACACAATTTGCATATCTGCTTAAAAACTACGATAACCTGCTATAACTGACTAAATATGTCTAAGATATGTGATGTTTGGTTTGCATTATAAACTATTGCATTATAACTGCTACCTGTTGCATTACTCCCCATTTTAATTTTCACGAAATTAGGGAGTCTATTTCTTATCAACGATGTTCGTCTACTCAGTAAGATGTGGGTTACCCATAGACTCCATCGTTGAGGGGCTCTGTAGACACCCCAATTTCGTACCTCTGGTATGTAACATTGACATGCGATATCAAGACCTGTTGAAACTTAACAAATGTCAAGTTACATGGTTTAAAAATGCAAAAGACAAAGCAGAATGCGTAAAATAGTGAAATGCAGGGGCCAGAGTGTCCAAAAAGGAGGCAAAGATTGAAGGCTGGCGCTACCACCAAGCAATGTGGCGCGGCGCCCAGATCCCTAGGGGTCGGCGCCCAGCTCCTCTACAGTGCACTCCGACTTAACGCATTGCACAAGCCTTCAAGCGCGCGGTACAAACAGGAGAAGCACAATATGAAAATCAGAAATCCCATCGGTGTCCCTCCTCTCACCTATAAATAGAGGTGCCCGGCTTCTGGAATTCATACAGTAATACTGTAAAACCCTAATTTATTGCATGCTTGTTTATTTCATGAGTTCATACTTTCATAATTATCATTAGTATGTTAACTTAGCTCACTCACATGTTTAAAATCGATAGCATGTTCATTGACGTCGTTTGAGATGCTCGTTTGCACCTTTCCTTCACGAGATGCTTTGGAACTCGGGTTTGTGTTTTATGTTGTAAACACATGGTTAAATGTTAGAGACCACTCATAACATCATTAACACACTTTAGATGTTGGTTGAATGCTAGTTGCATCGTCGGTTTGATTGCTAGTTTGATTCTAGGGTTAACCCTTCTTCGTTTGACCTTTTCGGTTGTTGTTCGGGAGTGTTTTTCCTAAGTTCTTAGCCATGTTTGATTGAGGAGTGAACTTTGATTTGCCTTGGTTATGTTTTAGAGGTCTTTAAGGTTGAATTCTAGACCATTTTGTGCATTGGATTTGAGGGTGCAAGAGGGAGAGACCTAGAACTTGCGAGGGAGCGAAATGGAAATATAGAGTGCACCAGAGTGATGCGCTCACATCACTCCCTAACCATGCGACCACATTGGTCTGAAATGCTGGTTACGGGATTTTTGCATTCTTTCAACATTTGGCTAACCAAACCTTACCCAAACCCAACCTAACCCACCCTAAACCACCCTAGTTCGTCCTACCTATCCTCCCTTGCATGCTTGACATGTTTTGAGAGTTTTAAGTGCATGTACAACACTTGGCAAAGAAAGACATCCAACATGCACAAACATGCATTGGACACTTCCTCCCACCCCACTTCAGCCATAGAGTGGCCATTACCTCCACTAAACATATCCTATTCAACCATCCTCTTCCAAATTCGTGGCTGATCACTTCATGCAAGTTATAAAGAGTTTCTTCAAGGTTCTTGAGTGATCAACAATGGTGGCCAAGTCTTGAGGAAGCCATTTCCAAAACCCAACCATAGAAGAGAAGAGGAGGGCAAGGAGATCACATACCCACCTTTGCATGGACGTTTTGTACAACTTGTAGGGCTTATTTAAGGTGAGTTACAACATCTCTTCTTATTTATTTTAGCCTCATTGACCCTAGGGAAAACAATTTTGCTATATGAGGTCAATGAGAGCACATAGGACTTTGTAGAGATGTCATGTTCTCGTATATGCTAAATGATGCATTTTTGGTTGGATGAACAGATTATAATCAGATTATAAACCATATTTATGATGTTAATTAGGTGTGATAATGTATGATAAATCATTCCATCTCGTTGTTTAAGTGTTGGGAGCATGTTTGATGAAATGGTTAGGCTTGTAGAGATGCTATATTCTCGTATATGCTAAATGTTGCATTTTCGGTTGTATGAACAGATTATAAACCCTTATTATGATGTCATTTATTTGTAGTAATGTATGATAAATCATTCTACCTTGTTGTTTAAGTGTTGGGAGCATGTTGGATGAAATGGTTAGGCTTGTAGAGATGCTATGTTCTCGTATATGCTAAATGTTGCATTTTTGGTTGTATGATCAGATTATGAACAGATTATAAACCATGTTTATGATGTTATTTATGTGTGGTAATGTATGATAAATCACCCTATCTTGTTGTTTAAGTGTTGGGAGCATGTTTGATGAAATGGTTAGGCTTGCAGAGATGTCATGTTTCACTATATGCTAGATGATGAAATTTTGGTTGGATGAACATGTTGTAAAGTATGATTATGATGATATTCATGTGTAGAGATATATGATGAATTATGCTATCTTGTTTGTTTAAGTGTTGGGAGCATATTTGATAAAATGGTTAGACTCATATTTGATGAAATGACAGGAATGAATGTATATGCCTAGTTCGTGACTTTGATTCTATGTTTCATACTTAATTGTTTGATTGGGTTTTTATGGGTTTAATGACCTTAGTAACCTATTTGTTTATGTTAGTATGGACATAGGAGAGTATGGTGACCAATGGCTTCTATACCCTAATTTTGAAAGATTGATTACGACTCAACGGAGTTGACCATTGGGTTAGTATAACATTAAGGAGTAATATGCCTAAGTCCTACGAATTTTGGGGTAGTATTAATGGAGGTTAAGCCTCCAAGCATTTTAAAGTGTATGAAGAACACTTGATGATTAGAGTCTTGATTTTATCTCTAATATGATTATGTGCTAGTTGTGAATTAAAAGCATGACTAGATGATTGTAGAGTACATGCCTACTTATTTGAGCATATGAATATGAATTACGTGTGCTTGAAGTTTGAGTCCAGCTGGAGTCGGTTTGTTGAGTCGTTGGCGGGACGATGTATCATCTTCACGAATTGTGGGATTCGTGATTTTGATAGATCGCCGCGCCGGGTTGCACACACCCCTCTATCGATGGCCACGGTAGGGAAGTAGTTGATCTTAGTTGTAGTATGGAAACATGACTTTGATAACTATCGGAACTCGAGCGGGAAAATGTCTCGGGGACGTCGATATCCACGAAAGGGATATCGAGGACACATAAAGGTTTTGCACGTGTTTTTTTTTGCAGGAGCGACACAGCGGAAAAAGGGTAACGGTATCATATCCCTTTTGTATGAATTGACTCACGAGTGCTATATGTGAATAATGTGCTACGTGAATATGATATGATATGAAATGATGGTTTATTGAATTAATGAAATGTTATACTTGTTGATAACATGATATATATTCAAGATTGTTAAGTATGAATGCCTTGTCATAATTATTTATGAAATGTATATTATGCCAATAGCATGAATTATTATTATTGAGCATGATGCCATGACAGGAATTTATGTTAGTAACTTGCTAAGTCTTTATGACTTACTCCTATTTGTTTTGATTGTTTTCCCTAGATCCGAGTCGAGCGAACGGTTCGAAGTGATTATCAATTTACGTTGGTGAAGCTTGTGACGAGGTTGCTACCTTGTAATTTTAATATCTTTTCTTTTGGCAAGGACGATGGGAACATAAAGTTATATAAACTTTATGTGGGGTAGCAAGACTTTGTGTGTTTGATTATTAGTACTTATGTTAATTAGTACTTAATCTTTTGAGAGCCGACATGTGTTAGTCGTGCCTTGTGTATTTATGATGATCACGTTTTAGTTGTTTTAACCATGTATTGTTTAGTTTATTATGTTTGTTATCCGGCATGTTTTTAGCCGTTAAGCATGTTAGACTAGAGTTGTAGACTTAGTTTAATGTTGGGTTCCGGCCGTAACGTCGTCGAGGACTTGGTATATAATTGCTATAAATTGTTATACGTGCCTATTGTTGCGTCACATGATTTTATTTTTGGACCAAGAGATTCATTATCTCTAAGGTTGTGTTAGTTTGAGCTTGTTAGCTCGGGCCGCCCTGTTTAATTATATTACGCTTCGCATGTGTTAAAGTTTTTGGCGTATCGTCGTTATGGCCTTACCCACTATTTGCTATTTGTTTTTGTTATGTGCCTTTTTGGAAGCGGCACGACCTCGGGGTCTCGTCTTGGGATCCGGGTCGGGTCGCCACAAACACACAGTCACACACAGAGAAAACGCTGTGCGTTTGTTTTACGTAGTGGGCGATCGTGAGAATAGTGAGTTCCCCCTCCTATAAAGCCTCGAAGCTTTGCCAAATCTCTTCCAAACACAAAGCCAACTGGTCAAAGTGATCCTTAGCCCCCTAGCTAGGTTTCCACCCTATTCCCCCGGTCCAAAAAACCCAAAAAGAGCAGTTGCTCTGCCCAAATCCAAAGGCCAAATCCGTCAGAAGCAAGCAGTTGCTCTACCCGATTTCCGCCAAAGTAAAATAACAAAAGCAGTTAGCGGTTGCTCGCTGCTGACGTGCCGTAAGCAACTTTCGGAAGCAATTATTCTTCCCGAACCGCAACAGCAGCAAAAAGACTCCCTCTCCCAGAAGGACATAGCGAGCGCATCAATGCTCTTAAAGGCGAGCCTTTAAGGGTTTTATTTATTAAAAAAAAACTATTTTTCATCCGGCCCAATGTAAACATATAAGTTGTAATGCTGTCCGGATCTATTTAGAAAATAACATTAAAAAGAGTCATTATTATGACCAAATATTTTTAAGTATATTTGTAATTACTGGAATGAGGCAGCTGCAATTCTGTAAATAATGCAGATATGGATATATTTGCTTTTAATGCTTTATTTATTTGCTAGATAAATATAACAAAAAACATACTTTAGCCAAAAAAATGTTTTGAGACCGAAAGGGCAAGTTGGGTGCCTAGCACCTTCCCAACTCGTAACTTAGCCTTCGAACCATTTTTTTACAATTTATGGTTTATTTTTGGTTTTTCTTTGTTTCTTCCTTTAAATAAAGATGACGACTCTGTCAAAACATTTTGGATCACAGTGAGGCCCGCAACATCATTTCTTACTGTTTCTCGTTTTCCCCTAAACAAGGGAGAATGTGAATGAAAGCGTGATGCATTTCCTGTATTTTGTTTTCCCCTAAACAAGGGATGATGAGATACGGGGAGCCCAAAGCACTCATAGCGATCCAAAATAAACCTAAGGTCATGGTGAGGTTCGCAACATCCTTTTCTTGCACTTTTTTGTTTTCCCCTAAACAAGGGACGATGAGAATGAAAAGGGTGATGCATTTTCTATGCCTTGTCTTCCCCTAAACAAGGGATGGTGAGATACGGAGAAACCCCATGCACTCATAATGATTTTAGGCGATTTTCGAAAAGTCCATAGTGAGGCAGGGCGTGTTCCCACACGTTCTCGCAACATCCTTTTTTTGCTCTTTTCTGTTTTCCCCTAAACAAGGGATGATGAGAATGAAAATGGTGATACATTTTCTGTACCTTATCTTCCCCTAAACAAGGGAGGGTGAGATACGGAGAAACCTAAAGCTCTCATAATGAACCAAAAATCACTCGGTGACCGAGGCGTATTCAACGCGCTTCTTGACAACACTCTTTCCACATTTTTAATTTCCTCTTCCCCTAAACAAGGGAGGGTGGAATGGAAAGCGTGGTGTCCTTCCGCATGTCGAACCCCTTAGAAAAGGGAGTGCGGGGCGCGGGATAATCCAGGGGCACCCACACTATGGTTTTACTATTCGATCAATTTTTACAATTATATCTTTTAAATTTTACTTTTTATTTTTTCCAAAACTAAATAACACATATTTACTCAAATATTGGTAGACAAAAAATGTCATTTCGATATTTTTTATTATACAATGTAAATTTAGTCAAAATATTAATTAATAAAGCCTTTACAAAAAGTAAAATAGTAATAAAATAACTATGTTGTTTATTAATGTTTGAACTAAAAAATAATGTTAAAAACTAATTAAGAAAGTAACTTGGTTATATCATCTCCAACAAGCACTTCAAACCTTCAAATTTTAAGTGTTTGTCCACTATTCACAACTCTAACAAGCCCTTCACCTCTACTTCAAATTTGAAGTGTTCCTCCAAGCCCTTCAAATTTAGAGTGTGACTATTCATAACTTCATCTTCCTTCTCCTTTTTTTTTTGTTTAAGTTGTTATTTTGTATTTTATGGTTTTATTATTATTGTTAGTTTACTTGTTTAGTTTAAATACTACTTTGATGTATTTGGTTTAAATAACACAAATAATTAATTCAATTATTTTTTTATTTTTATTGTAAGTTATTAGATATATATAGTATATTAAAATTAATTATAATAAAGTTTATAAAATTATTTTCATGTCTATTTATGTTTGATTTTAGTTGTATTTTCATATATCTATTTAGTTGTTTATTTCAATTATTTTAATGTTTGTATTTTAGTCTTTATTAATGTCTTGCAATTAATTATTAATTTTAATATGTTTTTATTTTAGTCTCAAATAAATTCATCTATATAATTATTATTTTTAATGCATAATGTTTAATTTAATTTAATATTAAATCAATAAATAATATATTTGTTTTGCTAAAATACATTAATACAAATTAAATGAAATAAAACATATACTTAGAGTACAAATTAAATGAAACAATGAAGAATATACTTGAAATATTCCTTTTATAGTGAACTTTGAAGTAGAACTGTTGGAGATGGTGGAAGAAATTTGGTGTAGAAATTGCACCAGTTTAAAGATTTGGTGCAGTTTTAACTTCAAACTGTTGGAGATGGTCGTCACCTTAAAATGAGCAAATACTCAAAGGGTAATTTTGTCCAAACATGTACTTATTTGATGCACTAATTAAGGGCATAGTGGATAAGTAAAAATTGTAGTGGAAATAGTCTCTCCCTAAAAAAAAGAAACAAAAAGGAAGAATGTGTTGTTTCAATAATTAAATTAAAAGGGCTAAAATGCCAACTAATGTTCCTACTTTCTATTTTTGGATGTCCCAACTAATGGTTTTAAAAACTTTTAGTATATAAATTTTCAACCATTCTTCCTAATATATCCCTTCATTTAATATTATCATTATTGCACATTTTAGAGAAAGAGAGGGAGTGTAATGAATACATAATTAATGCGAGAGAGTGTGTGTAATGAATATTATTGTCACAATATATTTTACAACTTATCATTAATTACATTTATTAATCATTGTGTTTTATCTGCTAGGAACATTTATTTGAGACGGAGGGAGTATCACTTTTACATTTTCCGTATATGCATTTACATAACTTTTTTTTACAAAGGTACTCACTTGATCAAATCACCTTTTTGGGTTTTGTTAAGTGCTCATATATTGCACAAAATTTAGGAATAATTGTGGGCCGGTCCTTTTTTCTGAAATGTTAACCGCCAAAGTGTCCTTTTTTTTGTTTTCAGTCGCATAAGTCCATTTTCGTATTTTTTTCTTCGTAAAATGCCATTCTCCCTCCCACGGTCCCTTTATAGGTTGTTGCTCGATCTCTTTTTTCATGGTGCCTTCTTTTTTTTCAAAATAGGGTACTTTTTAGGCCCCTTCTTCCATCTTTGGCTATTTTCCCACCTTTATCACCTCATCCATTTCACCCTCAGAATTATAAGTTAAATATGTGTTAAAGCATAGAATTATTTGATGTGCTTTGAGAAGTCCCTACCTCGTTCCCCAACTTCGTTAAAAGACTGAACATGAATTCTATTATGATCCAATGAAAAACTCTGAAGCCCAGGGGGGGTGACTTGTGTATCGTAGACTAAAAGTCCTTACTACTTCTTCGTCAAAACACTTGAAGAGAAGACATATGAGATTTATTTGAAGATTTGCTCGCATCGCGAACACCAAATCAAATATGATGCTCAATCAATATATTTCCCTTTTAAGTAGGTAGACATGAGTGGTTCAGGATTCCCACTCAATAACTTATTATTCGCATACTCCGTGTCCCAGATCACAATCAATGTTACTTCCTCAACAACCCATTTCTTGAACAAAAGTAAGAAAAAAATATGTTATGTTAAAATAACCAGGAACCAGTGTTGTTGAAACTGATCAGGATCACCATGTGGATATTTTTTACGAGGATAATCGAGCAGAAGCAAACCCATATGCGCATTGTGCATTACGATGTGAGTGTCGGAACTTTACGATGCGAGCATCCAAAACTTTACTATGCGAGCGTCGAAACTTTACGAAGTGAGCGTCGAAACTTTATGATGCAAGCATCGAAACTTTATGATGCAAGCATCGAAACTTTACGATGCGAGCATCAGAACTTATGATGCTCATCGAAATGTGTCAACGCCAACCGTCAAGGAAAAGGATTCATGTCAAAATGTATACGTGCAGCCTCCGTAAGTAACAAAGATAGCAAACACGAATGGAGATGAAGATGGTCTAAAAGAGACACTCTACCTTTTCTCTTGCCTATCCAGTTTTGATAATGAAAAAGCAATTCTCGGTGTGAAATATGTTGATTCTCGAACTCATTCGGTCAAATCCCTTAGCCAACCTCTCAAGCGAGTCTACGTGCAGTCTAATGAAATAGGAATTAGTTAGTACTTTTATGCTCCCATGAGACTGATTTACTTACCTCTTCTTAATTCCATGGGGAATTCCTAGCAAATCCAAAGTTTTTCCTATCCTTCTCAAATTGGGTTGAAAGGTTGATAAAGTGGGTGGATATGTTGTGTACAAAATTAACCGAGATGCATTTTGGAAATGCGATGCCCAATTTTTGTATTGTGATACCAAATTTTTGTAATGTGATGCCTAGATTTTGCATTGCGATGCCCAAATTTTACATTGCGATGCTTGGGCAGAGACTTCGTGTACACGTCTTTTATTCATTAAGGGTATTTTCGACGTTTTATCCAAAAAAAATGTACTTTACCGGTTGAATAAAAAGAAAGTGGACTTGAGAGGTTATAATATTTTCAAAAGGTACCAGCCCGATTATCACCCCAAAATTTAAAATGAATGGACTACATGCAATGACGGATCCACCGTTTAGGGTGAGGGGAAAAAGACCCCGCTAAAAAAATATCGTACAAAAATGATGTCATTTTAGGTATAGATTCTTTTGCTCAAATTTACGATTTATAAACGTTTTCAATATAATAGAATTACTGAATATATGTCATTTGAGTATTTAAGATAATTTTAAGTCACATAGTTCATTCTTACTCGGGATGCTCACCTCTCTTAGAAATGATCACGTGGTAATCATTTGAGGTCACCTAATTGGCTTTTCTTAAAATATACTCCCTCATTTTCGGGTAAATTAACAGCTTTCGTTTGAATTTTTTTAATAAAATAATATTTTTAGTAGCTCATTAGTAATAAAATGACACTTTTATATTTTAATTTTTAAAAGTTGACTATTTAAATAAAACATCTTAAAAGACAATAATAGACTATTTGTCCAAAACAAAGGGAGTATAACATATTCATTTAAAATTGGAGCATTAAACACAAAATACTTAACGAGCACACTATGAAAATGTACAAAAGTTGTTTCCATCATTATACTTAGTTATGGGTACCACTTTAATGTCTAAACTAAAGAAATATTTTTATTTGCAACATATGTTAATGTATCATGCATTAATTTAACATGATAAGCTAAAGCTACTGATAGGCTACCATTGGTAGTAAAAATTAAAAGAAAATCTTAAGGATTAGTCTCCTTCTAGATCGTCTTATAAATTTGTAAAATGGGAGTCATACCTTTCACATCTCTAAATACTACTAATACATGGTAGGCAAGTCAAATGGATCCGTTTTACAAAAAATATTCGTAAAATAGTATTTCTTAAGTTTTTGTCAAATCTTAACAAGACGAAAGAAGTAAAAAAAGAGTGGTGCTAATAGATCCCGAAAAGCTATAAGTTGACCCCCCCTTTTTTCTTTTTTTTTCTCAATGACGAAAATACCCTCAATCAAAAAGACAAAAATACCCTTTAAGTTTATAAGTAAACCCCCATTACTTTTTCTTAAAACTCCCTAAAAACCTTATTCCCTTCTCAAAAACCTTCTTCCCTTCTCAAAACCATTTATAACCTTTCAATTTTGTAAAAAAAAAAAAAGGTCATCTTCATGAAATGTTCAGCTCCACCACTCCTAGTGGAACATTTGTCAACTGTTTCATCAGGATTGGTGGAACAATTTACAAATGTTCCACCGAGAGGAGGGGAACAATTGAAAAATGTTCCACTGAGAGTGATGAAACAGTTAACAAATCTCCCACAGTTCAGGGCCGGACATTTAAGCAAAATTGATAAAAATCCTCATAGTTTTTGGCCCTAAAACTACTCACAATAAACACCAAAGTGATCATAATTCCTAGACTAACTTCACTATTGGTCCCTATACTTTGGAAAAGTCTACTATCAATCCCTGTACAATGCAAGTGCATGCCACGTACCAAAGATTGGAAATTTTACACAACGGTAGTCCCTAGGCCTAAATCCATTAAATAAAGTGTCGTTACGTGAGCATGTGCTCACTCACGTGCACCGTATAGATGGCAATTTAGTAATTTATTGTGATTATTTTGGTTAAAGTATTATTATTATTATATTTCCTAATTGTCTTCTACTTCTCCCCCTATGTCTTCTCTCTTCTCAGCTATATAACATCAATTCACAATGATAGCTTAGCCGATTAAATTATTGACTAAATCGGACACATTGAAAGAAATACAAAGGAGGATTGAACAAACCCCCCCAGCAATGATGGTGAACACAAGAAAGGTGGATAAGGCAGAGGAGTCGGCTTCATTGGGTAGAGTGGGGTGGATGTACGACAAGTGGATAGATAAGAAAATGAGACATACATAGTGGGGGTGGCTTAAAAATGTCTTTCTATTTACAAACCTAATAGCTCCGCCCCCGTATCCTCTGCCAAAACCCAACTGCTCCGTCTTCGAATCCTCCCCCTCATCCGCTCTTTTGCCATGGTTTTTTTTTCTCAAATCAAACCCAAATGCTTCTCAAATGAAGAAGAAACCAAAATTTGTTGCAAAGGATCTAAATTAACAAATCCATATCTAAATTAACAAACCCATACAAATGGGTGATTAAAGTGTGAGATCAGCCTATGACCAAGGTCGGGTAGCTGGCTACTGCAGGATTTGACGTCTATCTCACCGCTCATCTTTCGTACGGTCGGAAATGGCTGAGCCCGTGCATGATTATTATTTATGAAGAGAGAGGTAGTATGGTGTTGGTCTAGTGGAAAAGTGGAGGCTGGAGTAGTGCACAGCCTGAAAAAAGAAAATTTAGAGAAAATGGGTCGGGGACTACCGATGTGCAAAATTTGCAATCTTTGGTATGTGGCGTGCACTTGCATTGTCAGGGACTGATTGTAATACCCCGATTTTTGGTTAATTTGATTGCGTGCGATGATCGTATTTCTTCTCTTATTGATTGTATGATTGGTTTGTGAAAGAGTCTAGATGAGTATGAGAGGCCACATTAAGACCAAAACACTATTAAGAGAGTCCATATAGTTGTTGACTTGCTAAAGTCACAAGTCGTAACTCGACGATAGTCGGAATGCGACACGATTGATAGTTTGCTTGCATTTTGTGTTCGTGACCTCAATTTGGTCCTAGATCTTTACATGATGATTGATAACATGTTTAGATGTATTAGACTTCTAGTTGGATGCATTCTTTAAGTCTAGTGATGTTTTGACGCTTCGAGGATAACAATCGTTCTTATCGTGTAGTTCGAGATTGAGTCGTATGATCGTCTCATCTTCGGGAGTCCTTATTCTCCTAGTTGTTGTTTAACTTCTTATAAGTATTTAAGCCTATTCATTGGCCTCCTGACTTGCTTTAAGTCTCATGGTATTGCTCGTTTGATCTCTAGTTCATTTATTGATTCGTTAGCGAGTTGTTGTGCCTTGTCCCGGTTTCGCTTTGAGTTGTTTCGGGAGTTGTTTGTGGGTGTTTTGTGGGAGTTCTAGACCTACTTTGAATGGGGTTTGAACCTTGTTTGGTTTGGTTGAGTGTTTGGGGTCATTTGGGGTTAAAATTATGAACAATTTTTAGTCTGGGAGGCTTGCGGCCGCAAGGGGAAGGACCTTGCCCCTACAAGGTCAATAGAAAACTCACCAAATGCTGGCAAGGAGCATGCGCTCGCATGGTAAGGACCATGCACATTGCTTTGCCTGTTTTGTGAAATAAAGAGAATTACCTATCATACCCTCATTAAACCCCATCTAAACCCTTCCTAACCTCCCATACTTAGTCCTAATCATGTCCTAACATTATTGGGAAGTTAATTAAGGTTGGATTAGTGGTTGATTACTCCTAATCTTCATTAATTGTACTGGAGAAATTCCTGCTGTGCCCTCTTTAATTATGGGGGTATAAATACCCAAACCCATTTGGGAATTCAGCAATTCCCTTCATTTCTTCTTCTTCACTATACGTATTAGAGAGAGAGAGAGAGAGAGTTCTTAGGGGCTTTGAGCCCTAGCTTTCTTCTTCCTTCGATCCACGAAGATCCAATCATTGGATTGCCTTCAAACTTTGGATTCTTGAAGCCCTCGACGAGTAGAACAACTTAACCGATCGGATTTTCATTCTTTGAAGTTTTCATTCAAGCTAGGTATACTCATCCTTCTATGGATTTTGTGCTCATTGACCCTAATGAAAACAAAGGGCTTGATATTTGAGGTCAATGAGTACACATGTATGCTTTGTGTGATTTTATTTTGAGTTTTTGAGGAGTGAACTTGTTAGAAGCATGAATATGATGCTTTCTATGTTTTATGAAGTGTATTAATAAGCTTTATTTTGTTAGTTTGGGTTTTGAGCATGTTAGTCATATAATTTCCTTAAAAAAAAACATAGGGTTTGACATGATGCTTATGTTGTGAATGAGTTATTGATGATATTAATGTTTTTTGGGGTTTCTATTGAATATTATGAATTATTGGAATTACACATGGTTATATGTTTATGTTTGGAAGTATGCTTGATGAACCCCTATTTCTGGTTATGAGTTTGATAAATGAATTGTCATTATGAATTACATGATTTAAATGTAATGTTTGACTTTATTGGGTTAAGTTGACTTTTATGCATATAAGAGTATGTTGTTCAACTTTAATCCATAAATTTAAGGCTATGAGCATGCTAGATGAAATTATATCTTAGTTATGGCATGTTGGATAAATGGCTTATTTTGGATGAAAGCATGCTAGATTAAATTCTATCTTGAGATACATGCTTGATATGTGATGATTGACTCTAAATATTAAGTGTTGATCTATGAAACATGTTTGAGATTTTGGTTGGGAAAGAAGGGATTAATTTGGGTTACACAATGTTGTTAACCTTGAGAACTTAGTCATGAATATTAGCTAATGAATAAAAGGAAGATTATGATGCAAATAGCTTTTACGCCTTCGAATTTAGAAATAGTAGAAATGACTCAACGAGTCGATTATGAGATTAATATGAACATAGAGAATCACATATTGAAATCTTACGGAATTTGGGGTAGTTTGACGAAGGTTAAGCTTTCGAGCGTTTTCAAGTGTATGAAGAACACTTGGGTATTAGAGACTTGATATTATTACTCTAATGTGTTTATGTGTTAATTAGCATAAAAATGCATAACTATATGATTTAAAAGTAAATATCTACTTGATTGGATTAGTGCGCTATGTTGTACTTTTCCTTTGGTCGAGCATGTGAGTATATATTACTTGTGCTTGCGTTTGAGTCCACTGGCGTCTTTTTGGTTTGAGTATTTGGTGAGACGATGCATTGTCTTCACAAATTGTGGGATTCGTGATCGCAATGGATCGCCGTGTCGGGTTGCACACACCCCTCCATCGATGGCCACGGTGGGGATGTAGCTGATCATTGCTAGAGTAATACACCTACATTTGATAGCTATGGAACTCGAGCGGTATGTCTCGGGGACGTCGATACCATGAAAAGGGTTATCGAGGACACATTTGGTTGCGCGTGTTTTGCAGGAGCTACACGGTGGATGCGAAAAAATAATAATTTTTTCTCTTATGTGGTTTATTATACTGGCACTTATATGAATTGTTGTGCTACGTGGCTAACAATATGATTTACATGAGATGTTGATTACTTGATGAAATGTTATAATAGAAATATAACATGCTAATGAAATGATGGTTTTTATGATATGATGATATACTATAAATATAACATGATATCCATGATTAGAACGGAAACAATAATTTTCCATATATGAATTATTATATGAGTTATGTTAAATGATGAAGTATGAGACTCATGGTATAATTGGGTTATGTGGATGGTGGTTTGATGGTAAGTTAAAATGTTGGAAATAACATGCTACACATATTGAAATTGAGAATCATATTCTATTTGATATGGATGACTTTATGATGAATTATATAGAACTATGTTCTATGTGACTATGGATTAAATTTGGTTTATATTGAGGATTATACCATGAAATGATATATCATAAATATGACATGAGATGCACATGTTTTATTTGAGCATAATGTCATGCCATGACATTGCATCTTTAGTAGCTTACTAAGTCTTTATGACTTACTCTGTTTACTTTGTTTTCCTTAGATTCGAGCTGAGCTAGTGATTCGAAGAAATCCGCCGAGTCTACGATAGAACGTGAGGTTATTGCGAAGGTTGTTATTATTATTATTTTGTAGCCTTAGTTTTGGAAATGACGTTTGGGAAGTGAAGTTATATAGACTTCACTATGGGTAGTAAGACTTGTGATTTTTATTGGTACTTGTATTTATTAAATTATTACTTAGTCTTTTGTGAGCCGACAACTGTTAGTCGTGCCATGTTGATATTGTTATTTTGTTTCTACCCATCTTGAGTAATATTATTATTGGTTATGTTGTACTCCGGCATGTTTAGCCGTAGAGTGTGTAGACTAGAGTTGTAGACTTAGTTTAATGTTGGGTTTCAGCTGTAACGTCGCCGATGACTTGGTTTTAAATATTTATAAAATTGTAACAGGTGGTTTTGTTGTATGTATCCAATGTTGCGTCACGTGCTTTGAATTTTTGGACCAAGAGATTTACTATCTCAAAGGTTGTTTTGTATTTCGAAGCTTGTTAGCTCGGGTTCTATTATGTTATTCGCTTCGCATTTGTTGAGTCGTTGGCATATCACTGTTATAGCCTTACCCTTTGCTTGTTATTGTGTGTTCTGACGGCACAACCTTGGGGTCTCGTATTGGGATCTGGGTCGGATCGTTACACTGATAGCAAACTTTTCCAAAATACAAGGACCAATTTTGAAGTTAGCCCTAATTCCTATCTCAATATTAAACATTCACAAACAAATTACATTGTAACAAAACACCAAGCCAAAATCAATGAAAAATGTGCATAATTTGATTCCTCATTTTGCCAAAAAGAAGATGAAGATGAGTTGTGATATAAGATGGGTAGTCTTTCCTCTTCAAATTTCTTCAAATATGGTTGTAAGATGGGTAACCATGGTGCCGGTTATGATGGTAGTTTAGTTGGAGGTGGCGGCAGTGATAGCGGTGGGGGAGCTAGTTATGGTGTTGGAGGAGAGCATGGTAAGAGAGGCAGACTTAGGCCGTCAAGAGGGAGATAGAGAGAGATGATAGTGCGACAATTAAAGAAAAAATAAAACTTAAAATTTGAATTACTAAAATAACCGATACTGAAAAATTGAAAGTACCAAAATAACCCTCACGTGACTTGTACTTGTCAATTTATGTTAATATATTTCTAATGTTTGTCAGACCGAGGGGGAAAAATGGGACAATGTGTAACTTGGAATGTGATTGTGGGATATTTTCGATTTTAGGGTGCTAAGTGAATTTTAGTGGTTATTTGGGGGGTAAAATATCGTTGGCCAAAAGAAAAAAAGATAGGGTTGCTCTATTGAGACCCCTCATTCCTCCAAGTTGACCCTCCCAAAACCCCCCAAAATCCAAACTTCCTATTTTACCCTCCCCTATCCAAGTTGACCCCCCTTCCCACCCCTCACCGCCTCATCCCTCTCCCCACTGTCGCCTCCTCCCCACACTCCACCTCTCCCCACCTCATGTCTCCTCCCCCCCACACTGTCTCTTCCCTCCCCCCCAATCCATAGCTTCTTCCTTCCCCTTCCATCACCACTTCCTCCCCCTCCCCCATCACAGTATACTCAACCCCCTCACATATCCATTCTTCTTCGTTTGTCCCTTTTTTTTAAAAATTTAATTTCAGGTTTGTTCGGCCCTGGCCAACCGAACAAACTTGTTATGTTCGGCCACGGGTGACCGAACAACCTTAAATTGTTCGGCCACAAGGCTGTTCGGTCACCCATGGCCGAACAATTCAAGATTGTTCGGTTACCTATGACCGATCGGTTGACCAGGGCCGAACAAACCTGGAATTAATTTTATTTTATTTTGTTTTAAAAAAGGAGAAACATGGAAGAATGAAGGTGTGGGGGGAAGGGATAAGACTATCAATGGGGGTAAGTATACTGTGATGGGGAAAGGGGAGGAGATGGTGATGGAAGGGAAAGGAAGAAGTTGTGGATTGGGGGAGGGAGGTGGCAGTGTGGGGAGGAGGCAGTGAGGTGGGGGAGAGGGAGGAGGCGGTGTGAAGGGGAGAGGGAGGAGGCTATGAGGGGGTGGGAAGGGGGTCAATTTGGATAAAGGAGGGTAAATTAGAAAGTTTAAGTTTTGGTAGGTTTTGGGGGATCAACTTGGAGGAAGGGGTCACGATAGCTCACCCCAAAAAGAAAAGAAAAGAAAAGATAAACCTAGTACTGTATCAGAATCTGAGGACTTTGATGAAAAAAGAGACCAAAAAACGGACGCGAGAAAGAAAGGAATATTTAAGAGAGGCTGAGGAACTGAGAAAGCAAAGAGGCGAAAACAAGGTAGCAGAGACGGGGTCGTTGTCGGAGAGGCCGCCGGAAAATTGTTAACTGTTCCCTCAGGTATTCTCCTTCCTCCCTTTGTTCAGTATTCACAATATCCTCTCTATCGCTATATGAGTCAATTGCTTCCCAGAGTATCAGTTGAAGCTCTTTTCCATTGAGGATCGGCCGTCCCGTGATACACAATTTCAATACCCAATTTTGAGCACCCGATTTGTGTATGAATAAAAAATATAAATAATTGTCCAGTCTAAATCGATGGTTGTATTTATACGTTGCAAGATATGTAAAATTGGGCATGGCTAGTAAAATGTTGTTGTTACCTAACTTTCTATGAAGACAAATAGGTGTCTAAGGGTACCAACTAGTCTTCCTGGTTAGAATTATATGTAGTCTTCAAATTTCAATATACATATGATGGTGGTAGAGACATTATTGTGGCTTCATAGATAAATTTGTGTGTTACTTACTGTGTTTTTTTGTGTCTTAAGGTATACGAGAAGAAGTAAAATATAATGGGTTTGTCACCGGTTACCATTATCAGTGAAGCACTAAAATTTTGCATATTTGATTTGAGACGGGGACAATATGAAGGGCAAGAGCTGGACAAGATTCTGTTTTTCTTTCCTGCCGATTTGCCATTTGCTGCTCAACTTTCTGTGATAGGGCTCAGCGAGGGACTCATCACGTTTACAAGGTCTGCATCCACCTAATACAGAAGCGTATATTTATAGATACAAATATTAAGTGATGTATAGATATATATTTTTACCTGCGTGTGCTAACAATGAGCTTTTAGTATGGTGTACTTTTATATTTATTTGGCTTATATGAAATTTGGTCCCGCTAACATGTCAGTTTTCTGATTTTCAGTGGCGTGATCCATAAATTATTACACATTTAATTGTAATGTGCTTTCATTCTGCCAGACATTGTTACACCAAAAAATGGGATTACAATCATTGGTAAATTGAATTAGATCCTCTTATTTCTAGAAGATGTATTAATATGTTGGAAAGGATGCCATATTTTGTTCAGGAGGAAGCAAGAACAGTGAAAGAAGCTAATTAAAGCAGCTTGACTGTTGTAGTATAGACGTAAAGGAACACCAGTAACCAGTCAGTAATTTTACTTTCCAAGGATTTATTTTTTATATTGGTGTTAGCTAAGTTTATTCACAATTAATTGAGGACGTTTGGAGGAGTGGACTTACTTCTGTCAATAATTTCCTAATTTGTAGCCTTCTTGGTTACCATGTTAATTTTTTGATTTATAAAGATGTTGGCTAAAAAGGTGGCATAGGTCTTAGTATTATGGATCATAATATAATCGAGTCACACAAGATGTTTTCCGAGAAGAGGCTAGATCATCGTAGCTTCTATTACCATTTATATAGGTTTAGCAAGTGTTATCCATAGTCATCTTTGTTTAATCAATAACAGTTTGAGAAGGTCGACAAAAAGAGGGGGAGCTTACCAATACACCTTATATGGTGTCAAATCACATGCATTTGTGGGACCAGTATGAGAGGATCGAGAGAAAAAAAGAACTGAGAGGTAAAAGAAAGATATTTTGTTTTTCTTGAGCTCATAGGAGGGTTGGACGAGGCAGAGAGATTAACTTCATTGCACTTCTATTATTGCAATATCAGTTTGTGTATTATTATGCTATTTGTCGGCACCCTCTGTAGCAAGTGTAATAATAGCTATTATCTGGTGGAGAGTTCTCCTGGATTTCTGACGCGTAAATCGCCTTAAAATGAGCCAATGGACAAGGCTTCTCATTTCGTGGTTTTGAAAGAGCGTAATACTCATCTCATTTAGTACATATTTCCAAGAACGGCCTCTTTCTTTCTTAATTTTTCCATCCAAACATTTTTGTAAAATGTAAAGCGCCAAATCATCACCCTTCAGTCTTCAGGAAGGTTCCTTATAGTCAAACTTGCGAGTTCACGGTTTTTCAGTTTGCACTCTAACTCACTCATTAAAATCAACTATGATTTGGATATTGATCACTTTCTTCTAGAAAGTTATGCATACAAGTCCATGGCAATCTTGTATAACCCAAACATAAGTGCTAAAAGGGTTTCACCCCTTTACTGCCTCACTCTGAAGCTCAAATGTATTGTGAACTCAATAAGGCTATTATGAATTTGGATGTCTTCCTAACTGTACTTGGGATGTGATCAATTTAGATGTCTCAATTCATTATTTACTACAAGTCTACAACCATTGCGAGACCAGTTCTTTCCATACAAGTTATATCTGTATATGATGGTAATCCTCATTTCCTTTGCTTTTACATGAAAGTATAATATATATTTTTGTGGATGAAGATTGCATATGCACTCTTATTTCTTTTTCAACTGTCTATGTACATCGACACTTTTAGATTACAAGAAATCAATAAACTGACCTTATCATTTTCTTGTTCTGTCTCCTTGCCGAGCTAAGCCTCTTTTTCTAAGTATTATTTAAGACTGCTTCCTGTGATTGAGCTATCTAGAAGGTGCTCCTCCCCCCCTCCTTTTTCTCTATGGAAAAAGGTGGATTAATTTCTGTCTGGTATCTGCACATGCTATTGTTCAGTTATTTGCCTTTCTGTGCGTGCTGATTTGTAGTTGTATAGTTTTCTGCAGAATTTTCTCCCCAGAGGTAGCTTGTGAGGTTATAGAAGCAGAGAGGCATGCTCATGTTTTTTATGAGGCAGAGCCAGATATTTGGATGGTAATGGTATGTTGTCTGCTCCGTTCTAAACCAGAATTGGTTTTTATTTTTATTTTTACTAAACACCTTTATTAAGTGATTTTGTTCTGAAGGGGCAGACAGGTAATGACTTTTTTGTTTAAGTTTTTTAAAAAGCGACAAACCCGTGGGACCAAGTTGGTTCCGAGTTCTGACCAGGAATGCGAGTGGGAAAAATGAACACATGAACATTTTCATGAACGCCATTACTATGTCTATGGAACTTGTTAACAAAGAAGCAATGAAATATGAAATTGTTGATGCTTGTAATAATCCTCGAAGGATTTTCTTGTTCTCTTTAGTTATATGATAATTATTCACCCGGTTTCTTGAAAACCTACCTTCCCTGGTTTCGTGGTTTGACATTTCTTAGATGCAACACTCATTATCCGTGTTTTGAAGACCGAAACCTGAGAGCCCAGTTTGCAACGCACGCCTATGCACCGAACCAAAAAGCACCTACCTCAATTAGGATGTTGTGTGCACTTACCTCAACTAGGATCGCTCTGGACAGGCCACTCAAATGTTCACACCTAATTTTTGGTGCCCAATGATAGTAGGTGGAACTTATAAGCCCACACTTGTTCCCGCATCGGATGTGGGATTGGGTGGTACAGTCTCTCTTATTTAAATCCTTGACATCCTTGTCACGTTGGATGGTGACCTAGATAGTAGCCTCAAGGGATGTAGTATTCAGGAGGTAGCTTGAATGGGTTCGAGAGGTGGCTCTGCCCTGTAGCATTTTGTTCGGACCACACTTTTTTCCCACATTTCTAGTTCGCAACGTATGCACACTGGCCGAAAGATTGTTGGAGCCCACTTATAAGTGTAAAGACCTTGAGGTCCTTGGTTCCAATCTTCATTACCAACAAGTGGTCACACTTTTTTTTTTTTTTGATAAATAAAGGTTGTATTAATTATGATGCCAAAAAGGGAGGCGTAACCCTGTACACGGGGAGTATAGTAAACAAAATTACAATTGGATTGCACTATCCTCCATATCCACAAAAAGGTTCCATTCATGCAAAGAGGTCTCCGAGCACCAAAAACGGAGGAGCTGAAAGACATTCTTCTTAAGCTTATGTGACCCAACTTCCACATTATCGAAAGCTCTTTGATTCCTCTTCTTCCAAATGCTCCACCAAATTGCCAACTAGGCTGTATCCCATACCACATTCCTCCTTCTCCTCTTATACAATGACGAACCACGGAGGAGACCCAAGAAATGCCTGCTAAGAAGAAGAAATGACTCCATACTTCTCTTGCTACAAAGCAGTGCAACAAAAGGTGATTAGTCGTCTCCTCATCTTCTTTACACATGTAGCACCGGTTGACGTAAACCCTATTTCTAGCTATCAGATTATCCCCGTAAGGATGGCCTCCTTTGTAGCCTCCCATGCAAAAAAAACCACTCTGCTGGGAGCTTTCAATTTCCAAATGACTTTCCAAGGGAAGGAAATTATGTCCGGATCACATAAAGGTGAATAAAAGGACTTAATAGTGAACTTTCTGGTCTTCGATCTCACCCATACCACCCTATCATCAGAAGGCCCTTGTCTCTTTATGGCATAGAGCTTCTCAAGAAATCTTGCCACATCACCTACCTCCCAGTCTTGTAAATTTCTTCTAAACGTAGGGACCCATATATCTCTACCATCAAGATTCTCGAACATCTCATTCACCATAGCCTCTCGGTTAATCACTGTTGGAGGGAAGTATCCCCACACCGTTTATCCTTCCAAGACCTAACATTATCCCCCATTCCCTACATCGAAGAGAATGCCACGATGGAAGTCCTCCCAATCTTTAGAGATCCCTATCCACACGCTGGATTCATAAGAGTATCTAATGACCGAAGGGAACCACGGCTGACTTCCTTACCCAAATTTAACGGTCACTATTAACCTCTCCAAAGCCTCTTTTTCCGTAATGTATCTCCACAACCATTTACCCATCAGAGCACTATTGAACTTCCTTAAAACTTTACTACCCAAACCTCCACTCTTAATACTTGAACAAACGGAGGTCTAGTCTACAAGGTGATATTTTCTCTCCTCGTTGCCTCCCTCCCGTAAGAAGTCCCTCTCCAATTTTTCAATTCTCTTGGCCACTCAAGCAGGAATCACAAAAAGAGACATGAAGTAGGTAGGGACGTTTGAAAGAGTGCTTTTAATTGAAGTCATCCAGATAGAGTCTCTTCCACCCTGCCAACCTTTTTTCGAAGCGCTCAATGACTGGACTCCACAAATCTGCATTCTTAAAAGCAGCACCGAGAGGAAGACCCAGGTATGTGGTTGGAGTCCCAAGTTGTCCACCGCACCAAATGGGATAATTTCACACTTCGAAATGCTAATTATCAGCCCCAACACCGCCTGAAAAAATAAAAGAACCAACTGCAAGTAGCCTAGTTGAGATCTTTCCGGTTCACAAAATACCAGAGTATCGTCTGCAAACAGTAAATGAGTCACTGAAGGATTTGACATACTCTCTCTTCCCGCCTTGAACCCCTGAATAAAACCTCCATCCACTGCCTTGTCAAGCAGATGGCTCGTAGCTTCCATCACTACAATGAATGGAAGGGGGGAAAGTGGATCCCCTTGACGGAGACCTCTTGAGCTTGGGAAGAAACATGCTGATTGCCCATTAACCAGAACTGAGAATCTCACTGTTGAAGTGCAAAAATACACCCATCTTACCCATTTATGCCCAAAACCCATCCTAGAAAGGAGATACAGCAAGAAGTCCCAATCTACATGGTCATAGGCATTCTCAATGTCCAATTTACAGAGCAGGAACTCCACTCCTTCTTCTAGTATCAGCAACCTCATTTGCTATCAAGGCAGCATCTAAGATTTGTCTGTTCCCCACAAACGCATGCTGGGAAACTGAAACCACCTCTCCAATAACTCTCCTAAGACTATTCGATAAAACCTTTGCAATCAGCTTGTAAATACCTCCGATAAGACTGATCGGTCTAAAGTCTTTAAGATCTTCTGCTCCTTTCTTCTTCGGGATGAGGGCTATAAAAGAGGATTAAGGCTTTTCTCGAAGCTATCCTCAATGAAAAAAGGAATGAAATACCTCCATAATGTCTACCTTAACCACCTCCCAGCAACGCTGGAAGAAAGCTAATGAGAATTCGTCAGGTCTGGGGCTTTGTCCCCTTTTAAACCTCTCAAAGCTGATACTACCTCTTCCTCACTGAATTCCTACTCCAGCTGCCTCAGTAGGGAGAGATTTAAAAGCAACTCCATCCAGCTTTGGCTTCCATCCTTCACTCTTCGAATAAAGCTCCTGATAAAACTCTACAGCCCCTGTCTTTATAAGGTTGTGGTCTTCCGTCACAGTACCATTAACCCTTAATCTTTTTATTTTATTTACACTGTTGTGAACCTTAGCCATCCGGTGGAAAAATCTGGTATTCTTGTCTCCTTCCTGCAGCCACAGGGTTCTCGATTTCTGCCTCCAACTGATTTCTTTGCTTAACAATAGTCTCTTAATTTCAACCCCCGACCCACCCTTACTCTCCAAAAGATCTGATCTGCTGATTTCATCCATAGCCGCTTTATTCTCGATTCAATCTTCCCAAAAATGTCCCAATTCCACACTCTGAGATCCACTTTAAGCAACTTTAATTTTCTGGCAATTCTGAAACACGGTTTCCCTTCAACCTCGTACGAGTCCCATTTTAGTTTCACCCACTCCATAATACCAGGCTCTTCAAGCCACATATTTTCAAATCTAAACGGGGATTTCCTCCTATGGAACCCATCACTTTCCAGCAGAATAGGGACATGATCAGAGGCTAACTTCAGGAGAGTACGTTGGGAAAAGTCACCTATCTGATCTACCCAATCCGGAGATTGAAGGAACTTGTCAATTCTCGAACGTTGCTGACTTTCCCCACCTCTAAACCAAGTGAAAGCATTTCCTTCTAGAGGCAAATCCACCAAAATTATCTCATTAATGAAGTCATTAAAATTACACTAACCTATCAAAAAGGGGTCACGCTTACCTAAAAAAAGTTATGCACTCAATTTCTTTGATAAGATATAATAAATATCATGCAAAGATCTTGAGGTGCTTGGTTCCAATCCCCATGCCAACAAGGGTCACACTTACCTATAAAAAAAGACATAATAAATAAACAAAAGCGCCCAATCAGGTGGGGCATCCTTTGTACACATGGAGTATACTATCCATGAATTCATCTAGATAACCTAATAGCTATCCATGAATTCTACAAAAGATATAGCTAATAAATAAACAAAAGCACCCACTCTGTGCCCCAAATAATATGCTCCTTTAATTCATCAACATTCATCTCTGTGTCCTTAGAAACCGTATGGTTCCTTTTTCTCCAAATAGGCCTGTACTCATCCCCACATCAGATTTTGAATTGGGGTGTTACAGTCTCAACACCCATGTATTGCACTCCTTTTTGTAATGTATTTATATACTAATGCTTTGGCTTGATTCTTACGTTTAAAAGAACTCAAATTGTGCATATTGTTTCTTTTTCTTTCCGTTTCTTTGTGTGTGTGTGTGTGCGCGTTCTTTTTTGTTGCTATGATTCATATTTGCATAATGTATGCACACAATATATAAACCTCCCTTACATTCAGTCACCAAGTTTTGCGAGAAGATGATTTCTATCCCTTGCACAATACTATTGACAGTGCACAGGCTCCAATTGCTATGAAAGTGGGTGTGGTGTGGTGATTCTTTCTGGGAGCTCATTGCTGCATATCTGTTACAAAAATTGTTAGTAACGGTCAATTACATAATTCCCTATGGCGAACATAATACGTGAAGGGAATGGTTAATGTCTATTCATTATGCACTCTGATCCATTCTGATCCATTTGCTTTCTGGCAGTCAAAACTGCCTTAGAGATATTGGTAGAATGAGTTTAAGCTTCCAAGAATATGTAATTTTCGTATGGGTGCAAATCACATGTCCACCTATGTGGTTAACCACGTAAAAGTTTTCCATGGAACTTGTGCCTATAAGTTTGAGAAAGTACGCAAAAAGAAACTCCTGCCATTATAAGGTGCCAAGATGGAGGAACAATCTGTGGGAAGCTGCGCCATTAGCTGTTCACTTCGTGTGGAAGGAAATAAATGGTAGATCTCTTGAGGATATTGAGAAGCGTATTGAGGGATTGAAAATTCTGATTCTCCAGAATTTGCTTTTTTGGTGAGGAGAGCCAGTCTCGCAGGAGACCAATCATTTTGTAGATTTTGTGGATAGTATATCTTTTGGATAGTGGTAGTTATGTATACTCCCTATGTAAATAGGACACATCACCTGTTTTGACACTTTTTATACTACTTTTACTAGTAAAAAAAGGGTGCTACATTGTCCTAGATTACCAGGATGATGCCTTTTTTTTAGAAGTTGATTGATTGATTGATCATCACTTCATATTCTGGAAGGTATATTATGATTGACTTATCATTTGATGAGTGAAAGTCATGGATTTAAATGGTTTTGATAAATTGATGGTTACTATTTACCCTTTGCAGATAGTGGAGAAAAGTACGGAGACAGAAGCTGTCTGGCGTATTGAAGCATTACGAAGTATTCTTGAGGAAGTACACTCTCTTTTTGTTATGTTTCATGGTTCTGTGAGAGGAATGGTCGATAAGGAACCTGGTGGGGAGCTTGTTCGAAGTCATTTGTATTCTTTCATCATTGATTATCTAAGTGGTAAGCTAATACTCTGTCATCTATTACCTAGATTGTCTCATAGCCACTTTTGTATTCTGTAGTTAAATTTTATTTTATTGGAAGTCGATAATTGTCAGCATATCAAAAGCGGTCTCTGTTGGACTTGTGCTGCTGTTGCGGTAATGCTGAAGTTGCTTCATCAAATTATTTTTGGGGAACAATGAAAGAATCCCATGAGGTAACCTCCGATTTCAAAAGACCCCCATATCCTGTATTTTTTATATAACCCCTATATCTTGACTTTAACAGAGAAACGTTACAAAATCTGTTTAATTTAACGGTGCATGATTATCACACATTGGATGATGCGTAATATAGCTAGGATAAAAAAATTGTTAATGACTACAAAAAATATTGTGCTAAATGCACCGTTAGTCCCTGAACTTTGGCCAAACTCATCATCAGTCCCCTAACTTCAAAAGTAAACATCGCCTTTTTTGTTCACCATTAATCCCTAGCCCTAATGCCGTTAGTGTATTTTCGTTAAGTGAGCATGTGCCACTCACATGCACAAAAATTGAGGGCAAAACAAACTTTTTCATTTCAAATAAGGCGCCAGTTTGTTATCATCATCAAAACAGGGGGCTATGGATAACATCATAAAAGTAAGGGGGCCATGTGAAAAATTCGACTCTCACTTCATCACCTTCCTCTTCAGCTTCCGCGACCTCTCCCCGTCACTGTTCTCCTCCACGAACAAATCCTTCCCGGTTACCCTCCCCAACTGCCCATCGGAATCACAAGTCACCATGTGCCTACGAAGTTATTGAATGAGATCGAGATTCGTACATAGGATCCATCTTCTAATGGGCGGGTTACTCATTGTGAAAGCCTTGAACTTAATCTATGCTGCGGAGGACAATCACGGATGATACGACGGAGTTGGTGGCCGGAGACGTGGGCTTCGCGGAGGAGGAAGATGAAGACAGAGATGATGTTAGGGAGAGGGGAGGAGAGGACTTGGGGGCACATGGAGATGGCGTGACTGAGATCGGGAGGGATGAGGTTGACGGCAGAGATCGGGAGGGAGTTTGGGTAAAAATTAACTGGGCATTAAAAATGTCAATTGGTCCCCATATTGTGATGATGTTATCCATGACCCCCTGTTGTGATGATGATAACAAACTGACCACTTATTTGAAATGAAAAAGTCTCGTGTGAGTGGCACATGCTCACTTAACGGCAATACACTAACGGTGTTAGGGTTAGGGACTAGCGGTGAATAAAAAGGGTGATGTTTGGTCAATGATCACTTTTGAAGTTAAGGGATTGATGATGGGTTTGGCCAAAGTTTAGGGACTAATGGTGCATTTAGCCCAAAAATATTTGTGCCCATTCTTTGTATAGTATTTTGTCTTTTTTTATTCAATTTTCAAATTTCCCTTTTTGCTTCCTCCGTCTAGCGTACGACATAAATTGTCCAAAATCGACCCTCCTGTCAGCTAATTTTCACATGTAGAAGATTTCAGAACCGATGAAAATTCAAGAATCACAATATCATTAAAGATTTTTGGATATCGCGTTCGCAAATCGTGATGGAATTTCACAATTCAGCGCCAAATACTGGTCATGGCAAGCGTCAAGGATTGACATGGCCCCATCACTAAGAGTCAATGGGGCATGAGGGGGTTGATTAGGAGCTGGTGATTAAGTTAACATACTGAGAAATGGGAGAGAGATGACGTAGAAATGGGTGTAGCAGGTTGAAGTTGTTTTGATGTGTGATGCTTAAGTGGAGATCAGAAAGTGGACTAAGATGTTTGTTGATGGGTTTTGATGAATGTGATGCAGGGAAGGACAGGAGAACCTTAATTACTCATGAGACTGAAAGCTATAAACCGTTGTTTCAGAAACAAAGTTTTCTTGGGAAATTTTAGATTGCAGCAATTTTTGAGGTTTGAGAAGGGAAGTGGGGAAGGAAATGGAAAATGATTAAGCTGTGAGAAATAGCTTGATTTTAGTGGACTGATGAGGGTTGAAGTAGAAGAAGGGAACAGTTGCAACAACCATTATTATCCTTTGAAAGTCATTTTGAGTTAGTTTTTGATCTGTTCTTAAATGATGATGCTGGTATGGTGATAGCCAAGGCAGCCTGGGGGCCGTTTGGTACAAGTGATTGTAGGAGTGTTTAATAATATAAATGGTTTGCTTCATGAAGAAAAGTTCAACTGGACCCGGGGGATAATATATGTCTTTTTTCTTTTTCTGCTAGTATTTAAACTGAAATGATGCATTTTTTTGGGTATATAATATTTATTTATCAAAAAGAAAAATTGAAATTGTAATATTTCTCTGTTGAAGTCAAGCACATAGGGGTTATATCAAAAGAAATAAACGACATGGGAGTCTTTAAAAGACGGGTGTACCACATGGTTTTTTTTCTTCTCTCCATATTATCTGCAATGATTTCTCCATTGGATTTCTGCTTCTGGAGCAGTGCTGAAGTTGCTGTATCTCTCACCTTATATATGAATTTTTTCTTTGAGGCAGATTTCCTTATTGGGAAGAAAATCCAGTTACCAAACTTCCGTGACTCTTTAAAGGAGCGTGGAACTGTACAGATGTTGACTGTAGGCCGGGAGGCTGCAATTGAAGTTCAGGTTTGTGCAATTGAACTGTATATCTTTGTGTTTTTGGCCTCGCCAGAGTTTACATGGAATGAATGTGATATTCTTATTCTTGTTACTAGTTTTTGTTCATCTGTCAGCAACTTTGGTTATGTCTAGGTCATTACTTACATGGGTTTCTTTGATTTAATAGTGAGTAAAGATTTACAGAGCTGATGAAAGTGTTTGGTTGAATAGTTCCTGGCCTTGCACGATCATAAATGTTCAAACTGAGGGATCCTTCAATTTCTTTTACAAATCTCAGTTTTGTGTTTGATTAATTTTTGGCATCTCTGTGTTCCTATGAGTGAGGGCATAAAGAGTTGTATTTGTGGACTTATCCTGTTGTTTTTGCCACCAGTAGTCTACAGATTCTCGACAATTGATTGGTTCAAACTAGATGATTTAGTCAATCTAGGTGGATTTGTAATTAATGCAAAATTTCTCATTTTATCTTCCATGATAAGATTACTTTACTTCTGTGGGGTGTAATTATTGGTTTATTCAACTTCTTCCGAGTCATCAGCTCTTTCTTTGACCCACCAAATTGTCAGGGAAGAGCAAATATCTTTGAGTGTGGTCAACTCTATCTATCTAGATGTTTTTTTCTTTGATAGGCTGGAGCAGGGTTGTGCATTTGAAGGTTGCAGGACACTGCTTAAAAATGCTCTGTAACAGCCCACTATACCATTGGAAAACTAAGATACCGGTTATCCTGTATCCTTTCCAAATATTAGAATTTTGTAATTTAAATAATTGAAAGTAACTTAGAAACATCTATATATCTGTTTATCTCTAGGGGTACGTACCACCAAGCAGGTTGAACCTTTATGCGACATAGTCTAGTAAAAGCATGGAACCAGGGAGAGAAGGACAGTGAACACATTGGGCCTTGGTTTCTGTGCTTCTCTTGTGCTATTTGTGTTTTTATTGGGGGATTTGTGAAAGAGAAATAGTTATAATATCTTGGACAAGACTTTTTGAAAGTGAAACATAAAAAATAATGGAGGGAAAAAGAGCGAAAGAGAGAATATAGCTGGGGGCGGATCTAGGATTTCTGTATCACGTGGGCTTGGTATTTGAAAAATATTGTAAACAGTTATAAAAGTGCAAAAAAATAGTGGACTGAATATTGATGTTTCTAGTGTAAAAAAATATTGTAAATGGTAAATATTGCCAACTTGCCTTTGGGTTACATTTTTTTTTTGGCAAACTTTGAGTTGGGCTTGAGCCTCACTCACCATTGCTTTGGATCTCCGCCCGTGCATATAGCTTCAGGGTCACCTTTAGGTTGGTCCCTTCTCACACTGAAATTCATCACTTATCTTAAATTATTTCCTTAAAGATGTCTCCATTACTATGCCCCACAGAGAATAGATTGCAAAGGCTAAGACTCCTTGAGCATGTGGACTCAAAACTTAGAGGACCAAGTATGTCATAAAGACATTTTGGGAGTTATTTAAAATTTTGTTCCCTTAATGACAACTCCACTGTATGCTTAAAATGGGTACTTGCCAAAATATCCTTAACAACAAAAATGCACGGTTCATCCGGTGACATGATCCTAGTCACGCTGTTGAAATCTCGCAAAAGACAGTTTTCATGTGATTTTGCAAGGGTTGGGCCAATATTCATCCTTGAGCCTTTTGAAGTATTCATTAACTACTTGCAAACTCTAGTTCAGGGTCGACTACCCCCACATGTAACCATGTAAGTCATAGTCTCTATTGAAAAAAATAAGTAACACTATTGGCTCATGATCTGGCATTGCATGTGATTGGTTAGAAGTGCTTCCTACCATTAAGTGATGAATCTTCAACTTCTCAACCATTCATATGCATCTCCATTGTGTAACTAACTCTTGTCTGAAAATTATATGTCAGTACTACTGCTTAAAAGGAGTAAAACTGTAATCTTATATGACAAGGAAGATACCAAATCCATCTGAGTTCCAAATATAAAAGTTTTTATGGAAATAAGCTCACATAAAAAAAGATGTTTATGTCATTACCTCCTTAGTTTAGCTGCTACTAACTTTAGATAACATTTTTCAAGCATGTCCCCCACCTCCATCCCAAACCACCACACACGCTCTCAAGCACCACCTTGGCTTTGCTTTTGCAAGAGTCACCTGATTGGCATGATCCTCCTTTCAGCTATGGATCTCCAAGTCTTCATGACAATGAAAGTCTCCAAAACCTTTGTTTCCCTTCTTACTTCTTGTCAAAGTATAATTACTATCCATGGCGCATGTCATGATCTATAGGTAACAAGAAAAAAATTATAATTTGTAGAATCATTTCCTCTTTCAATTAGACAAAGTAACTAATGATTTTATCAGCAAAATGAGGGATAATGAGTGTGATTGCTTATTATTGTTTTGTAATAACTTCATGCTATTATGTAGCCTCAAGTACTTGTTATTCATTGTAGCCGTATCAGGACATTGTATCAATCTGCTTATGGTCCTTCTGAAAGGTTCCTAATGACAGTCTTGTTGATGTATTTGTTTGCTATACTTTTTTGATAAGTAAAATAATATATATGAAAGCGTCAAAACTGGTGATGCGTCTTGTGGAGTCTTTTGCTTTGCTATAGCGGATACTTTTACAGTTTCCTAGGCTGACAAACAGCTTCTGTTTCCTTTTGTGCTAATAAAAGTTATCGCTTCTTTGGCAGTCACTTGTCAAAACAGTAGAATCATGTGCTGGGAACTCGTTATGCTACTCGCTGGTCTTGTTCCAGGATCTCCTGGTGTCCACAACACTTTCTCCTGTATGTTTTTTCGTTAACTCTTGCTCTACTCTTCCTCGAAAATTATATCTTCTATTCCTACATAGCTACATCCATCTCAATTCTTTGTCTTTATAAATTCTCTTCTATGCTACTGTAAATTGCATTCTGAGCTAGCATTGTACCTTCTGAAGCTCGGAACTTTATCTTTGTCATGTAGACCATTATTATTTCATTGTAACTTCTGTTTCAGGATGACACAATAAACCTATTTGTATATGCCATACTAAGGTTGGCCCCACGCGCTCTATCCTCAGGAGCAAGCACCTGGTCCTATTTACGCAAAGGAAATACTGCTTCTTATCATAATGCACCAGCTTCTAGGCTGACGAGTCCCCGCTCAGCTCCTGATCAATTTTATGGGTTACGTGACGCCTCTTCTATTGGAGAAAACAATTATCATGCTGTCAGGCCGCTACAGCATGACAAGTGGTCCAGAGGGAAGGATGGTTTTCTTGTAACTGATATTTGGGGTGTAGAGGTTGGTAGCTTGGTTCCTACCACTCCAACAATTTGGCTTAAGCAAACAGAGGAGAAGATGTATCTTTGTGTTTATCAGCATAGAAGCCTTACCATGATCCTTCTTATTCCTGCCATGTCTGACGGGGAGCACGGAATCTCCACAGTGAAGCAGCAAATTCTTGAAAATGTCAGGTTCCTATCTTTTCATAATTTTAAATCCTTAGCTATAATGTTGCAAAATGTCATTTTGAGTCTTGGTAGTCGGTGCATAGTTGTTGAGAAGTCTAATAACTTCTTCAATAATAGCTAACTATTATTAATGTGATATTTTTTATGTTTCTATTCAAAGCATTGACTACTAGTTACACAGTTTTACTTGTGAAACGTGTGTATAATGTTTACATTCCTTCATATACAATTGAGTGTTCTGCAAACCGTTGTTTTTGTAATCAGGTGTATAATGTTTACATTCCTTCAAAGCATTGACTACTAGTTACACAGTTTTACTGGTACCATTGCTTCTTCAAGAGAGCTATAACTATTGAGTAATAAGAAAATTCATTGAGAATTTATTTGTTCTCATCAACAGTTGCATTTACAAAATATTAGAGCACATTTTGGATGAGAGATGACCGACTGTCTGTTGAATGCTTGTCTGTTTTTTGTTTCAACCGGCACCAAAATTTCAAATTGTAACTCCGATTTATTAGCGATTGAAGAGATTCAGTCATAAATGGAGTAGAGAAAAGCTCAGGAAGCGTATAGTCGGATTACGGATATTCATGACAGGAGAGGGAATGCCTGGAGTGCATATTCATTGATGCCCAACATGAATGTTATTTGTGGTTCTTTTGGGTATGGACTATAGAACTGCTGGTTAGTGTGCTATTGTATCATGCCATATTTTGGTATAGAATAAGAACCTTTCATCGGCTTTCTGTGATGAATAAGGACCTCTATGTGCTTTGAGCTTTCATGATTTGCAGTTTATGAATTCAAAGGTAATATATTGCCTAAGGAGCTCAAATGATATGGGTTTTGTGGAGCAATTAGGATTAGTTGTGAAGGGTCGTCCCCCTGTGGCTCTGGGATACGAATGTGAGAGCTGAGTTACTGGTGAAGGTTGGCATTACACATTAATAATTAATGACTGCATACTGTAGTGGGTGAGTGAGGCAGCCCAATAAGAGCTATGACAGAGAGAGAAAGGGCAAAAGCTGCTTGGTCATGCGTTTGCGAGGAAAGCAGAAGTAATAGTTCTCATCTGCTTGATCTTAAGGTGTAAGTTAGGTAAGTCCCCTGTTTATAGTTCTACAGTAGTGCACTCTTCATATACAGTAGAACCCCCAATGTGGTTGCACACGTGGCATCATGAAATTGGTGAGTGCGTGTGCTATTGGCACATGTTTCTCTGATGTTGGCACTCTGTCATCTCTCTCTTCCTAACAAGGTCACACAGCATACCTGCCTAAGGGTTATGGTGACGTACTACCAGCCACGCCCACCAATCCAATACCCTCCACAATCCATGTTCAGAGCTGTTGGGGCAAGTCGCCTCTGCATTCATATCTCCATCAATGCTCTAGAATTAGTCGTTGGCTGCTCAGGTGAAAGCTTGGCGGGTGAAGACCCTTGCGATTGCAGGGAATCCCTAAAGCCTTGAGGAACCCAGACGAGGAAAAAGATGGTGAATCCTATATGGGAAGCCCTTAATGAAAAGGTGGGACTTGGGAGAAACCCTTGGTGGGTCCTTCTAAGTAGCATTGCTAGGTTTGTATGTCAGGCTTTGATGCGTGACAACGAAGTGAATCTTGAGTGGTAAAGACGCTTCACATACACCAAATAGATTGTGGGTTCGAGTCACCACGGGGCTAAGTTGGGAACCACTACTCTTACTGGTTTGCCAGGTGGCTAGTCTCTGCCTGCCAATTTTGCTTGTGTTGGCTTAAAACTTGTTAGTTATTGATATTTAGAAGATTCTATTTCAAAATGTAGTTTGTAAGGGTTGAAAACATTTAGCCCAGTGCAAATGCCTTTTGTAGCCATGGAATAAATATTAAAAATAGAGACATTGAAATGTATTGGGCGCATCGTTGGTTCATCAGTAAACTTGTCGTTTTTGAACAATTGAAACAACCTCTCTGCTGATGGGTGCAAGACTGCCCACAGTAAATACTTCCAGACACTGATGTGCTCGGAGCTTTGGCATGGGGCCATCCCTCTTGAGGGTGATGAAGTACTTCTATTAGAATGCCATACGATAAGAAATATGACATATTCCCTTACAAGTTTTACCTCAAAATTATCGAAGATGCTCATGACCCAACCTTTGGGTAATTCCTTGGTCCGCTAAGAAGAAATCAAGTATTATACTTGCTACCAAAACCTAAAGTATTGACTCAATATGGCATTATTTAATGTATACGGGCTTTTTAGCTTTCATGCAATAAGTGGACTTGTATTATGCTGTTTGTTGTCACGCTAACCACCTATGCGAATTCAAAGTAAAGTTCTGTCTGCTTTCCACATTATGATTTCCTCAGTATTTTTGCTTACTGGGCTTAGATACAAGAAGCTAATGTGATAAGAAAATTTAGGCCGTGTTATTTCTTTTAGGTAGAGTAATATTAAGTGAACTAACATTGACAATTGTTATATTTTGATGCTAAATATCTCCCTATTTATTGAGCATGCCAGGCATCAGGAAAGATGTTAAAGGTTGAGGAGAAACTTGCCAAGGGATGGGGCGGTGAGAATGCTTATCATGTTGCTGGGTATCGTTACTTGCTATTGGATGGTGACAGGAATATATCTAGGGCTTCACCACCTGGGAAAGTAACAACACTGACAAAGGTCAGAATTTCTTATTTAGATAGCTCAGTTAAATAATTATAAAATCCTGAACATGCAACATATGGATATTATCAAAATTTTAAATACTGCTTGGATGTAATTAGAAGCTATTTATGCTACTTTTCCCTGCATCCCTTCAATCTAAGTCTGATATGTAGGACATGATGCTTGGTCATAAGGTTTCTTGATAGCTTAGGTGTTCCAAGAAACCTTCAGAGTTCCAACTAGCAAATGCACACAGTTTGTCACTTTATGTCTGAGAACTCTTGCTTTGAGTTCGGATTTGTTTCATGCTTTTACAGAGGTAATCAGTGTAATCTGCAACCAAATGATCTGCTTTTGGCATTTCACTTATACCTGAAATTTTAAGCTAGTGGACTACAAGAAGCTTATGTCTATTGCAGAGGCCAACATTTCCAGCTGACAGCCCTCCACCTTCTTTTTCCTTCACCTTTGTGCTCGATTGTTTTATTTGACTGTGCTGGCTGCTTTTGGCATTGGTTGCAATTTGACATGGTTCCTATTTTGAGTGTGCACTTGCTGAAGATGGAACCTTTCCTTATACTGTTAATTGTCAATACAAGGTTTTAGTTGCGTACTGAGATTATTCTTATCAGTTTATTAGTATTATGATTCTTAGCATCGCATACATCATTATCATCGTGATCTCCATGAATATCAGCACAGTTTTCATTATTTTTCACTGTTACCATTTACCCTTATGCTGCCAGGTCAGCAATGTGATTAAAGGTGCTTAGCCATTGGCCTTCTGTCAAGCACATATAAATAATAAAAAATCCTATTGATAATGTGAAGGTGGGTGTTCCTTGGGTATTTTAAGTTTGCTAAAGTTGACTTTTTCTTTCATTTTAATATTTGTTAACATTAAAGAAAGAGGTTATTATCTATCACGCCTCAATCCATTTTGAAGCTGGGGTACTCACTACGAGGCGGAAACCTTTGCATGATTGCAATTTGTGCACAAAGTGGTTGCACAAACCTGAGTTTCCAAACCTGGATGGTAATGCACTAACTGGGGCCTTCTTTATTTAGCTATGACAATACATCATTGTTCCTAATGTATCTTCCATTGTCTGAAAGTTGAAAGATAAACTCTAATTAATATTTTTCCCAATTGAATGACTGCAGTCCTCCAAAACAGCCTCAAACTTTCCAAGCACAAACTCAAATAGTATTGTTCCTAATGTACGCACCATTGTCTGCTGTGGCGTTTATTTTGGCTATGCTTCTTGACCGGTTCTGAAAATTTGAATTGATCTATAGCATTATATTTCACTTCCCTGTGCTCCTTTGCTCTTGTTGACATCATATTTAATTACCAACCATTGCATATTGTGAAAGAAGACCCTCCCTCATTTTTGAAGCTATGTAAAATGCTAGGTTTGGGTTCGTTTTTGCTCATGCTTATGTCTATGCGGTGAGATATCTTGAGTCATCCTTCAAATATTGGTGTTAGAGCCATCTGTTAGCTTTCCTTTGAGAGGCTATTTTGCCAGTTGAATGATTTATAAAGATAATGTCATAATCTATCAACATGTATTTATGTAAACTTGTTTGGCTATAATGTCACAGGACTCTTTAGTTGCTCTAAATAAGGTCCGTGGAGAGGTTGATTTGGAAAAGAGCAGAGCTAAATGGGATGGCCCCGACCATGAGAAAGATCTAGAAATATGCATTAGAGCAAAGAACAATGCGTGGGTGATTGCTAGGGTTACAAGAGGAAAGGAGCTCTATATGGTTCTTGAGAAAGCCAACGAGACACTTCTCTATGCCTCTGATGCCGTTGAGAAGTTTAGTGACAGGTACCATTTCTTTTGCCATCCCCCATTTAGTATATCTTTAGCATCCAAATGTTCTGAATTGTATTTGTGGAAGATTAACTAATTATGTGGTTGAATTGTAAAGAAAACAGCCTTAGAGTTGCTTCACTGTTCGTCAAAGCAGACTATATCATCCTGAATTATTAGGTAGCTGGAGGCTTATTAAAACTCAAGGGGTGAGCTTGGTCGGGTTGGTCCATTTTTTTGGAAAAAAAGAGAAAGCCGGAACCAGATCAATAGTCTGGTTCTCAAAAAATTTAGAACCGGAACCAACCCAATAGGTATGAGAACCAATACATTGGTCCGGTCCAGAACCAATCAAAAACGTACCAGAACCAAGAGCAAACCAATACTATGATTTTTTTTAAAAAAACTTTTGACTATTTAATACAAATATATAGTGAAATTTTAAAGACTTAAACTTTATAAAAAGATTAAACAACCTTCAATAAAAGTACATTCAGTTATTCAAACATGCTTTCTTGAAACAACCTTCAGTAAAAGTACAAACTAAAAAGTAGAACATTATAAGATAAACATGTTTTCTGGATTTCTTCTGCCTCCTCTTCTTTCTTTGCTCTATAGCTCCAAAACAGTAATCTTATCTTCACTCTTCCCCTCAGTAACCTATGAAGCAAACATGTGATAAAAGAATATGATAAGGATCCATTTAAACTCTTCACACAGATTGAACCTATTGGGAGTCATAACATTCAGAGAACTAATAACAGAACTGAAATAGTTGTGACAGATGAAAGGAAATCTCAAATTTCGTGAAGAAAGCAAGCGATTTACCAGAACCTGACAGAAAATGCTGAATCGGATGGAGGCCGAAGTTTCATAGATGAAATGTAAATTTCTCAAACGAAACAGCTAGTATACTAATTTAAATTGCACTGAAAGCAGAAATAGAGTTTATTGACCTTAAGGAACTTGTTTTAAAAGATAAGCGTACACACTTATAACAGCGGACAAAATTTTGGAATAATACTAAACAAAGAAATGATGTTTGCTATGATCATAAACTCTTGTAGTAATAATGATTCCTGCATCTTACGAGAGCACAATAGATGGGATCATGTGCAAAGTGCAAACCCATATGAGGCAGCAGTAATCAAAAAGGACCAATGTTAAGAAATATATCCCAACCGATATCACATCCTGCCACCACACCAACCACATCTAATGATAGGTGTATTATAGTTTTCAGTCGTGAAATAGTTGAGCACTTGAGCTGGCATCCTATCATCTAGTATCTATTGTGAGTGAAAGTAATGCAAGATAATATCAGGAAGAAGTTATTAAGTCCAAGATTCTGCAGCCTCAGATAGAGAGAAGGGGGAGGGTCCCATATTTCGGAGAGACCTTCAAGATTGGGAGATGGACTCTTGCGTTCAGTTTTTGTCCAAGCTATATTCTTACTCGGTGGGTCAGCGGGGGGATAGGGCAGTGTGGATGGGCTCGAAGAGGAGGACTTTTTCTGTTACATCCTACTATAATATTCTTTCTAATAGAGAAAGGATTGTGTTCCCTTGGAGAAGTATTTGGAGAGTGAAAGCTCCGAGTAGAGTTTTGTTTTTCGCATGGGAAGCTGCTAGAGAAGCCATCCTTACAGATGATAATTTGCAAAGACGTCAAGTGACCTATGTTAATTGGTGCTTCATGTGCAAAGGAAGCGATGAAAGTGTGAACCACTTGTTGCTGCACTGCCCGATTGCGGCTATGCTTTGGAATTCAATGCTTAGTCTGTTCTCTATTACTTGGGTGATGCCAAGATCAGTTAAAGATCTCATTTTGAGCTGGTCTTTGTACAAGCGGAGAAGAAGGAATAACTTTTGGCGCGCAGTCCCTCTGGGCATTTAGTGGACTATATGGAGGGAAAGGAATAGAAGGGTGTTTGAGAATGAGGAGAGGACGGTGGACAAGTTGAAGGATGAGTTGCTTCGTACGTTGTTCTTTTGGGGGGCTGAGGATACTAATACTTCCAATATTCATTACATTTCATGTATCGATTTGTTAATAGTTTTTCTATAGATTAGTCTGATTGTGTTTGCTTATAATTGTTCAAGGATGTGTCTCCTGTTTAGATGCTTTGGTATATAATGCTTTACTTATCAAAAAAAAGGAGAAGGTGGGGGATTCAATGATATTTATGGTAATATCTGAGCAAAGATAGAATTACAAGCAGGAGAAAAGAATTACAGAAGCACTAAAACTATAAGTTAGTCCAACAGGTGAATTTTTCATCAATTCCCAGACAAAGAAGACTAGAATGACTCACAGACCGTCTTGAAAGTTCAGTTGTTTTGTCCATCTGCAGTAAGAATTTCATATTAAGAAATACAAAACGAACAAAAATAATAACCAAGAACCTAAAGTCTCAACCATCAACATTTATTGTGGAAGCACTTTTCTCGTACTCTGAATATAAGAAGTAGAAAATAAGAAAATAATCAAGTATTAGTCACAGGAAGATAAAGCAGTAGAGATTTAACAAATATTTGAAAATAAGAAAATAATCAAGTAGTAGTTATTGTTAAATTTTTTTTTACTTATCAAAAAATTTAACAAATATTTGAAATAAATTCAAGATACACGTCCTTACCTTTTTTGACATTCTCCATCTTCTCAATATCGTCCAATACATCAAATATGTCTTAAAATTTTGAGATGACCTCAACCAATTTTGACCGCGCACAAGAGCCTCTACCATCTTTGGACTTGGTGAACTAAAAGAATCAAGAACATGCCCTCTAGTGCTAAAAGTTGACTCTGAAGCTATGGTTGAGAAAGGGATGGCTAAGACATCTCTTGCAACTTGAGAAAGAATAGGGTACTTTGATGAATTTTGCTTCCACCACTTTAAAATGTCGAACGAATTGGTCAAACTTTCACAACCATCAGCTAGATATCAGCCAATTTCGGACCTACTTTCAACACTTTGCTCATGTTCTAAATGTTGTGCAAATTGTGACCCCAAGAGGAGAGAAGGGTCATCATTCACATTAACATTAATAAAAGTAGAACTAGATGACCGACCCAAATCAAATTCAACTCCAACCGATTGATTTCCATCCGTATCAAGTGAATGGTAATGCTCATACAACCGTTGCAAAGTAGTTTTTACCTTATCAATCATTTTTTGATACTGGGTAGTATACTTTCCATAGCATTGACCAAAGCAAAACACTATCAATTTCATTTTATAACGGGGATCCAAAACATTTGCAACATACAACACAAAATTCAAATGACCCAAATCCTCCCAATATTTATCATACTTGGTTTTCATATTTTTCGTCATACCACTCAATAAAATTTCTTTGTCCGCATTTCCTACATTTTGAGCTCATGCCAACAAACTTGCTTTTATGGCCATAAGTTCAACAAAGAAGAGATCGGTGGTCACATTACAAGTACGTGCCAGAAAGCCTTTTGGTGGTGTTGTAAAAAATCTTCAAAAATTGAATAAAGCATCTAATAGTTTGCCATTGCTCCATGGTAGGAGGCCCAATACGATTATCAAAGTAATCCCCGAACTTACCTTCATCCTTCAATCTATCAAAGGCTCGCTCAAATTTTTCAGAAGCCTCCAACATCAAATAGGTGGAATTCCACCTTGTTTCGATAACAAGGCAAAGAAGGCTATCACTTGAAATTTTTTCAACCTCATCACTAGCTTTAAAATATTTGGTCCTAGCAAGAGAAGACCTCACAAACCTTACTACATTCCTAACCGCTGAAATTGAGTCATGTTGATCACTTAAGCTCTCTTTCACAATGAGATTCTAATGTGTGCACTACAACGAATATGCAAAAACTCATTATCAATGATGCACCTCTTCCACCTTTTTGTTTTCCTTGACAAATATCTCATTGCATTATCATTAGAACTTCCATTATCAATGGTTATGGTGATAATCTTATCAATCCCCCAATCAAGCAAACATGCTTCAATAGTCTTTCCAATAGTGTCCCCCTTTGATTTGCAATCAAACAAAAGCTCAAATTTTTTTTATTCAAATTCCAATCGTTATCAATCCAATGAGCGGTAAGACGCACGTAGTTCAAGTTTTGAATCGAGGACCAAGTATCCGTAGTAAGACACAAACGTCGAGTCTTTAAAAGTTTCTTTAACTTGGATTTTTCCTCAATATAGAGACCATGCCATCCCTTGCTACAGTGAAGCGAGATGACATCATAAATCTAGGATTTAAAGCACTCGTGAAACGCTTAAGCCCCTCCTTCTCAACGGTCCGAAAGGGCATCTCATCACTAATAATGATCATATAAAGTTCTTTCCCAAGGTTTGCCGCACTATAGTGGATTGCTTTTAGAGAACCACTAGGTCCACTACCACCCGTAACACCCTCACCCTCTTTCTTTATGTGATGAAATTGAAGGGTCGTTTGGTTTTTATCTTATTGATATTCTAATCAGGGCATCCTTTATCCTTTAGGATTAGATAGGTGCTTCCACAAACTGGAAGTTCCATTCTTTTTTTGATTAGTAAAAGTATTATATATGAAGAGCGTCAAAACAGGTGACGCAGCCTATGTACAATATAGTGCAATTACAAGAGATCTCGAGCTACTCGAGATGGAAGGAATTCACTATTTCTTCTAGAGAGGTTGTGGGAGTCTGGGATAGATCCACTAACTCAGGACACCAAGAAGAAATAGCGTGTAAGCAAATATCTTTAAGCTTCTCTACAGTTCCTTCCTTGTTAACAAACCGCCAACGGGAGAACCTCCCATAGGGAATTTCTCATGCTCCTTCTATATAGGACCAGCTCAAGAATAAATCCAAAATTGATCCGGGATAGCCCAGGCAATCCGAACAGACCAAAAATCCAATTCCATAATTCCGTCGCCATGGGACAATGAATAAGCAAATGGTCCACACTTTCTTCGCTCCTTTTGCACATATAACACTATTTAACGTAGATCTTGCGACAAGCCTGCAAGTTGTCTCCAGTTAAGATGGCTCCATGACAAGCCTCCCAAGCAAAGAATCCTACACGACTGGGAGCTTTGAACTTCCACAGCAACTTCCAAGGGAAGCTGCTATTTCTAACATTCAGCACATGGGAATAGAAGGAATTAACGAGAATATTCTGCCTCTGTTTCCCTTCCACCTAACTGAGTCCTCTCCATTTCTGCCCACTTGCTGCCAATATAACATTTCAAAAAATTCCACACAAGGGTTCATTTCCTAGTCCAGTAAACATCTCCGGAACGTGGGGTTCCAGAACACAGTGATCCGATCCTCTGGATTTGAAGAATCAAGCTTACCAACCTTTACGAATCCCTTTCCAGACTCCCATGCCATATGCTGTTGAAACACTATTCGGAGTCCATATATTAACACCATCCCCATTTTTACAGTCTACCACTTTCCTCCACAGCCTATCACGATCTGTCATGTACCTCCATAACCACTTGCCAAGCAAGGAAATATTGAAAACTTTCAAATTCTTGATCCCTAATCCACTACCTCTCCAATTAGCACGAACCTTGTCCCATTTAACAAGATGATACTTTTGGGCCTCGCCTGAACCTTCCCACAAAAAGTCCCTTTCCAACCTTTCAAGACTGTCACAAACCGAAGAAGGGTAAGACGCCCCGCTTTCGAGAACTACTACTTTTTCTAACCCCCCAAATGCCTTTCAAATCTCTCCTATTCTTAAATGGAGCTCCAAGAGGCAAGCCCAAATAAGAAGAGGAAGCTGAGCAATCTTGCACCCAAAACATGAGGCTAAAAGTTCTGCATTCTCCATCGCCCCAACCGGAATAATCTCACTCTTTGCTATATTAACCCGAAGACCTGACACTATTTGGAAGAACACCAATATGAGACGAAGGTATCCTAACTGAGTGGCCTTAGCATCATATAAAACCAAAGTATCGTCTGCAAAGAGGATATGAGATACCGAAACCACCTCAACTCTGCTCCTCCCCACCACAAACCCTCGAATGTAAACCCTTAAAATTGCCTTATCCATCGGTCTACTCAAAGCCTCCATAACAATAATGAACAGGAATGGAGATAGAGGATCTCCTTGGCGTAATCCCCTCGAACTAGCAAAGAATCCAGCGGGTTCTCCATTAATCAACATTGAGAATCGAGCCGTAGAGATACAAAAATAGATCTATTTTCTCCACTTCTTCCCAAAGCCCATTCTACCCATCAAGTACAAAAGGAAATCCTAAGCCTTCTTGATGTCCAGCTTACACAACAGCCACAAGCAACTACTTTTGAGCCTGGCATCAAGGCCTTCATTGGCAATGAAAGAAGCATCAACAATCTGCCTCACTCCAATAAAAGCATGTTGGGACTCCGATATACTTTTAAATATCACCTTTCTCAACCGGAGAGCAAGAACTTTGGCCAGCAGTTTGTAAATGCTACCAACTAAGCTGATTGGTCTGAAGTCTCTCACATCGTCGCACCTTTTTTCTTCGGAATTCATTGAAGCGTTGAAGCTTTTCTCGAATCCCTTATTGACATAAAAATGCTGAAATACCTCCATTACCTCTGATTTGATTACCTCCCAAGCAACTAGAGATGAACACTATTGTGATGCCGTCCGGACCTGGGGCTTTGACCCCACTCAAACTACCCAAAGCTGCAACCACTTCCTCTTCTGAAAAAAACCAGCCTCCAAAAGCAGACTATCCTCCTGCTCTAAAGCTTTTAAAAGAGACTCCATCAAGTTTTGGTCGCCACTCTCCTTGATCCTCAAAGAGCCCATAGTAGAAATCCACTATACCTTGCTTAATGTCATTTTTGTCTACTAACGACCCTTCAACCGTGATATTTTTTATATGATTTGCAGACTTATGCATGCTTGCCATCCTATGAAAAAACTTAGTATTCGGATCACCTTCTTTACTAAGAAGGAGACTCCCTAATAGACCGGCGTAACTCTTCTACATCATTCAGTCCACTCGAGCCTGTGTTCGAATCCAACAGACTGATCTCTTCCATAGCTTTCTTTATCTTGACATTCAGTCTCCCAATAACCTCTCTATTCCAAATCTTTAAGTCTTCCTTGAGTAATTTCAGTTTTCTAGCCAAGATGAAGCAGGGATTACCAGCCACGATATACAAGTCCCACTTTAATTTAACCCACTCAACAAACCCCGGAGCCCTCAACCACATATTCTTGAATTTAAAGTGAGCTTTTCCTTTCGAGATCCCATTTATCCGAGAGAAATGATTTTTGTCCCCATCTCTAAACCAAGTGAAGTCTCCTCCCAATAATGGAAGATCTACTAACTCCATCTCATTAATAAAATCATTAAACTCTTGCATTGCTCGAGAGAAACCATAAGAGCCGCCTGATCTTTCTTGTGGAAATTGACGCACATTGAAGTCGCCCCCTGTGCACCACTGGAACATTCCATTTCGATCTAATGAGCTTCAATTCCTCCCACAATCCACCTCGCTCATTTACGGAACACGGATGATGTGAATAAATTGGATCTAGACAACCACGGGTTTGCTAACAAGATCAACAAGAAAGGCACGGTTTGTGATGTGGGTCCATGGAGGAATCGCCCAAGGTTAGAGGTAAAACGAAAGGGCTATGTCTTGTTCTATTCTAAGTTGGGCAAGGAAGTTGCATGGGGGATACACGAGTTTACATGGGATATACACGGGTTTGCATGGGAGATACACATTGGGTGTAATGGATCACATAAGGAAACCCTAGGCCATAAAGGGAAACTTTGGCTCGAGATAACAACAAGCATGCAAGGGAAAACAAGGAAAGAAGCACAGCTTGGTTCTACAATGTTGTTCTCACGGTTTTAGAAGGGTCATGGTCAACCCTTACCGCACAAGATACAATATACACAAGGGAGCACATGGGGGCAGCCGCATAGGGTTTCAAGGAGGCAGCCGGATCAATCCTTAAAATGGAAGGAATCCCGTTTTTGGTTACTTAGGGTTTTAGTTTGTTAGTTTCCTTTATTAATTAAGTTTTAATTGCTTTCCTAGTTAATTGTAAGTCCTTTAAGGACTATGATTTAGTGAACTAGTTTTCTCTTTTAATTAGAATTGTAATCCCCTAAGGATTAGGATTTCCTTTTAAGAGTTCTTTAGGAATTAGGATTAAGTTGATAGTATAAGTAGGCTTTACTTCATTGTTATTTGTGGGTTGAATTTTGAGAAAAAGTAATAGAAAAGAATGAAGAAATTTGTTCAACTATCATGTGTTATTTTCTTAACGGCTAGAAAGTAATTCACAAGGGATCTTTACGTTAGTTGAGTGAAGCCTAACCGGTGAACCCTCCATCTCTACCCATTCACAACTATCTTTTTTTTTATATTGTTTTGTTTCGGTTTTGGGGTAGTTCCAAAGCATATTTCGGAGAGCTTGTTGGTGTTGAAGGAGAATTCGGCCAACTTGTGTTGTTGGTTGGGATTTCACGTATCAAGTGGTATCAGAGCAAAGGCATCCACGAATTCTAACTTTGTGGACGATCATGGAAGACAACGGAGCATGGTTCGATCAAGAAATACGAAAGTTGCAACATGAGGTGCAACGATTGACTTAGCAACTACAACAGGATTGGGAGACGTGGCTGCCACACAAAAAATGGTGAAGAAAGTTTTATGGCTCTTCCAAAACCAGTTCTAGGGCTGCGAGTTCGAGAGGTTCTCATGCCTACAAACTCAAGTCAAAAACCATCTTCCCCTCATATGCTTTTGATTGTTCGAAGTGTGAAGGGTATGGTCATCTTCCATCCGCTTGTCCCTTTGGAAGAGTATTGACCGATGAAGAACTTTGTGAGGTAATCAAAAGGGAAGAGTTGAAGTTAGCTGAATGGGAACTTGCAATAGAAAGGGAAGAAAAAGAAGAAAAACTTGCAAAGGAAAGAATTGAAGAAGAAAAGATTGCAAGAGAGAAGCTCGAAAGAGAAGATCGAGCAAGAAGAACGTGAAAGAGAAGAAGAGAAACGGCTTGCAAAAGAAAAGCTTAAGAAAGAAAGACTTGAAAAGGAAGAAAAAGAGAAAAGAGAAAAAGAGGAGAAGCTTGAACAAAAGCGACTAGAAGAAGAGAAAATCAAAAAGGAGGAAGAAGAAAGAAAGCTAGAGATTGTTTGTGAAGAATTGAAGGCTTTCCATGTCCAAGAAGATCCTTTTGATTTTGAAATTAAAGTAAGTCATCAAGCTCCAATTTTTTTTTTGAATAATTGGGAAGAGGAGATATTAGATGTTGTGCCAAGGATTTGTGTTACGTTATGTTGAGTCACCCATGGCAAGTTGATGGGGTTCATCTCATGAAGACTTGCACGGCATTTCAAGTAAAATGTGTTGATGCAACAAGATGGGTCTCTTATATTTTTAAACCACCTTGGAAGGAAAAGCAGAGGACAAAAGGCGTGGGTTTAGGGACTGAAGTTGTGCACAGAAAACAGTCATATACTTGTGCCATGGAAAATTTTGGAGTTTTAAAACTTGATAACTTTCTCTATGCTAAAGTATGTTACACCATGGCTCGATTCTATTGTGAAATTATGTGCTTAGGGGCTGTTGTAAATCGAGAGGAAAGTCACATGCATATCATGGCAGGGAAGGTGGTAATTACCCGACGCAAGTGCAAAAGTTTTCAACACCACCATCCAGAATTTCGGCTACAAGCACTTAAAGCCGAGACAACTCATGTTACAATCAGATTTTCTACTTTCTTACACGTTGTTTATGAAGTTTAAAGAAAGAGGAGGTGAGAAGCTAAGTTCACATGGAGGATTTTTGTCCATGAACGGGTATGTTCCTTATTTTGCAAAAAAACAAGTCCAAGAATTGAGGTCAATTCTTCTCTACGAAGGGGAGTTTGATGCGAATAAATTGGATCTAGACAACCATGGGTTTGCTAACAAAATCAACAAGAAAGGCACGGTTTGTGATGTGGGTGCATGGAGGAGTTGCCCAAGGTTAGAGGTTAAACAAAAGTGCTATGTCTTGTTCTGTTCTAAGTTGGGCAAGGAAGTTGCATGGGGGATACACGAGTTTACTTGGGAGATACTTGGGAGATACACATTGGGTGTAATGGATCACATAAGGAAACCTAGGCCATAAAGGGAAACTTGTGGCTCGAGATAACAACAAGCATGCACAAGGGAAAACAAGGAAAGAAGCACAGCTTGGTTCTACAATGTTGTTCATGGTTTTGGAAGGATCATGGACAACCCTTGCCGCACAAGATACAACATACACAAGGGAGCACATGGGGGCAGCCAGCATAGGGTTTCAAGGAGGCAGCTGGATCAATCCTTAAAATGGAAGGAATCCCGTTTTTGGTTACTTAGGGCTTTAGTTTGTTAGTTTCCTTTATTAATTAGGTTTTAATTGCTTTCCTAGTTAATTGTAAGTCCTTTAAGGACTAGGATTTAGTTAATTAATTCTCTTTTAATTAGAATTGTAATTCCTTAAGGATTAGGATTTCCTTTTAATAGTTCTCTAGGAATTAGGATTAGGTTGATAGTATAAATAAGCCTTACTTTCATTGTTATTTGTGGGTTGAATTTTGAGAAAAAGTAATAGAAAAGAACGAAGAAATTTGTTCAACTATCATGTGTTATTTTCTTAGTAGCTAGAAAGTAATTCACAAGGGATCTTTACGTTAGGTGAGTAAAGCCTAACCGGTGAACCCTCCATCTCTACCCATTCCGCAACTATCTTTTTTTTTCCAAAGCATATTTCAGACAGCTTGTTGGTGTTGAAGGAGAATTTGGCCAACTTGTGTTGTTGGTTGGGATTTCACGTATCACCATACACCCCCGAAAACATCTACTCTTTATCAGTCTCCCCCATCTTTAGTAAACAAGACACTGAGTATACCCCAAACTCAACCGCCAACTTTGCCGCCACCCTTCTATCCCACATAATCAAAATGCCTCCTGCCGAACCATTCGCCCCTAAGAAATTCCAGTCAAACCATCTATCACCTCCAATGCTATTTACTGCCCTTCTATCAATATTTCCCATTTTCGTTTCTTTGCAAACACACCACATGACATGAGGCTTCCATCTTCTTAAAGCTGCCTTGACTACCATCCTCTTGTCACAATTATTTAGACCCCACACATTCCATTAAACAATGCGCAACTCCATGAGAAACCTTATGCAGATAAGTTCCTATTCCTTCTCCCCTCTCCCTCTAGCCTCCTTGGAAAATCAAAATTCAGACTGCAACATAACTACTTTAGCTCACGCTTGCCCCTTTCTCTTGCCTTACCGGATTTCTTGTTGCTGTGGTCCTTTTTCGATCTGCAATTCTTCTCTATATCCAAAAGAAGCTCCATGATTTTATCTTCAAATCCCGAACAAGACACCCCCAGGTACCTACCTCCCTAACCCCTTAGCTCTCCTACTTGCCCACAAAGAGATGTCCACTGTAGACTCCAAATGAGAAATAAGTTCAATTTCTTCCAACTCCTCCGGATGCACCATTGTGAGAGGAGTGCAATCAATCGGTTCAGACAACGACTCCTCCTGGCTTTCCACCTGTTCGCTGAGACAAGGAGCCACTTTCGGAGAGCAGTCCCTGTCAGCAGCCCTTTTCTACATGGAGCTAGGTGACTCAACCTCTTCACAGTGCCCGCTGGAAAAATCTGCCTTTGGGATAGATTGCGAAGATCCTATGCACCCGTCTGTGCTGTCATCCTTGGCGCTCCCTACAAAGTCTGGGGGAATATTAATCGGCTCCTCCTCTTCTACCTCCTGCATCAAACCAATATGCAGCAGCTTATCCACACTTACCGATTCTGGAGGAATAATCGTAAGAGGGGTACAATAGATAGGTTCCTTCATCAAGTCTACCCTCGACTCCTCAGCCCTATCACGCACTGGCGTAGGATGCGTCTTTGCATAGTGGCAATCCATGGTCCTGCTAGCTGAATTAGCCTGAGTCTGACTATCCTCCTTGTAGCTTCACTCCCCCCTTGCTCTTCCCCACTATATGAGTTTGCAATGCCGACGACCACTCGTTATCAAAGCATTCGAAGTTGTCCGATTCTCGCCAGCTAAAGCTTGACAAAACACAGGAAGTGTTGACTCCCAACACTCTGTCCTTGATGATAATAGGGTCTTCATTCACACCCGACCCACCTCCGTTGCCTAATTTACGTGAATAAACTTCGGGAAGTTTGGACTTAAAAGGCCCAGAGATTGAACCCACTGTGACTTCCTTCTCATTGATCACTTTCGGCTAGGGATTAATAGGGGTCCAAACTACCTTGCCCCCTCCTCTCCTATTAAATGGGCCTCTACTTAGCAATACTTCGACATAAAAGATCAACAAAAGAGCAGTAAATCAGCAGATCCTCAAAATTTTCAAAACAGTTGACTGTAAGTTAATAAACCACAATATAACATTATAACCCCAAAAATCAAATCAAATAACGACAACCAACACAAAAAAGGAGTCACAAATAAATTTCAACTTAAGAAAAAAAATGAATAAAACGAAATTGCTAATTGCAACCAACAGGATCTTAAACACCCAAACAAACACATAGATTTTAAGCATATCCGTACTGTACGTATATGAATTAATCAATTACAATAGCAATTCAAAGTTCAAACCAAAATCATACCGTGTTATTCCTCACAAATCCCCGACCGTGAGGAGTCGTTATCATAGTTGAGATTCGAGAAGAAGGAAGATCTAAAAGGAAGCGACTTCAGACAGATGAGAGCCGATTCTGGCCGAAGGCAAACTGGTTAGTGGTCACTCCGCGTAGGTGGCGAGCAGTGAAGGCAAAGGCAAAGGCTGATTGCTTGATTTAGGGTTTGAGACTAGTCTTTGATTGAGATTGAGGGGAGAACGGAGGGAGAACTGGAGAAGGGACGGCGCACTGGACGCCGTGGACAAGAGAAAAAAAATAGCACTAAATATCTAAAGTCTAAACTAAGTATTTATATATTTCATCTAGGGTTTCTATTTTGTAGGTAAAAAATAAAAATAATATATATATATATATAGGTCCGGTCTGGTTCCAGAACCGACTTGTAAAACTCAAAACCGGGACCAGACTATTGTTCGGTTCTTCAAAAATTTTGGACCAAGACCAAACCAAAAAATTGGTTTCGGTCCAATTTTCTTTGGTCCGGTCTGGTTTTTACAAAAACTTTCTCACCCCTAATTAAAGGGACAAACAAATGTATATCATGTTCAATGTGGTGTTATGGTATCTTGAATGTTTAATGTGCCAATCCTAAGCACTAATAGTAACAATGAAGAACCAAACTGAAGGTTGTCATACAGAAACAAGGACATGACAGAGAGATTACACTCAGAGTAGACATGTTAGAGGAGGGGAAGGGGTCACAACCCCATGTAACTAATTAAAGTTACAAGACATTTATGTAACCAAAAACTTTAGTGAACTCATCAGAGCCTTGTCCCAAATTGAATCTAGCTACAAAAAGGCAAAAGTGATGCCAGTTGATAGACATAATTACATATCCATATTAGGCATATGGCTACATAATGTACCGAAAGCTCACAGTACTCTGGCTGTGGTGTACAGGAGACACCTGATCCAACATCCTAAGATTGTATTACTAACCTTCTGCTCTGCACCACTAATTCTTCCTTAATATTAGAGCAGTATTTAATTCAAGAACTCAAATCATTAAACTCATGAACTGAAATTTTAACTGAGTTGAAGAAATTGAAGTTGAACAAGGTGATCTGGATATATTGAGCTCCTTAATTTGATTTAGAATTATAACTATAATGATTGTATGACGTTTTTATTCATTAACGACTGGACAACACATAAAAGTACTGAGGTGTAGTGTATCCTGAGCTATAGTATAATGAAAATTAAATGTGCTTTACTCTATCTGTCATGATCCTTAGAGATTTTACTGCATGCGTTTCAGTACAAGTGTGAAAGAAACCACAAATGTTGAAAATATAAATATTTATATTGTAAATATAGCTAGCTGGTCAATGGAAGATCAGTACCTAACCGGTCAATGAAAGGTCACTATAGTTGAGATAGAAATTCAGAAAAGTGTACCATTTTTGTGTTATAATGACACTTCAGAAAGAGGCCAGGGGAATATTGATTCTGTTGTACTGGGTTGAGGTGTAACATGTAAATCCTATGACCCACCTTTTTCTCCCTTAACTTTATGAATCCAGTTAGTTCCATATAAACTCATTGGACCCAAGATTGTTTGCCACGATCCTAAGTATTAAGTGAAATTCTCAGCAAGGTCTACTTTATTTGACATGGTTTGTTGTTTCTCGTTCTTTTACTTTTTACTTCTTCCTCTCCCTCATCTGAAGGTAAATTGTTTTCAAAAACTGTGTAGAATTATCTCATAACATGTTGCATTCAATCAGTATTTTGTTCTCTTAATTATCAGATTGTCAGTGTGGTTCATGGTATTAGGATGTCTTCTGATCATGGGTATATTTCTGGTCTGTAATCATGTAGATATTGCGATGGAGCTTTTTCTCTGGATTAAGGGATATTACTGAACTTTGATTACCTACAGTCCTGGAATAGTAGTGAAGACACGTGTTCATGCCATCTCCTGGTTTGGCTATTGTTCTGCTAGAGTAAAAAGGTGTAGAGAACACAACTACATAGCAGTTTTATGCGTTCTGGTGCTGCAGCCCTTTACGGTTTATTCAGTTTCGTTTTCGCATAAACAAGAAAAAATAATAATTATACTAGTCTGTTTTTATGTAAATTAATTTACGTGTGGACTGTGTATCTTGAAATGTAACCTGGATATAGAAATTGAACTTATAGTGCCTACGCACATTGTTTTCTGTTTTCCCCTTTTCTTCTCATTTTTCATTTTCTGACAGCTAGTTTATACAATCTAAAACATTTTCCAAAGTTCTCTGGTGGCACATTTATAAATACCTTAAATGAGTGACTATTTCTACCCCTGTTCCCGTGTGTGTGTGTGTGTGTGGCAAAATACGGCCAACATTATCTCTATAGCAACTTGAGCAACAACTATCTGCTTTGTTTTCTAATGAAATGGGTGGTTTGTTTTTTAAGGTCTCAGACTCTCACTCTTCTTAAAGAGAATTAACGGTCTTAGAATATCTTACAAGAAACATCACATCTAAAATTCCAGTAAGTCTTGAGTTCATTTCGAGGCTCCCGAAAGTTGAGATTGGAATGAGACACAATGAATATCATTTATAATTTTATATTAACGAGTGATGAGACCTGTGATTGGCTTCTCTTAGTTTGGTACCTATGTTGAACTAAATATTTATGAAACTTGAACCTCGTATAGTAACACTGGTCTTCGAGTACATTGGTTTATCTTCATACTTTTGATTTGTAATTTAGATGCTTCGACTCCATCTCGATCGTTGTAGAAACCTTCTCTTCCATGTTCAGCTTGTCAACTTTCTCATCTCCCTCTTTTTCTGATCCAGTTATATGGGAGTATGTTGAATGAGTGAACATGAACAACTTTTATAGTACCGTTTCATTTTGAAATGCTTTATTTAAAGAATTTATCATTAATTATCATTTTATTATCAATAATAAACTATTAAAAATATCTTTTTTTTTTAAAGAAAGGAGGGAGTATCAATTTTGAAAACACTTCATTCATCACGTGACAAGACTACTTGGACCTGTAAGCAATCGTGTGACTAAGATGGTGTGACAATATTCACCGGTTTTAGATTATAATTTCATTAGCTGATGTGGCGGTTTAAAACCAATTAAGAAACACAAGATGATGATCGGGATACTTCTGTTAGATCTTTTAAAAAATGTTCAAGAGTTCAAAATTTTAAAGGACCTCGCTATATGGCCACAATCAGAATCGTAGAAGTATCATTCTACCCTTGTACTACTCACCAAGTCATTCAGGTAGTTTAAACGGCTAAAATCCAAAACCCCCCAAAACTCATCCTTCTCAATCGCCGTTAATGTTAACCACACACTAACATCTATTTTCTACACCCTAATGTTATCTACACTCCACTTATTTAACCAATTTTATAACTTTACTTTTTACACCTCACTCCTACTTCCTATTTTACCCTTTTAAATTTCTTACCTCACTCATCCTATTCTACACTCCTATTCTATTTACATCTCACCCATTTAATTCATCAACCAACCTCCATCCATCCAATTAACACTCAATCACCCCACCAACACAACAAACACGTGATTTTGAAAATATCAAACATTTAGTGCACAGTAGGAGAAATGTGATTCCATAACATAGAAAATAAAAATTAAATATAAACCCAAATTAGAATGGTGCATGAGCTGGTTGAGAATTCTTCGAAAGGGTGAGAAAGCACCAGATTTTGTATTAGTGTTTGACTCAGATTTTGTATTATGTTAGATTTGAAAATGAGTTGTACGGCCCTGGTTTGGTGCACAAAATGAGGTGTGTGCGGCTATGGATTGGTGCACAGAAAGAGGTGTGTGCGGTAGACATGTGGTGCACGACAGGAGGATTGTATGACAGTCATGTGGTGTACAACAGGAGGACTGTGCGACAAACATGTGGTGCACAACACGAGGAATATGCAACACACCAGAGCTGCACAAATAGACGAACAACAGTTAATTTTTTTTGAAAAAATCGATAAAAATGAAATTTTAATCGTGGAAAGTGGAAGGAATACTTATATTACTTGTCCACATAATTTTTTTTAGGTTCCATGTATGATATTTTTTCAACAATGTAATATTTAGAGTTTAAGTTTGAAAGAAATTTTTTGTAGGAAATTTGGTAGAGGAGAGATGGTAAAGAAAAGTGAAAATGGAGGAAAAAGATTCAACATGTATAAAATTTAAAGAGGGTGTAATTAGAATATTTGAGTAAGTGTGGCCATTTTTGAACATGTCTGCTTTGTCATGACTATTTTGAAAGAAACCCCTCTTCAACCCACTACTTAATTAAAATTATCTTTTATGGCCATGTTTTATCGGTAAACCCCAAAATACCCATACCAAGTTGAGTAATCGTATTATGAGTTGGTTAATCAACTCGCTAATCGACTCGGTGAGTCAGTTAATCGACCCACTAATTGACTTGATGAGTCAGTTAATCGACCCACTAATGACTAACTGAGTCGATTAACCGAATCATACTCATCATTAGTGAGTCGATTAACCGACTCATACTCGACCAGTCGATTCATACTCATCATTAGTGAGACGATCGAGCACCGATTCATTGCGACGAACAGATTCAATGCCGACAAACAGATTCATTGCGAGAAGATAGAGAAATGAGAGAGACGAACCTTGTGAGGCGATGGCGGAGGGAGACGATAGACAGATAAGCGATGGCGGAGGGAGACGATAGAACTGATTTCATGTGTTTGTGAGGGACGTTAAATGGTTGAAGGCTATCTAGGTTGAGAAGGGTCTTTTAGGAAGTATATATCATTTTTTTGGTTAAGGGCCATAAAAGATAAATTGATGGGTTTTATGACCATACTTGAGCATATCCTCAGGTTGTATAAAGAAATTATTGAGCTGCATTTTAGTAGAAGGGTGTCTTTTGCTCGATGAAATTTTTGTAATTTTTTAACTTAAGATGTAGAGAGTATATCTTGATATGTGGTTAGCCAGTTCAATTCCAAAACCGCTAAAAAATATGCAAAACCAAACCCCAGAGCGAAAAAGAATGAAAAATAATTATGCAGATCTGGATTTCGCTGGCGGAGGAAGATGGGGTGACTGGTGACACCTGTGCTTGTACCTCGATGGAAAGTTGGAAAACTCTGGAAATACTCGTGTATGCCCAAAGCGAAAAAGAAAGGAAAACAATTATGCAGATATGGGTTTTGCCAACGGATCGCAAGAGAAAGACAATGGTTTCGCCGGCAGAGGAATATGGGGCGACACCGTGCTTGTACCTTGATGGAAAGTTGGAAAGCTTCTATAAATACTCGTGTATGTAGAGAGAGAGAGAGAGAGAGAGAGAAAGATGGGTCGTGTAGTAGAGGGAGGGGATTAGTCGTCGGAAGGAGGGAGGAGTTCATAGGGTTTACAGAGCACTAGAAGAGATGGGTCACTCGCTTTGGAGCTGTCTTCGTTCTTTTTCCCGGTGAAGTTTGGAGTGGGAGCACGTTTAAGGATTGGAAAGAACAAGAGGAAAGAAGAACGATAAATCGGTTGTTTGGGTCTGAGAGAGAGAGAGAGAACAAATCTGTTAGAAAGGAAAAACCCTTTTGTATCGAATTGCTTTGTATGTCTTTTTTGCCCCAATCATGTGGCTCCGTCACTGTTTTTATATTACAAAACCTAGCAGCTAATAGCAGCTTGTTGACCAAGCAAGCCAACCTAAGAGTCCTAAAAGGAAACTACCAAAAATACATAAGGAAATAGAAACATAATAGGAATGTGCTGCTACTAATGTGCTACTACTACTGCCCATGCCCAAGGCTTTCGTAAGAGTGTCAGCCAACTGCTCTGTCGTTGGAACAAAAGAAGGTGCCAGTAGCCCATCCGTGATGGCATCACGAACAAAATGGCAATCCATCTCGATATTTTTTGTCCGTTCATGAAAGACTGGATTTTGTGCAATGTACAATGCAGACCGACTGTCACAGTACAGTTGCATTGCGGTTCTCTGTCTTACACCCAATTCTTCGAGAAGACATTTTAACCATTTCAATTCACACGTCACGGCAGCCATCGACCTATATTCTGCTTTTGCGGAAGAACGCGATATTGTATGTCGTTTCTTGGTTTTCCAGGAAATAGGAGAAGAACCAAGAAAGACAAACCACCATGTCAAAGAGCACGTGTAAGAGGACGAGACCCAATCAGAAACACACCAACCTGACAAATCCAGCCTGCTATCTGATCTAAGGAGAATCCTTGCCCGGGGGTCCCTTTCAAAAACCGCACAACACGTAGAGCCGAGTCCCAATGTTCTTGTTGAGGATGTTTCATAAACTGAGAGAGAATGTGTACTGGGTATGCAAGGTAGGGTTGAGTGACCGAAAGGTAAATCAAACGACGAGCCAGTCTTCTATATTTTTCCGGGTCAGAGAGAAACGGTCCAACAACAAGAGCTAATTTATGATGTTGCTCCATGGGGAAATCAGTCGGTTTTGCGCTCCTAATAAGCCTGCTTCAGAAACGATATCAAGAGCGTACTTTCTCTAACAGAGAAAAATCCCCTGGGGACTCCGGGCTACCTCTAACCCCAAAAAATACTTTCATATGAAAGCATTTGCTCATATAATCCTTAAATGTATCTAATGCCACACTGTCATTCCCTGCAATGATCAAATCGTCAACATATACGAGAACATTGATCTGAACCTTTCCGCGAAACATAATGAATAAAGAATAATCATAATATGATTGACGAAAACCATAACTTTTCAAAGCGGTGGTCAACTTTGCGAACCAACACCGCGGTGCCTGACGAAGACCATACAAAGATTTACGAAGATGGCAAACCTGATATGGTGTAGACACATAGAAACCTGGAGGAACTTTCATGTACACTTCCTCCTCCAATTCCCCATGCAAGAAGGCATTATGAACATTCATCTAATGCACGACCCAATTTTTGATCGCAGCGACAGCAAGAAATGCCCGAACTGTAACCATTTTAACTATTGGAGAAAAAGTTTCTATATAATCAATCCCTTCTACCTGATGATGACCAAAAATGACAAGTCTAACCTTGAATCTCTCAATACTACCATCTGAGTTATATTTGACTTGGTACACCCATTTGCTCCCAAGAGCCTTCTTTCCGGGGAGAGTAACCATGGACCATGTGTCGTTATTTTCAAGAGTCTGAATTTCCTTTGCCATAGCATCCCTCCATTCTCGAGTCTTAACAGCTTATTTAAAAGACTTGAGCTCATGTGCAGCTGTGAGGGCTGCAAGAAAGTTTATATGTTTCGTAGAAAACCGTGCACAGTTAACATAATGTGTTATAGGATAAGGAGTACATGAGGATTGCTGCAGAGCTGGTGAAGATTAAGAAGGAGGACTCACTTTTAGTATGGTGAGTGTCACAAAGTCACGTAGAAGAACTGAAGGAAGCTTAGACCTCATCCCTCTACCAAGTTCGCCATTTTTTCCGTCATCCCCACTTGTAGGACCACCTTCTTCCTCCACTATTGTGTCACCGCAACCACCCCAGTAGGCACACCATTACTTGCTTCTTCACTTATGGAATCTGAGGTATGAGTTGCAACGGGCATGTCATCATCACCAAGGATAGGATTATCAAAAGGGATTTGAGTACTACTCGAAGCCTGTTTCTCATTTGCAAAAGGAAATTCATCTTCAAAAAGAATCACGTCCCGAGAGATGAAATATTCTCCTGTATCCAAATCATACATCTTCCATAGTCACTAATAAGCGTGTAGAAGAATGGAAAACCATTTTGCCCATTTTGAAGAACAACGATTCGAAACCTCTTCGGAGGCTGAAGATGAGTAAATTGAAGGGGGAGGAGCAGCAACTAAGGACAGGCGATTTTATGTGAATATCATCTGGTCCTTCTAATTTCAACCCAGGGGATTCTACCGTCACGCTACTACGCTTATGATGCCATCAAAAAGTTTGTCCATGTCTATGTCACCCGCGCCTGCGGCAACGTCACAGAAGTTAATCAGATCTGATCGGAAGCGGAGAAGGAAGGCCAACGCTTTTGTTGGCGTCGGCGATGGAGAATGGCAGCTGGGCGGAGCTAACGCTGGAACAGGGGTGGTGGACTGAGTTGGTGATAGGGGTGATGGTGATTGGGGATAGAGATGGTGGTGTAAGTCCAGATGACAACAGTTAAGGCTAGAAGGGGGGGGTGAATAGCCTTTAAAAAAACTTCGAGGGTTGATTTGTAAGACTTGTAAAATTGGTAGCGGAAAACTAGTTTTATCAGTCAGCTGAAAATTGGTCAGCTGGCTGACACTTTGAAAATGCTTAAGCTGATGAAAGTTGGTCAGCTAGCTGACACAACTGTTTTTAAGGAAGTTGTCTTTTAAAGTTGATCACTGAATATTGAGATGAAACTGAAGTACAAATTAACTGAACAATTAAGCAAACATTTGTTGTTAACTGACTGACACTTAATTAGTTAAAAAAAAACTTCTTAAGTGTTGAGTCAGTTTGCAAGAATATAAGAAGCGGCTGACAGATCAGTTGAAGTGGTTCACAGATAAACTGCTACGTCCACTACCAAGTTGGTCAAACTTGGATTTTTGAAGTGCACTAATTTTATTAAAAATCTATTTGATCTCTAATGGATCAGTGTACAACAAAAGACCGGTGTTTGTGGAGAATGATTGAGAAACAATCAAACTCGTAAGACAAACTGACTGATTTCAAAAATTATGAAGTAGAATCACTCAGTGTTTGTCTAAACAATAACTAGAAGAGATTAATCAAAGAAGAATATCTAGCTAATGTTTTTCAGAGAAGACTATGTCATAGAGAAATTTCTTGAATGAATAACGGCTTTAGACTTCTGAAAAAAAATTGTTGTCTTCAAGAATGCTTCCATTGGATATTTATAGATAATCTTCAAGAGTAACCCGTTAGGAACACATTTTGAATTTGAAAATGTGTTTGACAGATGCAAGATCTCAAAAGATCCTGTGAAATATTTTCTAGCAGAATATCTACCAAAAACACAAAGTAGGAAAGTGTCAGTACAAGTATATGATCAATCAAATAAGGAAAGGTAAACTGACACTAAACATGTTAAAGTCAGCTGAAGAGAATAGCTGACAAAATAATTTCGGGCTGACCAAATATAATTTTAATTTCTTGGCTGACAATCAAGTGGAATGATTTTAAGCAAATCTAATATTATGCAAGATTCAACAGGTGGGTTGGGGATGTTTCTGGCCGGTTGAGATGAAATTGAAGAGTGATTCATCGGCGATAGAAAATCTGACCGTCGGATTTGAGGGATGGGTTTGCTTGGTCGGCATGGAAAAAGATGGAGGAGGTGGAGCTCTGTCCGAATATGGGAGAGTGATCTCGGGGTTGAGGGAACCTTACTGGGTTTGCTGGAGAGGGATAAACGAAGAAGGAGGTCGATTTAGTGTGAGAGATGAGAGATGAGAGAGAGAGAGAAATTGTTGCCGACTTGAGTTGTAATGGTGGTGATCGGAGGCCGTGGTTGGGTGGGATTTGAGAGAGAGAAAGCGAGAGGGCAGAGATGGAGGAACAGATCTTTGTGTGAGAGAGAGAAAGATGAAGATGAACAGATATGTAACACCCCCAGGTTCTATTATTTATCGTTGAAACCATTTCTGAATATAATTGTTTCTTTTTTGATATTTATAGGGTAAAATAGATATTTGACTCAACTTAACGACTAAATCTAACGTCCATCCAAAAAATGGGCTCGCTTGCAATATAACTAAAGTTGGGTGACCAAAATAGATATTTCAAAGTTTCGGTGGCCGAATTGCAAAAAGGGGTAAAGTTGGGCGGCCCATTTGTGTGTTTTGCCAAAAAAAAAAAATCATCCCTTGAACCCCAAAGTCCCCAAATCCTAGATCTTCTTTCCAAATGTCATCATTTGAGTGGATAACATTTTATTTTTTCAATTATCTTTCATGACCAATTTTTAGCCAAAAAAATTAATTTTTAAAATTACCTTTTTCCTGAATTAAAGTACACATTTTTATCTATAAATAGAGACTTGGTTTGTTTCATTTGGATATCAGAAAAAATTTATATGATTTTTTTAAGTTTCTAGTCATTATTAATGGAGATAAAGATGATACTGTATGTAAATGTATTGGATTTTGTGTCACCATTAAGAAGAATTTTTGGTTTTGAATCAAATAGATATCTAATAGATTATTTTATTAATTTTTAATGGGTTGTATTTGATTTTTGGTTTGATTTGATAAAACCATTGTACATGCTTAGAGCATCTCATTGTGCATTCTTCCAATACATCTTTTTAGTTGAGTTTACTTTTCTTTTCTTACCCACTTAAAAATATATCTTTTTATTGTATAATCTTCTAACACATCTTTTTACAACAATAATAAATAAATAAATAAATTTAACACTTAGGAGTTAGGAAGATTCATTTTTTTTCTTCCTATTTAAAAAGAAAAAAACTCTCTTTCCTAGCTGGCTATGGATTCACTCTTCTCCATAAATAAGAAGAAGAAAACACACAATGGGGATGCTCTTAGAAATGTAAGTTGTTCAATTTGATTTAAAGCTAAATCCGGAAACCAAATCACTCCTAACGATTTAAAAAAATTTCAAATCGAGTTGAACCATATGAAGATTGTAACCGAACCGAACAAACCAAATCACTTTATTTCGTTTGGTTTTATGGTTTCAAATAAAAAAATTTAATCAGCTTATACAACATAAAATAACGTAGTCAAAGCTTCCAATTAAAACATAGTCACTTTTCCAACAAGCCCTAAGAGGCTAGTAGTAGCACCAACATACAAACAAACAAAAAATAATGTTAGCTATTTAGGCTCAGTTTGTTTCATGTAAAATGATTTTCGGAAACGTTTTCCTTATTTTTCGGTGTTTGGTAACCATGGGAAAATGTAGTCAACGTAAAAGTTTTTTCGAGTCAACGGAAAATGAAGCCTTTTTTCAGGAAAATGACTTACATATTCAGCTCCGTTTGTTTCACGGAAAATGATTTCCGGAAAATGAATTTTTTTTTATTTTCAGGTGTTTGGTAAATTTTTTGAAAATATATCGAAAAATATTTTCGAGTGTTTGGCAAGCGCACGAAAAATGTTACGAAAAACAATATATAAATAAATACAAAAAATATATTATAATATTAATGCACATATTGAATATAAAATATTGTTGAACTTTAAATAATGTTCTTTTAATAATCATTTACTTATCATTAATGGTGTCAAATCAATAAGGTCCATCTTTTTTTCAATCTCACACATACAAATAAAAAAATTAATAATTGATATGAAAAAAGTGTTTTAAAAAATAAAATGGATAATTGAGACGCCCTTAAATAATATAGTGGATACTAATTTTAGGACGTAGTGAGTATTTATTAAAATTATAATTTATAAATAATGTGCACAAACTCAATTTTTATTTGTAAACAATTTATTTGTTGAGTGAAGTATTGTGCGTGTATGTAAATATGTGTAATTGTGGAAGGGCGTAGAAGGGTGCTCAAACATTCGGAAAATGACTTACGGAAAATAAATCCGTAAGTCATTTTCCAGAAAAGAAGGCTTCATTTTCCGTTGACTCGAAAAAGCTTTTACGTTGACTACATTTACTTAAGGCTACAAACATCAAAAAATGAGGAAAACGTTTTCCTGAAGTCATTTTCCATGAAATAAATGAAGCCTCCATTTTCCGTATCATTTTTCAAATATTCAAGTACCCTTCCGCCCCCTTTCCACAATTACACATATTTACGTACACGCACAATATTTCACTCAACAAATACATTGTTTAGAAATATAAATAAAGTTTGTGCACACTAGTTATTAATTATAATTATAATAATTTACATATCAAAAAAAAATTAACTACGTCCTAAAATTAGTATCTACTATATTATTTAGGAACTTCCCAAACATTATCCTTTTTTAAAACATTTTTTCATATCAATTATCAATTTTTTATTTATATTTGTGAGATGAAAAAGATGGGCCTTGTTGATTTGACACTACTAATGATAAATTAATAGTTAATAAAGGAAAATTACTTTAAGTTCAACACTATTTTATATTCAATATGAATATTAATATTATAATATACTTTTTGTAATATTCATATATTATTTTCCATAACATTTTTTGTGTGTTTTCAAACACCCGAAAATGTTTTCTAGTATATTTTAAAAATATTTACCAAACACCTGAAAATTAACAATAAATCATTTTTCAGAAATCATGTTCTGATAATCATTTTTTGTGAAACAAACGAGCCTTAGTGTTGACCCTCCACACTTATATTACAAATTGGAGCAAAAGTTACAAATAAGCACAAACAATGAAAACTCTAAAAAAACAACAAACAAACAAATATGTCGAGTGTCAGTGTACGTGTCTAAATGTGAAGTGAGATGTGTGAATGCGAATTAGAGTTTGGTTATTTGGTCCTTGTTACTGCTTTACAAAATATAGAATATTAGAAGTTAGAATTAATTACTAAAGAATTATAATTTGTAATTATATATGTGTATAATATAAATAAATAAATGCATATTAAAATGGTGGTTTGATCCAATATTTGGCATAAAAAACCACAAACTAAATCGAACCGATCGATTTATAATTTTTTCAAATTTAAACCGAACTGTCTAATTCAAAATCGAACAAAACTGGCCGATTCGATTTCACGATTCGGTGGTTTAAACTTACACCTCTAGTTTCTTTTCTTTTCTTTTTTTGTACATTTTTTTTTGGTTTTCCTGAAAAGTCTTTTTTTTTTTGTTTGATTAAATTTTAAAATTTTTGAAAAACTTTGAATGAAATATTTGAAAAACTATAATTAATAAGTTTCTGAAAGTCTTCTTTAATGAATTTTTTTTTTTTTGCCGTTTCTTGCAATTTCTATTTTTTGACCCTTTGTTTTTGTTTTTATTGAAAAATATTTGATATGTGTAATTAATTTGTTCAGAAAATATAGCGGAGTAGGAGCAAAATTTTGTTAGCCCTAGTTGTAGCGGGGCTTAAAAAAGGCCCAGTCCAAGCCTCACTTGAGATTAGGGTTTCGAAGTCTCCCTTTCAAAGCTGGCTATAAAAATAGTTGCAGGCTTGCAGCATATGCAGGTTCTTCTTCATCTCATCTTTTATTCCTTCTTATCAATCCTTTTTTACTTATTAATTTAGCTTAATTACATGGAATTGTCGTTCAAGTCGATCGTTGTTGGTTACTTTGCTTTTATCTCTTCCTTTTTCATCTTCCAATTTGAAAAAAAAACAATAGTGAATTGAGTGTCTCTGATGATGATTAAACGTAATAACTTTCGTTCTTCCGAGAAAAACCATGCGGAATCTATATGGAGACCTGAACTGAAGAGACTCTTTTTTCAATTTTCCTACTATTCGTACACTGTGTCGTGTGTTTGTTCTTCAATCTAATTACTCCTATATTATTGCCTCCTTTATCCTATGAATTTTATTTTATTTTATTTTAATTTATTTTGAACAAGCATTGATGACTCTTTTTATCTCTGATGATGATATTTATGTTTATGAATATCTTTTTCAAACTAGAAATTGAATGTTTTTCGAACTTGACTCTACTTGAAGATATCTAGAATTTTCGCGAAAAGTTCAATTTTTTTTTAACAATGGAAATTCTAGCTATAAATCTGATCCATCCTTTGCACATCTTGTTCTTTTTGTGATGTTAATGTTTGAATTTGGTTGGTAACTAATGATTAATAATAGGGAGGTGGAATTGATGATTATTTCCCCAGATGATCGAAGTTGATTATAATGTGCTACCATAAATGTTTCTCTCTTTTGAGAATTCAAGCCAGAACTCTGATCCCTCTCTCTATAATCTAGTAGTAATAATTTTCCACCAATAGTTTTTTTCATCATGATTCGTATATTTGTATGGGATTTATATTGATTTGTTCCGTTTCTCTTTAACTGGATTTACAACATTATTAGCCTGATTTGTTAGGTGAAATTTTTGGTATTTGCTGAGAATTAAAATAAGAGGGATGAATTGGAGGTGATGAGTATTTCCCCAGATGATCGAAGTTGATTATACTGAGCGTTTATTAATGTTTCTCTATTGAGTAGAGATTCCAAGCCAGAACTCTGATCCACTCTTCAATTTATTTATTCCTTTCGCCCCAAAAGTTTAAGTATAAATTTTATCATTTTAATTTTGTAGGATATCATTTTGTTACAAACAATTAATTTTTGTTATTTTATACAGTATCTCTTAGATTAAAGACTTTAAATAATATACTTTGTCTAAGGAAGACTTGAATGTGGTTGAAGATGATTAGACCGTTCATCCTTCTTCAAATGTGATAATAATGGTTAATTTTGCTTCTCTTCTGTTTAAACTATGTGTGTGCGGTGCTATGGTTCCCTCCTAGTCCACTTCACTTCAAGTGGGGTAAAGCAGAGAAGGTTAGCCGATGCAACCCGAGAGAATTTTCCGATTTAAGACTGGGTAACCTGTAAATTTTAATTGATTGGGTTGGGTGATTCTCTGGTTTGTTGGAATTTACAGCCCTAGTTGCGGTCGACCCTTTTTAAAGTTAAAATGCATGAATTTGAATACTTCAAAACCTATTTGATCATATGTATTTTTACAAACAAATTATCTTCATTATAAGTTTCTTTTTATTATCCATAATTTTCGGCACCTATCAAAATTTGAGCATTGCAAAATCCCCATCCAAAGCAAAAGCTAGGCATCGAAAAGCTTAAATTTAATTAAAAGATCTAGACTTAACCGTTTGCGTGGGCAGCCTCTAGACTTAACCCTCGAGCCCATTTAGTCCCGGGCCAACTCGTGGTAGCCCAGTTGTTCTTGTATAGAACCGGAACCCCTTACCCCCATTTAGTTGTCTCCCGTATATATACTCGCTTGTTTTCTCCCTGTTGACCTAACCAAGGAGACGGAAAGCAGCCGCGTCTTCTTCTTCACCCTTGTTCGTGATTCTCAGTTCCTTAGGGTTGGCCATTTGAGAACTGATCTTAGATAGGTGAGAGAGAGTGAGACACTGATACACTGTGAGTCTCGTGGCTGGTGGAAGTGGGTTGGGTCCCCCCCCCTTTTTTTTTTTCTTTATTAAACTAGCTATCAATTATGTTGTTCTATCTCACTGTCCTTGATCTTTTCTTTTTAATTTTTTGTTAATTTAATTTAGCTTAATTACATGGAATTGTAGTTGATGTCGTTTGTTAATTTGTTTTAATCTTTTCTTTTTTCAACTTCCGATTTGGTAAAACGTAAGTGAATTGAGTGTCTCTGATGATGATTAAGCATAATAACTTTCGTTCTTCCGAGAACAACCATGCGGAATCTATATGGAGACCTGAACTGAAGAGACACTTTTTAATTACCTTTCGTACGCAGCGTCGTGTGTTTGTTCTTCATTCTAATATATAATTATTACCGCCTTTATCGTATGAATTTTATTTTAAATATTTTGAACAAGCATTTTTTACTTTTTATCCCTGAGGATGATATTTATGTATATATATGTCTTCTCAGATCAATTTTTGCGGAAAGTTTTGAAGATCTCAACTGAAGAGATGAAGAGTCGCTTTGCTCTGTTTCTAACTAGACATTGAATGTTTTTCGAACTTGACTTTTTCTTTAAGATATCTTGAATTTTCGCGGAAAGTTCGCATCTTTTGTTTATAATGAAAGGGAAAAATTCAAGCTTGATTTCTGATCCATCTTTTGCATAACTTGCTCTTTTTGCGGTTAATAATGTTTGTTGAATTTGATTGGTAACTAATGATTAACATTAGAGAGATGGAATTGATGATTATTTCCCCAGATGATCGAAGTTGATTATAATGTGCTACCAGTACCATTAATGTTTCTCTCTTTTGAGAATCCAAGCCAGAACTCTGATCCATCTTTCTATGATAATTTGTCACCAATAGCTGTTTCATTTTTATGTGTCTTTTCGTTCGTCATTGATTTTGAATTGATTCCATTGCTCTATTTGCAACTGGATTTACAACATAAACTGAGAAAATTGAAAGAAGAGGGATGGAGGTGATGAGTATTTCCCCAGATGATCGAAGTTGATTATACTGAGCGACTATTATTGTTTCTCTTTTTGAGATTCCAAGCCAGAACTCTGATCCACCCTTCAAATTAAATAATCACACACGTCACCTTAAAAAATTAAAATGAGAACAGAAAGGATTGTGTTTATGAAATTGTGCATCTTCTTTTGGAACGTTTCCTTGAATTTATTTTTGAAGATTCATAGTTTCTTCCGATAGAAGAGGTCAAGAACAAAAAGTAAGATTCAGATTTCTTACTTTCATTTTCCCTCGTCCGTATCTCAGTTTGATTATTTAAAGATTGTTGTTTTAGTGGACTTTGAAAAAATGTTTGTGATTATAAAAGATGATTTTTAACAATTGCTGCATATTACATCAAACATTCATAAAAACAGATTATCTTTTATAATTGCCCTTAGATTTAAATTTACTTGCAAACAAATGTTATCCCCAATTGATACGTACAATTTGTCTATAAGCATCAATTAACCGAATTCGTTTTCATGTCATCCTCCTCCTTCGTTGATGCCATTTCTATGTACATCATAAATTCATCTTATCGAAATTCGTAAGTACCTTTAACCTCATTGTGAGTGTATTTGGCGCGAGGGTTCCCTCCGATTCCCCTTGACTTCTAGTGGGATTAAGCATGTTAATGGGTGGAACCTAATTTAACCTGAGAGTGGAATGATGTGCTGTAAATTCCAGGATTGTATCCATGTATATATATCCTTCTTTAAAGCAATACAACACTCACGGATTAATATCTTTCATTGTCTATGGGAGGGAGGTGGGTGTAGCAAGAGAACAAGCCATGTCATGAAACTTGACCTTTGCAACAGAGATGGTCGATATGAATACTTTGGATGCTTCCACGGTTAGATATTAGCTCCAATCAATTAAGTGAGGTCATTTCCACAATTTTTGGATGCCTTTCAAACTTAACATGGCTTTAACATCTCAAATAATTCATTGGTGGGTAATTTATTTGAACATCAATTTATCCTCTTAAACTCGACATTTTCATGGATTTGTGCAAGACTATAGGACCCCGATTTCTGCAGTGTCTACAAACATCTTCTAACATGAGCATTTTAGATTCAATTCCCGACTGGTTTGAGAATGTCTCTTCTTGTGCTTAGGGAGATTAATCTCTTGGTGGGTTGTTGATGTGACCAACAACAACCTACATGGTCATATTCCAAATTCATTGGGTTCACCGTGTGATCTCCAATCATTACACTTGCACAACAACGTATTTGAGGGAGAGCTTCCTTTGTCATTACAAAATTTAACATCTATGATGACAATTGATTGAGGCGTTAATTTCTTTAGGGCTATTATCCCCTCCTGGATTGGAGAAAAGCTATCTAAACTTCGGTTTCTTAGTCTTCGTTTAAATTTGTTAGTTAGCGAGATCCTGTCGCAGCTTTGTTACCTTACCTCTCTTCAAGTATTAGACTTGGGAAATAACAATGTTACTGGGAATATCCCTCATTGTATCGGTTGTTTAACTGGCATGATTGTGAAGCATTCTTCAAAGGACTATTCAGAATACATTTTGGTTTTTGCGAATTGAAACTAATAAATTGTAAATGCAAAAATCCCACGCAAGAATTCCATGCAAGAATCCCGCTACTGATTGTGGGGGTTGTATTGTATTTATAGTAATAAGGTACATAGGAGATAAAAATTACAAGATACATCTATATTACAAAGAAGCTATGTAATTGATTAGGGCTATTCAGAGGTCAGGATTTAATTTTTTTTACTATCATCCTACGGCTGTCATTTATTTAGGTAACATCCTCTTCTGGGTTTCCTTATATTGTTAGAATTAGGTTTATAAAACAATATGAATTAACTAGTATTCTATTCGAGATGTTGAGATTAAATTATCTTTAAAAATTGAACGGTTGAGATTCACCCTCACATTCACATGTGTTAGTAGTTATCCATTTTTAACCCCCTACAATTAATATTATGAGTAGTCACTCATTTTTCTTCTCATTATATTTTATTTTCATATTACAAAGTCGCACCCTACGATTAGTCTTTTAAACAATTACCCCTTATTAAATATCAGTCCCTCAACTATCACTTGAAGAAATGTATCCATCAACTGTAATATTTTTTAAATAACACCTTCTATATAGATACATACATTTGAATTGATGAAATTATATATACTGGCACCGTGTCATAGACACAGAGATACCAAAACACGTGTTTAATTGGTAAAAGCTAATTACATGTTGAGATTAATTTGTTTACTGCAATCATGCGTTCTACATTTAATCTAAATTGTAAACGTGTGAAAGGAAGTTACTTTTTCTAATTTTATTGCTTTTTTTTTCCTTCCAAAAATAGATAACTGTTCCAATAAAGGCATATTATACGGCTTACTTATTATTTATGATTTTACAGTTTTACATTTATTATTTTATGGTTTTACCGATATTGTTTTACTGAGATTTATTGTTTTAACGTGCATAACTAATCAATTTAATTTTAGTCCAGTGGTAAGTTTTGAATATTTGTATTTTAATTTTTTTTCTTTTTAATTATTATCTTAATTAACTTAATCAATTTAATTTTTTTCTGACCCGCAATTTCGTATACAAATAAAAAAATCGTTAGTTTTGTAATTTGAAATTTTTTTCTTTTTAACTGTTATCGTAATTAATTTAATCAATTTAATTTTTGTCCGGCCCCTTTTTTTGTTCGGCAATTTTTTTTTTCGGCCCGCAATTTCTTATACAAATAAAAAAAATTCATAAGTTTTGTTCGGCCCGTAGTTTCGTGTACAAATTATTTATTAATCCCTTTGTTCCGGGCAAAGAGACCTTTACGGTTTTACAAATATTTAGTTGTAGTTTCTTAATTCATTTTTTTCATCATGCTCGGTTCATACATTGATCACGCTCTTACTGGCACCATGCCATTGGCATGTGCACGAGTTTATTTCTATAGAATGTTGGACATCTTCTCATTATTGTGGTTTCGTTTGTTGGTGTATGTGTATTGGTTTCCATTGATTTAATTGCCATTTTTTTTAGCTTTTAGGGTTGATTAATTTGGATCAAATGCATCTTCGTTCGCCTGTTAGATTTTGTATGATAATATGTTGTAGGATTCGAGTTTTGTAGATGAAGTAGAAAATTTGGTTAGTTGAATATGTTTGAATTTTCTTTGTCTCATGTGCAGGTAGAAATAATAGACAGAGTTATTGCATCTCATGTTTACAAAGTTAAGCAAAAACCTCTAGAAGAAGAAGACTGCGTTTTCGTTATTGAGAAAACAATTAAATTTTTTTTTTGTAATTTTACAGTAGTTACAATTAAAATATTTATTTCTTGGCTTTCTTATAAAATAAATATCGAAGTAAAATATTTTATTTTGTTAGGTATTTGGGTTCATTTCCACATTATTTCATTTATTGATAAATTCTCAAACTGACGTCATGCCATCGGCACGGGCAAGAGTACTAGTAAAGATACAAAGTGATAGGAAGATAACTCCAACATGATACAATCTTAGTGATAGATAATAATAAGAAGATTATGGGGGGAGCAACTGATATGGTTCAATACCCCCCTCTAGACGAGGGTGGTCTGGTGAACACCTGAAGCTTGTTGCGCAGGAACTGAAAACATGGAGCTGAGAGAGGTTTCGTAAAAATGTTGGCAAGTTGGTCTTTGGTGGCGATGAATTAGACAGAGATCTTGGCGAGCAACCTTCTCCCGACAAAGTGAAAGTCGATTTTGAAGTGCTTAGTGCGAGCATGAAAGACAGGATTGGCGGAGAGATAAATGGCACCAATGTTATCACACCAAAGAATAGGAGGGGAGCGAGCCGGGAAGTGTAACTCACCCAACAAAGATTGTAACCAAGTTAATTCAGCGGCAGCATCAGCCAAAGCTTTATATTCAGAATCTGTTGAAGAACGAGTAACGGTATGTTGTTTTTGAGACGACCAAGAGACCAGATTAGAACCAAGGAAGATAACATACCCCCCGTTAGATTTCTAATCATCAATGCAGCCTACCCAGTTCAGAGAAGGCCTGTAGTTGGGAGGAGGAAGTCTTCGAGAGGAAAAAGTCACAATCACGAGTGTTGCGGAGGTACTGTAAAATACGTTTGACAGTTGCCCATTGTATATATGTTGGAACATGCATGAATTGACATACTTTGTTCACAGGATAGGCCAAGTCGGGATGCGTGAGAGTTAGGTATTGCAGCGCACCAATTGTTTGACGAAACTTGGGTCAGAAAACAATTGACAATTGGTTTTGGAGAGCTTGACCGTAGTGGATAAAGGAGTAGAGCATGACTTGGCATTAGACATCCCAACATGAGCTAGGAGATCCAATGTATATTGCTTTTAGGAAAGAAATAGCCCACGAGCATGGGACTCGACCTGAATACCCAAAAAGAAATATAGAGAGCCCAAGTCACGAAGGGAAAAATCAGATCCAAGAGTGAATAATGGAGGCTAGTTGCAAAGGGGAATTGCTAGTGACGATAATATCATCAACGTACACAAGGACGTAGACAAGGGTCAAATTGTGAGAGTAGACGAACAATGAACTATCTGTTTTGGAGGGAGTAAAGCTATGACGAACCAAGGAAGTAGATAGACGGCTAGACGCTGGAACCAGGCACAAAGAGCCTGCTGGAGGCCATACAAGGATTTATGGAGTTTGCAGACATAATCAGGGCGTGCTGGATCAGCGAAGCCGGGTGGTTGAGACATGTAAACTGTTTCGTCATGAAGCCCATGGGCCACCCATGAGATGTGGCAATGGAGAGAACATTGCTAATCGTTGTAGGCTTAATGACTGAACTAAAAGTCTCGGTATAATCGATGTTGGGTTGTTGATGAAACCCTTGGGCAACGAGACGGGCCTTGTAACGATCAACGCTGCCATCCGCACGGTGTTTAATTCGGTAGACCCATTTGCAGCCAATGAGATTAATAGAATGAGGGTGAGGGACAAGCGACCACGTTTCATTTCATAAGAGAACATCAAATTCGGTAGACCCATTTGCAGCCAATGAGATTAAAGACTTACCACTTCCAACATGAAGAGTGTCGACGCCATGAAAGTCATTGTATTGAGAGAGACTCGCAAGATAAGGCGTTACATGATGAGTGGCACCCGTATCAGGAAACCAGGTAAAAGGATTCGGGTTTGACTGGTGATGAGTGAAGTGAGCTTGAGGAGAGGAAGACGAGATAGATGGATGAGTGGGCAGGAGACTAGGTTGATTGTAGTAGCAAACACCAATGGCATGGTTGTTACGACCACATGTGGCGCAAGAGGGACGAGGAGAGGGGTTACCATTGTGCTGGGAGTAATGGGCAGTAGGAGTAGTGGATGGGTCGGGGTTGGCGGGAATAATTTTGAGAGATGAGAACTGATCACGGTTCGGGAACTCGTGACTAAGAAGGAGGCAGTGGAGTTCGGGATAAGTGACATGCTCGGCTCTAGTAGAGATAGTGGTAACGAGAGGTTTGAACTCGGAGTTGAGACCCCGAAAGACGTAGATGTTGAACTTGGGATCCAACACTAGATGACCAGCAGCGACGAGTTCATCAGCGTAGGAATTAGCACACTGGAGATAGGATGTGACACTATCATTATCTTGGCGAAGGTCGTGAAGATGTACGTGAAGATTGAGGATTCGGGTGTGGGAAGGGGACGCAAAGGCGGGAGATAGAGTGTTCCAAATCTTGGCAAAAGTGGAATAGCTCACAACCATGGGAATGACAGACTTAGAAAGAAATGAGATGAGCATGCTCATCACAGTTTGGTCCTGTGCGAACCATGACTGGTAGGCTGGGTTGGGCTGAGGATTAGTTTTGTCTGGGACAGTGATGTGAACAGGAGGTTGAGGAAGAAAAGGGGGAATTTGACCACGAAAACCAATTAATTTTTGACCACGAAGAAAAGGGGGAATTTGAGTTTTCCAATATATAAATTTTGTGGCTGTTAATTTTAAAGAAAGAAAATGATGATCAGAGTTCAGAGATGGAATTAGAGCCGTCAAAACGGACCAGCGGGGCGGACCAACCCGTAAAATGGCGGGCCCCGCCAATTGACGGGGCGGGGCGGACCAACCCGCGGAAATGGCGGACTCGGAAGACATTGGCCCAACCCAACCCACCTTGGGTTGCGGGGCGGGGCGGACCAACCCATCCAACAAAGAAATTGTGTCCAACAGTCCAAGTCTGGCATTCACTCATTTGAGAAATCGAGAGAGATTGAAGATTAGATGGTCCGAACTCTTATGGTGGACTGAGAGAGAGGTAGAGAGGCGAGAGGGACGATGATCAGATCTAAGAGGCGAGAGGGACAATAGTCAGATCTGAGAGGGAGAGAGACGAGAGGTCAACAATCAATGGTTGCTTGACTCTTGAGAGTTGAGAGTCGAGAATCGAGAGTAAAGAAGCACTGAAGCTGCGAGTCTGTGATAGTGACTGTGAGAACCGGTGGGCGGTGGCAGTGGACAAGCGGGAAGATGTCGAAGTCTTGAAGAGAGAGAGATTGATGGCAGCTTGAAGATCGATTGGCAATGGCGGCCTGAGAGAAGATCGATTGGGGTACGACAACTTATCTCTCCTGCACGCAGAGACTTAGAGATGAAATATTTTAATTTTGAAGTAATGGGAGACAATGATTATGACGGTGGGGTTTGGGAGTCTTGAAACTTGGGTTGGATTATTGTCTTTACTCTTTATTGACTTATTGGGTTTTGATGATCAGACCAGGTTTCTTTTCATTTTTTTGAAAATCACCAAACAAACAATGCCTATTACTATATTACTATATTACTATATTAGTAGTATATATATTATATATACATACACACATATATATTTATTTAAGACTAATAAAATATTATTAAATTTCAATTTTGGCGGTTTACCCGCCCCGCCTTGACCCGTGACCCGCGCGGACCAAGCCCGTTAGGCCCGCCTCCTAGCGGACCAATGATTTTCCAACCCAACCCACCTTTTTTGTTTGGTGGGACGGACCAACCCAGCGGGTTTGGCCCATTTTGACGGCTCTAGATGGAATGGTTGGAGTAGAGGAAGAGGAAGACAAGTTACTGGTGGTGGTCATAGTGCCTTGGATACCTAGGTGCTCAGATACCAAATTGAAATTAATAAATTGTAAATACAAGAATCCCACTGCTAGTTGTGGGGGTTGTTGTATTGTATTTATATTAACAAGGTACATAGAAGATAAGGATTACAAGATACATAAAGATACAAAGTGATAGGAAGATAACTCCAACATGATACAATCTTAGTGATAGATAATAATAGGAAGATTATGGCGGGCGCAACTGATATAGTTCAATACTGTGAAAGGAGCAGAATATTTGAGTGGATACTATACAGAAAACATTTTTGCTTTTGTGAAAGAAACACAACTTCTATACACCAAAACAATCTCATTTCTTACATCCATAGATCTTTCAAATAATACCTTGGTTGGAGAAATTCCTAAAGGGTTGATGGATCTTTCAGGGTTGGAAAGTATTGAATATAGCGGGAAATCAACTGAAAGGAAGGATCCCAAAGACGATTGGCAGTTTGAAGCAATTGGAATCTCTCGATTTGTTGAGAAACAAACTTTCCGGCCCAATTCCTTAGTTCAGCAGTTAAAGGTCTGATATAAGTAGCTTATTCTCTATTTTGTGGGAAGCTATAAAACCAAGCAGCGACATCCTTGTTGATGTTTTCTTCATACTTTTCTGTTAATTTGATAGGGTTTCACTTTGATTTGGTCCACTGGAGATGTTTGGTGACCGCAGTGAAGTTCCAAAATTTGGAGGTTCTCATGTATTTCCTAATATTCTTGATGGTTTTGGTGCCCTCTTCATCTCTATAACATGTATTCAACAAAACATCAGGTATATAAGTACATTTATGAGTGAGCAAAACTTGAAAAAAAAAAAGACTATGTTAGTGTGCACTATATCTGTAATACCCCCAATGGGCCCAATCCCACATTAGGTAGATGTGAGACTTGTGCGTGGTTTATAAGGTGACCACACACTATCCCTAGGCACCAACATCATCAATGCACTTTTGAGTCGGCTCATAGTGGGTCTAATGACCAAAGGTGCTGCAGTACCTACTCTTTTCTAAAATATAGAGCTAGCAAGCTGAACGAGACGAGACGAAGGTTAAATTGATTGCGCCCGTAACAATTGAGATCGACCAACTCTAAAATATAGAGCTAGAAAGCATAATGAGACGAAAGTTAAATTGATTGCGCTCGCAACAATTGGGATCGACCAGAGTACCCAACATGATTTCTCGCATTTATGGGAGGGTTCATATGGAAAATAATTTTTATTCTTACAAATTTAACTTGTAATGTGTCACTTTTATTAAAAAGCCATATTTTGAATTGCAATATCTAACATTATTTTAATTTATAAAGTTCCTTTTAGCTACAATGTGGGTTGGTTGAACAATAAGCTCAATACGCCGATAAGTATTAGATTCAAACTAATGTAATTTAGGAATACTTAATGTAAACTCATAAAAATAAAATAAAAAAATTGTGCATTTTGAACCCGACCTTATATAATTGATTCATATGACCAGCACTTAGGAAGGTCGTAAATTCCTGATTTATCCAGATTTAGTAGTTTAATTTTAATTTTTAAGCAAATTGGTCAATAATTGGGTATGCAATGATTTTGAAACGAAGATTTTTTTTTTATCTTTTCTATCCAAAGGAAGGCAATTTATTTGTTACGTTTTTTTGTTTAGGAAACTATTGAATGAGTGACTTTTAGTCCTAATCGTTATTATTTGTGGAGCTTCTTATCTTTATTAATGATATGTTTTCCTCGTAGGAAAAAAGAAACAAAGAAACTTTATACATAATTCATCTAACTTTTACTTAATATTTTGTAGGAAACTTTTTTTAATATAAATTATTGTCTATTGATATCAAAATATTTTCTTTTTTAAAAGTATTCGTAACTTGTTGGATTGAAATATATGTATATATATATATATATATATATATATATATATATATATATATATATATATATATACACACACACACACACACACACACACACTAGGTTATCACCCGTGCGATGCACGGTTGATTTAGTGTTGTTTCTGAAACTTATTTTTGTATATATAATCTGCAAGCTATTTGAATGAACAAATAACAGCAAGATATCCTCATAATTAATAATTTAATAAATAAATAAAAAAGTGCAAGATCACACCAAATCATCAAACCGAAAATTCATGGGAATTATAAAATCGAACAATTATTCTTAGTGTGAGTGTGAGACGGAGGGAGGGGAGGGAAAGTACCCCGAAGACAGACTCGTCAAGGAGGTGTTTGATGGAGGGTAAGTATTTCGTAGTGGTTGTTTGTAGTGTTGGTAAAACACGTTTAATTAAATTGAATAACATTTATTTTAAGTTGACCAAGTTTTGGTAAAATAATAAAACTTAAAAAACTTTTACCATTAGAATTGATGAGTCATAATCAAATGAAACTAATCTAAATCAAATGTAATAAAATCTACCCGGTACAAACTGAATTGACATAATTGAAGAGTTTTAATCAATTGAAACACGTCTAAATCAAATGTAATAAAATTCATCCGTCAAAAAAAACTTTTACCATGAAAATTTGGAGTCCTAATCAAGTGAAACACGTTTTAATCAAATGTGATAAAATCTATATGATATTAATCGATTTTGACAACAAAAAATAGTAAAAAACAAAAAATAAAAAATTACCATGTATAAAGGAAGCACCAGTTTTAAAATCTATCACATTTTAATTTTGGTAGCAATTTATATATATATATATATATAGAGAGAGAGAGAGAGAGAGAGTACCGTATGCACGGTTTTAATAGTTTTTTTCTTTTTTTTGCAAAAGTTGTTTATAATAAGATAATTTTCTAAACTTGTAATAAATAATTAAAATTTTTAATTAGAATAATTTAAAAAAACAAAAAATAAGGTAAATATTCAAAATTGATCATATGAATATGTAATCGAAAGATTAAAACTTATGATAATTGATAAAATCTATCTTCAAAAAAAAAAATTACCATGAAAATTTGGATTCCTAATAAAGTGAAACGTGTTTAAATCAAATGTGAGAAAATATATTCGACATTAACCGATTTTGGCAACAAAAACGGTAAAATAAAAACATTTTACCATGTATAAAACAGACATCAGTTTTAAAATCTATCAGGTATTAACCGATTATGGCAATAAAAAATGGTAAAAAAAAAACTTTTACCATATATAAAAGAGGCACCATTTTTAAAAATTATAAACTTGTTATAATTATTTAAAATTATGTGACAGTTGATAGATAATTAATATATTAATAATTAATTTTTAATAAATATAGATTCGTAGAATAACAAATAATATAGAATTATCCCGTGGATAATTTGTATAAATTAAAAATTATGAAAATAAAAAAATATGGAAACAGAAGAGTTTTAGTCAAATTAAACTTGATAAATTATATTATCTAGTAAACTTGATAATTAAGCGATATAGGATAAAATCTGAAAAAAAAATTACGAAAATTACGAAAATCCTAAATCTCTATCATAAATTTTCTCATAAAACTATATCCTAAATCTGTTTTATCTTATCAAATTAGTTTTAGTAATTTTATCATATCTAATTAGAATTAGAATTTTTATCTTAAACTAATCGATTTTGAAAAAAGAAAAAACTTTTATCATTTCAAAAAATGACACGTGGCAGCAACATTAAACATTTAATTAAAGTAAAAATCTTTTACCATTTCAAATTTGATAAAATCTATCCACAACAATTGTGATAATATCAAATGTGATAAAAACTAACTTTTTATCTCTAAAACTTTGAAATCAATTGTGATAATATCAAACTTATCATAACTAACCGTATAAAACTTATCCTAAACTAATTACAAAATCAAATGTGATAAAACTTTTATGAGTAAAATAAAAAAAAAACTACAATTTATAAGAGGGTGACACGTGACATCACATAATTTTTTTTAAAATTTTTTACATTTCACAAAAAGCCGCCACGTGACAGTAGTGACTTCTGTTTTAGTTATAATATATATATATATATATATATATATATATATATATATATATATATATATATATATATATATATATATATATATATATAACTATTTGTAATGACCATGGCCGTTCCTGAACTTTTAGGGGCCAAGGGCAAAAATGAAAAAATGGGTCCCTATAGATATAAAAAATAAAATTTTGAAATAAATAAATTTTCAATTTTTCATCGTTCAAAGTATTCAATTGGTATAACATCTATGAGCATACTAATATATAAATATATGAAATAATTATTTAAAATTACTCCGTTTGCTTATTCCGGTACATTAGTTATTTTCAATATTGATTTGGTAATTTTCTTATATATTAAAATATACAAAATGTCTATAAAGCATATCTATAAGAAATTTCAGATTTATTCACTCTTCTAATATCTTTCTCAACTATATCATCAAATTATATCACCTTCTCTCTTTTTTTTGGCTCATTCGTTACATGTTCATTTGATTTTTTTGCTGATTTTTTTCGATTATTGTAATCCATTAATCCATATTCTAAGATAATTAAGTTTTTTGTTGATTAGGCGTATCATTTTTTTATTAATGAGCTACTAAAAGTGTCATTTTTTTAAAAATTTTTGACTTTCAAACGGGAACTCTTTACCCGAAACGGAGCAAAGGAGTATATAATGCATTTATTAATGCTTGATAATTCACAACTCAAAAATAAAATAATTTTACATAACTTTCAAAGAGTTGAACCCATGACCTCTCAATCAAATCAAAATATTTCATCCAATGGGCCACTAAATTACATATAAAATTCATGTGACATTATAATATTTATATCCATATATGGCTGCATTATAAGTTTGGACCCCTCAAAATTTGGGGTCCAAGGCGGTCGTCCTTCCAGACCACCCTCAGGGCCGGCCTTGGTAATGACTCATGTCAAATTTGGTAGTATCTGAATTCTACCCTAAAAGTTAATGTTTAAAGGATCTACTAAATAGAGATTATCCTTTTGTTTTATACAAAAAAGTTGATTATATTATGTAGTCTATGTTGGATGTTTCATTTAAATAGTTCACTTTCAAAAATTATGTTTACATCATCTATAACATTTCAATTTTACTCTTAACAATTAATATTAAGAAATTAATTATGCTCAAAGATTTTTGTCGTTATGACCAAATCTAATGTTAGTTATATACTCTTAACTATTAATTTTTTTAAACATGGACTCTTAGGTGGAACAGAAAGAGTATTTAAGTGATATACTAGCGTTAAAGTTGATTATATACAATTAATGATTGAACATAATTTATACTCCATCTGTTCCAAAAATTATTGTCCTCCCAAATTAAGAAAAAACATTTGATTTGATTATTAAATATTGGTTTGATGTTTAGTTTTTCTTTAAAGCTCATGTGTATGTGATATATAACTAAAATAAAATGAAAAAGTATGAGTAAAGTGATAAAAATGTTGTTTTAAAAAAAACTTTCAAAAAAGATAATTATTTTAAAACGAATAAAAAAAACAATAAATTTAGGATAGAGTGAATATGTTAATATCTAATGCGGAGTGTAAAGTATGTTAGAGCATCTCCAACCGCTAAAAAATGGAGCTCTTGGATTTGTTTATTGTGGCATTTTTTCTATTTTCTTTTACCTTATCTTAAAATGAAGATTCGCTAGTATCTACATCTATAATCTATTTTCTTTTAACAATTAAATACCGAATCAAACAAATGAAAGAAAACTATACATAGAAAATGTGAAACAAATTAGGATGTGTGAAATGTACTATTGTACCCTTAAAATATAGCATGTATTAGGCACATGTCAAATTTTGGATGAAAGTAGTTAGATAAATGGATGGATGGGTAAACAAAGGTTGGATAGATAATTTTGAAAGGGGCCTAATTAAAGACGTGACAAAGTTATTAGGGATTAATCATATTTCTACCTACCTAACCTTCTCAACCTTTCCAACAAAACAACTGCTCCCTCAGTTCTGGACAAAAAATTCATGTTTAAAAGTTAATTTTTATATTTAAAAATGATATTTTTAGTAGTTCCTTAGTAATAAAATTACAATTTTATATAATTTTTGAAAATAAACTTTTTAAGTAAAACATTTCAAAATAGAATAGTTGACTCTTTGTCCGAAATGGAGGAAGTAACAAACAATGATATTGTTCTGTCAAAAAAATGAAACCATAGGTCAAGAAAGAATCTTACTTCTATTTAAGTTTGTTAGAAAATACTATTTTAAAATGTGAATTATAAATGTTTATTCTTGTTTTGATTTTTTTTCCTTTCACATGTCAATAAAAATAAGTAAACTTTTGAAACTTTATAAAATACATATTTTAGTTATAATGAAATGTTATTAATATTTTTTTATTCCTCAAAAAATGTTATGCAACTTTTTCCCTAAAAAAAAAATTAAAGATACCGATTTTTATTTAATTTAACAAGACATTATGTTTATCTAACATGTAATACAATATTTTTTATAACATTAGGGTACAGTTTAAAGAATGGGTTTGGGTAACATATGTAGTGAGGGCACAAAATGAGAGAAATTTTGTAGTTCCTCTATTCCAATTGAAGAGGTTTACCTTTAACTCTTTTCTGGTCAATTTGCTTAATATTTGAATGAATATATATATATAAATTCACCCTTTGTCAAATTAATATTAGCACGATATCTTGTGTTCGACTCTTACCAATTAGAAATTTTATTGAGAAAATGACATGCTCGGTACCGCGAGCTGGGATTAGTCTTCTCGTGGGAGTCCAAAAAACAAATTTTAAAGTTCTATAAATAAAAAGAATATTTAAATTGTATATTTTCAGTTGAAAGGGATTAAGACAAAGTAATACTCCCACCGTCCTTAAATTATTGTCACATTTTCCTATTCGGTGGCCCATAAAATTATATTGTTTATAATTTTCTTTTACAGAAAAAAATATTTTTATCATTTTGCACTTTAAATTATCACTCTTAAACTTATGAGATTGAGACCCACTGCATGAAACACACCCTTGTTTGGAAGGAATTTTACATAATCAAAATTTCATGCTCGAGTATTTACAATTTAACAATTGAAATTATTCAAAATTTTAGAGGGAATTTGACGTATCACTTATTTCAAATATGGATAAAAGTGAAAATAAAAATAAGAATACATATATTAATAATTAAGTCTTAATTCATTTGTGGAGTGAAATAGAACATAATTAAAAGACTAGTATATTAATAGTAGGATTTCATCTCATAGGCATGATGCAACTAGTATTTGCCTATTTTAGGGACCAAAGATTGAGAGTAAACCTCGGTAAAATCCAAGCAAAGGAACCAAACTTTCGGTTAAGCCATTACTCCACTCCCATCCCCACCATTATCACAACCCCCCCTATTTTTCACCTATTTTTCACTTGGTACCCCCAATCTTCCCAATCGAATTATTTTATTTATTAGGTTCTAGTTTTAAATTTTCGTAGAGTCAATCAATTGGTTCGGTCCCGGTTTTAAAATTTATAAATGTTTAGATCCGAACCGAATCAATAGCTGTTATATATGTAAAATATAATTATATAATTACATATATTAATAACTTTATATTTCAAAACTTATAATGTCTAGCACTAACACTAATAAATAGTACTCCATTCGTTTTCAAATAATTGTCATCTTTTCATTTTTCGTTCGCTTTAAAATAATTATATTTTTTCAGAACTTTCCTTTTCAGGAAAACACTTTTACCACTTTACCCTTACCTATTTTAGCTACTTTGATTATGATCATATACACAAGGGCATTAAAAGAAACATACTTTACATCATTATTTATAATACAGTCAATTATTTTTTCTAAAATGGTGTGTCGGGTCAAAGAGGATAATAATTTAGAAACAAATTGAGTAAATTTGTATTTCTTTTCTGTCGTAATATCCAACAACAGACTTTTTAATTGTTGAATGTGCTATCATCTTTTTTATCTGTCGCATGAACTATGACTCTAAACATTTTAAATTGTTGAGTGCGTATTATCATTATTGTTATTATTTTGTGAACTAGTTTTTATGTTCAACGTTTTACTATTATTGAAAGTTTTATAATCTTTGTACGAGGTATTATATATATATATATATATATATATACATATATATATATATATATATATATATATATATATATATATATATTTTTGTATTAAGAATTTAAGAACCAAAAATATTGATGTGATTTTGGTTCTTCATTTTTAAAGGAAAAATCAGACCAAACTGACCGTGATCACCATTACTTAAGACCCTAACTTGTGCTCAGTTAAACTCTTTAGCAAGGAAATAATATCCCTTAACGACTTTTCTAATTGCTTCTGTGGAAAAACCATTCCATTCTTTAACGAGATGACGGTCCGAAAAATTTGCACTATTTCCAAACCCCGTTGATGCTTGAGTTGAAGGACTTAAATGACATAATTTGTACTTTAGAATGCAATGTGAAACAAAGCGCGATATTTATGGTTTGAAAGTGCAATTATCTTCTCTGATAAATACCCCTCCAAAAGCCTCGTGCTTAGTCGATTCAGTTTATTCTTCTTAACTTATTCTTTTAAAGTGAAAAATGGCACAAGATAGAGATGGGGCCAGGGAATCAGAAAAGTTCTTACTGAATCGACACACAGAGAAGCACTTCACCGCCGGCGAGGTTGTCCGTGATATCATCATCGGTGTTTCCGACGGCCTCACAGTTCCCTTTGCCCTTGCAGCCGGTCTCTCTGGCGCCAATGCTTCGTCCTCCATCATCCTCACTGCCGGCATCGCGGAAGTCGCTGCCGGTGCCATCTCTATGGGACTCGGCGGGTAAATCTTCAATTTGTCCTCCATCGTTGTTATTATACTACTAGCGTTATGTGGTCATCTTGCATGTTCGATTGTATATTATGTATATTTACTGAAACAGAGCATGTATGGATCGAGGTGTTGTACTATATTCATAGAACTTATAACTTATGAGTATATGAACGTGCGGCTCTGCAAATGCTTAGCCTCCGTTGCTGTTTAAAATTCAACATTCAGAAATGGAATTCGAGCAAAATTAGCTTTAGGCTATTTTTGAGATCATGCAATCTACACTTTGTATTGGAATTCGTGTAAAGTTAGTTTAGAATCTTTGACGTTTGAATTAGTAAAGCTAGAATTCCGATCCCAAGACTTGGGCTCAATGCTCCCAAATAGTATACTCCCTCCGTTCCAAAATAAAGAATGTTTTAACACTTTGCAGGAATGTTATAAATAGACCGATTTACCCACATTTCAGATCATTTATTATAATTAAGTTACGCTAACATTTTTTGTTTTTCTTTTCACGCAACAACCCTTTTTTAACGACATTTAATTTGAGCCTAGTAAATAAGGGTAGTTTTGAAAAAAATATGGATAAATGTTTTTGAAATCCTAAAACATAATTTATTTTAGGACAAAAAAATTACTAAAATATTAATCCCTCCGTTCTGGTCAAAGATTCTTTGTTTGAAAGTCAATTTTTTAAAAAATGACAGTTTTAGTAGTTCATTAGTAATAAATGATACTTTTAAGCCATAATTTTTACAAATGGACTCTTTAAATGAAACATCCAAAACTAAAATAATAAACTCTTTGTCCAGAACGAAGAAATATTTGTTTTGGGACGAAATTATTATCAATTTCGTCAAAGGTTTCATTAGTGCAAATATTGCATTAATTGCTTTGGATAAGTATTCTTGGCTTTATACTCCCTCCGTATCAAAATAAATGATACTTTTGTGCAAATATTGCATTAATTGCTTTGGATAAGTATTCTAGGCTTTATACTCCCTCCGTATCAAAATAAATAATACTTTGGAAATTTATACACGTATTAAGGAAACTTATAAAAAAATTTATCTACTCTAATTTATGTGCAATTTTTGTTGATAAGTTGGATGATTATTTTTTTCTCTTTCCTCTGAACATCACTCTTTAAATCATCCTTTTTTACCCAATACAATATTTAATTAAAGAGTGATTAATAAGGGCAAATTTGGCTGTGGATAATTTTTTTTTTTTGAAATCCTATAGCATCATTTATTTTGAGACAATTTTTTTAATTGCTAAAACATAATTTATTTTGGGAGGAAGAGAGTATTTTTCTTTGTTTGTGATTACATTGGGTTGTTGGGGTAGGTATCTGGCGGCGAAAAGCGAGGCTGATCATTACGAGAGGGAACTCAGGAGAGAACAAGATGAAATCGACACCGTTCCTGATACTGGTTTGGATGCAATTTTTTTAATTTTTGTGTGTATACACTAATAACTTAGTTGCCCACATAAACACAAGCTTGATCGGATTTATGGGTGTAAAATGCAGAGGCTGCTGAGGTTGCGGAAATACTGTCGGAGTATGGGATAGAGCCACATGAATATAGGCCAGTGGTTAATGCTCTTAAAAAGAACCCACAAGCATGGCTTGATTTCATGATGAAGTAAGTGATTTTATTAATTTCCTTTGTTCAATTTAGTAGTAGCTGACTGTCATGAATACACCTCTGTATATGTTTGCTGGTTTTGCCTTGTATATGTTTTTTCATTTTTGTTTCTCAATTCTTGATTGGTAATTTGAAATAATTTCATGTACAAGTTGTCTTTCTCTCTCTGCTTGTTTGTTGCTCTAGTTTTGCTACTTACCCTTTGAGTTGATTCCTTTATGCAATAAGAACCATGAATTTTGACGTATAATTTTTGTATAAATGGGTCAAAGGGAGGGAGGGAAGGAAGGTCTTCGAAAATACTGTTGTCTATGTATGAATGTCAAAAACTATATGAGGATTCTATTGTTTTCAATTATTGAAAGTTCAGAAGGACATTGCTATGCTAATTGCTTGTCTGTATTGTTAATTGAGATTCGAATAGACTGGCTGATATTTCCTAGACAAATATTTATAAAGAAAAGAGGGATAATTTTGTGTTATGACAAAAGTCAAAATCTTTTTTGCGGTAGGTGTTCCTTTATTTTATGGGGGATTTACAAAAATGGTCAAGTCAAAGATGACTTGGTCATTTATAGCCTCACTTAAAAAAAAAAAAAAACTCTTTTATAGTCTAGTTTATTAATAAATTAACCACGACTGGTTTATCGGTAAACTAGTAAAAATGCACCCCTCAACATTCGAAATCGCTTGTTTATCAAGTGGTTGTGGATAAGCAGGTTAATAAGTGGTTTACATTGGTTTATATAAACCGGTGTAAACCACTGGTAACTCAGTCGACAAGTGGTTTCGGTTTATTGATAAACCAATGTAAACTACTTGGTCGAAGACTATATATGTTCATCAACCGGGTCAAATGACCATATCTGACTAATGCCGCTTATTTATTTTATCTTTAGTTTTTTAAGCCATATGGGTGATATGATAATGCCTCTTTCTCTTCTTAAAATTATTTGGGGCACTTTGATTCATCATTATGTTTTGCAAGAATAGGTTTCTGCGCTCATGCATATAAGCAGCCAAAAATACTCTACATCCCACATGCCTGCCACACGCCCAGTGTCATTGCATACGTTGCATGTTTAATCTGTATAAGACAAATTCAACAAAACCAATTTTATGTTTTTCCTTACAGAAGAAATCACTTTTTTCAATGCCAAACTTTGGCTATATACGGGAGGTGTTACTGATTACATTTTTATAATGAATTTGGTTTCACATGATCATTTTTGAGCTGCCTAGTTTTCTTTCAATTCAGCGGTATCCTGTCATAGTTAGAGGCTAACTACACCTCAAAACTCACTCTCTACACCCTATTTATTCCATTGAGATATTATACCTTGTGTTGTACATTACAGGAAATAGGGTTTAGAGAGTGGGTTTTGGGTGTGATTAGCCCCACCCTCTGTCATATTCCTACATCTTTAAAAATAGTGGTTCATATTTAATATAGTTTTTCATTCCTGGACAGAAAAATAAAATAAAATCTAAATACGCTTATCAAAGAAATGTTGGAAATGACTGTATTTAAACCTGCTATTTGAGTGCAGATTTGAGCTGGGGCTAGAGAAGCCTGATCCAAGAAGAGCATTGTATAGTGCATTGACAATTGCCCTTGCTTATATCATGGGTGGATCGGTCCCCCTTGTCCCTTACGTGTTCATCCCAGTTGCGGAAAAGGCTGTGGTGGCATCAGTTATCATAACCTTGTTCGCATTGCTAATCTTTGGCTATGCTAAGGGTTACTTCACAGGTAATAAACCACTACTGAGTGGTCTTCAAACTGCCCTCATTGGAGCGGTAGCATCTGCAGCCGCTTATGGCTTAGCCAAGGCCGTGCAAGGGTAGTCCTATACCCTCTCTTTAATATAATAAAGCAGCGAGCACTTGCCGTTGATTTCCTTAGCTTGTATTAGATGTGAGTTTCTTGTGCAAAAGTGCATTTTTTGACGTTTACAAGAATTTTTGTTTGTTGTAATTTAGCTTGTGACAATGTGCATTTTTGAACTTCTCAAGAAATAGAAAATGGCTTCGTTTGAGTTTTCTTTGTTTCGTTCAACCGTTAAGAGCTTAAAAGATGGATGATATGTTGCTTAAACATGGAAGTAATAAGTAGGGGTGACAATTCGTATTATCGTGTTGTGTTTGTGCCTCACTATCGTGTTTTTATGTTATATACTGATCTAATTTGATCATAAATATAAATATAATTATTTTTTTTGAAAAATTAACAATTTCGTGTCTTTCGTATCGTATCGTGTCGTGCTGGTCTTATCGTATCATTTGTCTCTGTAATCGTGCTTTGTAATCGTATCGTGCTGGTTCGTGCTATCGTGTCGTGTCAGTCATTGCCACCCCTAATAATAACCCCAAGTCGCATCAGTTTCAATCTTCATTCGTAAATGAGATTTGAGATCATAGTATATAAGGGAAAAAAAAGATTTTTAGTTTCTGTGATTCAAAAATTTCAAGAAAATACCAAATTGTGAAAGTATACCTACCAAAATTAAATAATCACTAGGGTACATAAGAATCTCAAGAATCTTAATAATTTCCAACTACCTTCAATACTCCTTTTCTAAATTAACATTAAAACTAGTGCTTTGTAGGCCTGTCAATGGATCAGATATATATCGGATATAGGTAAATCCGAATTCGATCCGAAACCCTATATCACCGATCCGATAATCCGATGGATTAAGTGTATGTCAATCCATATCCGAATCCATTATCCGTTAACATATCCGATCCGATCCGAAATATAAATATATGAATAAAAAACAATTAGAATATAAAAGGGAGGAAGATCAAAAGACAACATGCATATATAATTGTGTATATTATGTATATGTATAATAAGAAATATGTTATTTTCGGATCGGATATATCTAAATCCATATCCGATCCATTAATAAATAAATTATCGGGTTCAGATTCGGGTTATTGGATCATTATACAAATTCATATCTGAAATTTTAGATCGGATTCAGACCAAAATTTGATCCATTGACAGGCCTAGTGCTTTGTATTAACGCAAGGTAATTAAGCAAGATAATTAACATTACTGAAATTATTGAGTAGGAGTCATGCTTCCAACGCCTCGTCTTCTATTGGACCCAACTTTGCGGTCTCCTATTAGTTTGAGACGATCCTTTAATTAAATCAATTACTTATATGAGTTCAATTACTTAATTTTGATTGTTGAATCAATTACTTATAAATTATCAAATTGTACAAGTTGTTTTAGTAGAATCGATTACTTTTATATTAATGATAAAAGTAGAACATTATTTTTTAACCAATGTAGGATATTCCTTCTATTAATAATACTGTAATAATAATAAAAGTATTTTATCTAAAATTAAAATCAACATCACTTTCTAACCAATATGAGATATATATCTTCTATTAATAATAATGGTAGAAGTCTTATATCTAAAGACTTTGAAAACCAACATCACCCTTTATCTCTTCTATTAGTAATAATAATATTTTTAAAATCAACATTATTTTCTAACCAATATGAGATACATCTATTTTATTGGTAATAATAGTAGAATACTTTGTAATCAATGTGAGATACATGCATCTATTCTATTTGTAATAAAAAGTCTTTAATCTAAAAAAATTTAAACCAAAATTTCTTTTTGAACAATGTGAGATACATACTTTTTATTGGAAATAAGAATAGAAGTTTTTAATATAAGACTTTTAAAACTAATATTTTTTTCTAAACAATATAAGATGCATCTCTTATAAGATAATAAAATTAGAAGTCTTTTATCAATGTAAGATAAAACGTTTATATTGGTAATATTAGTAGAGATATATTTTATATTGGTTATAAATTGATTTTGGTTTTAAAAGTTATTAGATTAAAAATCTAACATTTTATTGTTAGTAGAAAAGTTGTATCTCACATTGGTTTGAAAGTAATGTTGGTTGTAAATTTATATATATATAAGACTTCTACTATTAACAATAGAAGATGTTAATAAAATGAATTACAGTTACCACCCTCCACTAGTACAAAAGTCTATTATGAAAGACCAACTCCTCAAGATCTTCTTTTAAAAGAAATGTTTTCCAACAACAAACTATCGTTAATTTAAAAAGAAGGAAAATCCAAAGACTAATAACAGAAAGCAGACAACTTAGGGCGAGCGGTTGCAACTTCCATTACTCCACTGACACGGACACGTGAAATCTCTGAAATGAGCGTAGAAAGATTAAGCAAGACACTAAGACCAAGTTTAACGGGGTGGCAAATGAGAATTTTCCCCAAATCTTGTACAACAACGGAGTGTCAAATGGGAAGCAATTATGATTTGGCTTTGTCAGAGTAGCAGGGGAGGAGACCGTGTTTTCCGGAAAAAAGAGGACAAGTTTTGCACCAAAATAAGCAATGGAGACTCCAACCCTTTCTCACAAACACCAAATACGTGGGCCCCGTTAATTTTTTTTCCTTTTTCTTTAATATTTAGCCTTTTTGCAATTTTTTTAAAAATAAAAAAAATATTTTTAAAAAGTACACATTTTTATCTATAAATAGAGACTTCGTTTGACTTATTTGGACACCAAATGAATTTTTTTCAAAATTTAAAGTTGTTAAAGATAAAGATGGTGGGATATAAAAGATTATTGGGGTTTGTGTCAAACTGTTGTATATGTTTTTTTGTTTGGGTAGTTTATGAGTATCAAATGAATTTTTATATTTATTTTTAATAAATTGGGTAGTATATGAGGATCTAATTAGATCCATTGTTGTACATGCTCTAAGAGCATCCTCATTGTTTTATTTCAACAACTTTTTATTTTTTGAGAATTGTATTGAGTGGTCATTAGGAGCCACTAGGAGAGAGAAAATAATGTTTACTTCTCAAATAAGAACCTGCCAATTACATAAGGAAAGGAGAGAAAGTTAAGGAGACATCCGTCACCATCTCGGGTGTGAGTGGGGGTGGGGGGTTTTGATTTTATTTGATGATGTTAAATTTAATATTTTTTTTTGTGTAAGAAGTTGTGTAAGAAGATTATATAATGTGAAAATATATTTTTAAGTAGGTAAGAAAATAAAAATATGTAGATGGCAGTGAGACCCAGTTAAGAAGTTGTATAAAAAATTGATGTTAAATTTAACATTGAGGATGCTTTAAGGAAATCGTTAATGGGTCAAAGATACTTGATAGTCATTGACGACATATGGGATATTGGGGCATGGGATGATTTGAAAACATCTTTTCCAGATAACAACAACGGAAGCAGAATTCTGTTAACTAGTCGGCTCAAAGACGTGCCTTTTTATGCAGAACCTAGTAGTCCTCCTCACTGTTTGAATTTTCTAACTGAAGATGCGAGTTGGGCTTTGTTGCAACAAAAGGTCTTTGGGAAACAAGGCTGCTGCCCTACGAAGCTAATGGAAACTGGAAAAATGATCACCGCAAAATGTCAAGGGCTACCACTTGCAATTGTAGTAGTAGCCGGAGTTCTTGCAAGTGCAAAGACGTTAGATTGGTGGAGCCAAGTCGCTGAAGATATGGATTCTCATATTGTTCGTGATCAAAGGAAATACATGAAGACAATATCACTTAGCTACAAACATATGCCTAATCATCACATGAGAGCTTGCTTTCTTTATCTCGGGGCATTCCCAGAAGATCGTAAAATTCCAGTCCAAAGGCTGATCTGGATGTGGATTGCAGAGGGATTTATACCTTATGTTGGTACAAAGAGCTTGGAAGACACTGCCTCCGATTACTTGGAAGAGCTAATAAATAGAAGTTTGGTTATAGTTGACGAAAAGGGATCTCAGGGTGAAGTTAAGGCATGTCGTATACCTGATCTGTTGCGTGATTTATGCTTGACCATTGCTAAACAAGAGAAATTTGTGCCCCAAATGTATTGGTATTACATAGATTATTCTTGCACTCATTGTTTCCCCTTCTTTCTCTATGATCATCCTTTCCTGGTTATTCATCCGCGTGATTATCATCATACAGCATCGTTGCCCTCTACTCCAAATGTCGGCCTCGTCTGTGGTTACTCAAAAATAGATGTTGGTAGGTTATTCACGTGTCAACGATTCAACTTCAACGCTATTAGGGTATTGTATTTGTCTTTTTTTTCATTCAAATCATTTCCACATGAAATCGTAGAGTTAGTAGATTTGAGGTATCTTTACCTTAAAGCAAGTAACGTAAGTCCACCAGCAACAATTTCCAACCTTCACCACCTTGAGTCCCTAATCTTATATCCGGTGTATGGATTTGTTTTGCCACAGAATATATGGAGGATTGCAACTATAAGACGTGTTGTTTGTATTAGACCGGTGGAGATTTTCATTGAATTTCCTTGTTTCGTACGATGGATCAAGGATGGTCAACCACATCCCTTTGTGTAGCAAAATCTTCATACTCTGTCCTATCTATTTTATTCTGTGTCCTGTCAAATGGTCTTGCAAAATTGTTCTAACCTTAGAAAGCTGGGTCATGTTGGAGATTTCAATTCGGTATATGAACCCTTCACCTTTCCTGATCTAGGCTTCTTAAACCACCTTGAAACACTCAAGTTGCGTACCCGTGCTCACTGTTGGCACGTAGCCAAGTCATGGAATCAGGTTAATGTTCCAGACACACTTAAAAGATTAACTTTAGAGTATACTTTCCTGAATTGGACCGTAATGGACATGATTGGTATGTTACCCAATCTTGAGATCCTAAAATTGAAATCTAATGCCTGCAAGGGACAGCACTGGGAAACAAGTGACGGGGGGTTCAGACGACTCAAATTCTTGAAGTTTGAAGACCTGAACATTGCCCAATGGAATGCCACAAGTAATCACTTTCCAAGCCTTCAGCATTTAGTTTTGCATTCTTGCGTCTTTCTTAAGGAAATCCCACCTGGTCTGGGGGATACAACCACACTAGAGATCATTGAAATAAGCAGATGTAATGACACTGTTGGATGTTCTGCAAGAGAAATTAGGAGAGTTCAAGAGGGTTCAGAGGGTAATGGAAATAACTGGCCAGATATCTTCATAAAGCATCCGTATAACACAGAGGAATATTGGCCTTATACAGACAAGTTTTTTCGAAAAAAGGACACACAAAATGGTTGATGATGTCTATTGATCAATCCTTAACCAGGTACGTTAATCATCAATGAGTGTTAGTTAATATGATACTATCTGAATAACTAGGCACAAAATTTTCTTAATCAGTCAACTAAAATATATACTGTTATAATGCAGGCTCAGGAAGGGTGAAGCATGGACAGAGAAAGGGACTAGAGTTGGAAATTTTTGGAGTTGAGAAAGGTTCCTTATGTCATATTAGGTGATCTGGTAGGTCTCGTTATGAATCGTCTAACAAAGTTTTCCGTTGTCTTCATTGTGGTAGCAGTTTAACTTGTGTGTTACTAGAAGTAGAATCTGAGCGTTCATTCATGTATACTAAATGCAGCTCCCAAATTGCAGTGTTCTTCTGTGCTCGTTTCAACCTTTACTTCATTTTTCAGCGTGTTTCTCTTGTGATAGTTCATGTCAGAGTTATGATCCGATATCACTATTCACAGAAGTGATGGAAACATCATCGTAAAACCTTTTTAAGGATATTACTAACAAGTACAGACTACATACTACGAAGTCGAACCAGGAACCAGGTTGGCTTCGTTCCAGACTGGGAACCTTTGCCGCCGTAACTTGGCTTGGTTCCGCAGGTTGGTTACTCGGATGAAACCACTCCGTTAATGAGGGTGCATGACCATGGTCATTTTATTAGAAGCTGTTTAATTGTCTTACGTATTCCCAATTGTATGACTTGTAGGCCAGATTTGTGAAAATAGTGCCGACAATGGTACCGTGTTCCATTGATTTGATATACCACTCGAGGATAACTTGAGGGTATCATCAAAGATGCCTATAAAGTCAAATACTTTAAAGTTTTTTCCTTTCTAACATGTCAACAAAGCTATATTCAACTTCTACTACATATATTTCTTGTTAGTAATTAACTTTTGATGCATTGAGAAGTTGCCTTGTGGTCTTGGCCTAAAATTTGGCAGCCCACATCAACAGCGCAGCCCACATCAACAGCTTCGTTACCAATTTGGATGTCCAAATCATGAATACCTTGATCATATTTTAGATATTAAAAGTTCGTTAGTTAAATCAGTAAACCCTAATTTATGCGATGATCAAAAAAGTAATTAACCCTACATAAATTGATCAATGCACCTAACCAGGAATACAATGGACTTCAAGTTTTTATTTATGAAACATATTTTTTGAATGATTTTCACGTCTCACGTCAAGGGAATTGGAGAGACGTCATTGAATACAAGGATTGGAAAGATGCTTGAAATGAAAATCAAATCGAAAACAAAAATGAATTTCATATTTGCATGTAAACACAAGAGATCATCTTTTATAGCAGAGATGGTCAAGTTCTAAGTGGTAAACATATCCACAACATAATACTCCACAGAGAGGCCAAAATCTGTATTGACAAATCCCGGGAGCACTTGCTAAACTGTGCAAAATTGTAAGGTAGTTGGGGTTTTAGGACCAAGTTCAATAACTGTCTTGAGAAAGCTTATACTTATATTTCAAGACATGAAGAACAAGTTTCTTCATTAATTCAAGAAACACAACCCTACCAGGCATTCCTTCCTAGTTCCTCCCAATGGCAGTGGGAAGATCATTCCACTGCACGCAGACATTTGTCACTGAGCTACAAAAAAAGTAAACAATTGTAATAATTTGATTTAAAAAATAAAAGGACTACACCAAAATAGCAAAAGATAGTCGAACAAGAGTAAGACCATCCCATCAATAGAGACCCACTTACATTTGTCAGGATGAAGATAGGATAATGCCGTAGAAATGTGTTTCTGGTTTAAGTAATAGTAGCAAAAGGTATAAGAAACCAAAGGAGTAACTTTGACTTCAAGAGATCCTCTGGTAGACGAAAAGAGAATGTTTCAACGTTTGAGACCGCTTTCAGAAGCTGAAAGATCTGTTGAAGTTACATCACTAGAGCTATCCATCAATCCATCAAGCACTGATTAGTCTGTCCTCATATTCAGAGCTTTCTTAAATCCTTCCGCTAGCACCTTGGACCCGTCAGATTCTACTTGTTGAACTTCATATGATGTAAGATCCATCTCCATCCCGGTATCAACAAAATCCTTATCATCAGCCTCAGTATTATAGGCCTCTTCTAATGTTGGAGTAGATGAAAGAAGGCGATCTAACATACTGTCACTTGAGCTGTTCTCTAAGGTTGGACAAGATGAGAGAAGCTGATCTAACATACTGTCACTATCAGCCAGATAGGGAAGAACAAGAGGGTCATGATTTTTCGAAGAAAGCAACTTCTCATCATAGGGCCGCCCCAACATGAGGTCAATATTCTTAAAAAAATCTTTATGCAACTCCAATGAATCTTCAGAATTTGATGCCGTTGGATGTAGAAGTTGGGAAGAATCTTCTGGTGGTGGCTGATACCTCACTATCGTACCATTAGAAGGTACTACTTCTTCACAATCTTCAGTAACTATACGCCAATTATTCTCCTTTGGCTGAAGAAACTGAACCAAGAAATCAGGGCTTTGCATGGCCATGACTATGAATGAGAGCATCTGTTGCTGATTTTTTTCCATTCCTTTTAGTTGTTCTCGAAGGAGCAACAGCTTGGTTTGTGAAGTCTCCTGGTGCTGTCTCAGTTTGGCTAACTGCTGCATCAGCATATTCTTGTCAGTCGTAAGACACTCAACTTCTTTCCACAGTCTAACATTGTTATCTTCTTGTTTTTGCATTTCCACATCCTTGCTCTTGGTGTTGGTCTCCGTCTCCAGAGGTTTCTGCTGAACTGCAACCTGAGATGGTTTTCTTCTAATAATATACTTCAGCATATGCTTTTGGTCTTTAATAAACCCATCGTTCGCAAACTCCCACCGATCTGTATCAGTTTTTCTAAAACCCTGTAAACAATGTCAAAACAAACTTTTAACTCCAATCTTGAAATGATTTTTTTTAATAGGTAAGTATGACCCCTTGTTGGTATGGGGATTGGAACCAAGGACCTCAAGGTCTTTGCCTGAGTGCCCTTGCCATCTCTCCCACTTGAAATGAATTAAAGATCCTCAGGAGATAATCAGTAGCAGCAGCATATTATAAATTATTTGCTTAAGGTTTTCCACTCGAGATCATTATTAAAAGATATTGGCTTGCAATATCTTGACTTAACCATGAACTAACAAAGGCCTAAAGTAAATTCAACAGCAAGCAACAAACCTTCTGCAGAAACTTCATTATCTTTACTATTTGCAAAAAAAATCTATGATGCCACACATCACTCTGTGGGGGACCCTAATCTTACACATAAATATCAATATAGATCTATATACCCGCAGCGCCGGGGTGTGTGTGTGTGTGTGTGAGATGTAAATACACGAAATCATGCAACATTTGTAATCATACCAGTAAATAGTTTGATAAGATCCACGAAACAAAGTACATTAGCCTGGATTCCCTGCACCTTAAAGAAAATTTGGTACTGAACATTCAATTTTTTGCCTACAGTAAACCCTAACCTCCTCAACTATACACAGGCTTGAAAATATCTCCTTAATTTAACCATTCTCTTGTTACAAGAAGCTCCCTCAAATGCCACCAGAAATGCTATGTTAATTGAACGAACTAACTAGATAATGAGTTGGCTTTGATGCACTTGCTACTTCAAAGTACTCGCCTGACATAAACACTCATTACACAGAAAACTCTTAAACCACATCCTATTTTTAGAAACAAACTAATGACCGAAAGAAGTTCATTAAATGAACGGAAACCCTTGGAACTTCTCACAACGCCTACTATACTTCCTTATTACATGGTGTGGTGGTGTAGAAGAAAATATAAGCTTGGTCTTGTAATATAAATGTTAAAATGAGTCTAATTTATAAGAGGACCTTACAACATATCCCAAACAACCATTATATAATGTTCCCAAATCCTCAGAGAAAAACTCCTTGCACAATAGATAATATTGATCAGTTCTCAACATCCATAAAGTCTTGGGTATCTATCAATCTATTAATAATAACTAGAATGAATGTCAGCCATGTGACTTCGATTTAGCGATCTAAAACTTGGACTTAGTGGATAGACCATGGAATAACACTGAGCGGTGATCTGCTCTCTACATGTGAGTGAGGCACCTCTAGCTCATGCATTACGAGGTCCAGTTATACCATTTTCTTATGGTGAACATATAGCATATATTTATGATGCAGGACAACCTAGCTTCATGGACTTTGCAGTCTGAGCCAAAGCCCATGAGTCGTACTTAGTCAAAGATACTTTTTGGTCAATTGGAAAATGTGGTAGATTAGGACTAGTATTATAATTTATTTAGTTGCTTTACTAATTAGGAAACTCTTATTATTTCATTAATAGTTGTTTTCCCAGTCATACTATTATTAGCTTAATCCTAGCCCTTGTCCTAGTATGATTAGGGGAATCTCTTAGCTTATAAAATACAATTGGAATGCCACAGAATTATTCAAAGTTGATTATTTATTTAAGTTTAGCTTTAAGCTTTTTGTGTTTGCTGCTTCTTCTCCTTAACCTTCTTATTCTTAATTAATAATCTTTTCTTAACGCTTCCCTCCACCAATTGATATCATAGCCCAATTTCAGTATATTGAACCAGTACATCTCTATCTTTCTTGCTCTTAATTCTGCCGCTTTTCCCGTCACCCTAGCAGCCCCCAACTTTCTTAACTTTTGCAAATAGCCCTTCCTTAAGTCTTCAAACAGTGTGTACATAACCCAGTGTTAGCAACCTGATCCAAAACCATTCACTGCTTTAACTAAACATTGTCCTTCATCCGCTTCAAGAACCAACCGAGGTCTTCCCCAACTCTCTTGAAGCTCACCCTCATCATCACATATCGCATCCTCAACCCATCAAAACCCTCGTGTCTCCTTGCGAACAAATCTGACTGGCCAGCCTTCTTCTACTACGGCACCGTCAGAACCCTAATAAGCCTTCATCGCCATTGATTTTGCTTTGTCAGCAGCCTTCTTCCCTGAACCTGAGATTTAATTCACTGGTCAATTGTCACCAGATCTGTTTAAAACTTCAACCTGACCCATCACCTTTCTGAATCAAGCAGACTTGTCCGTATACAGCAAACAAACCAGTCACTCCTGAACCGACCCAAAAATTTTCTGATAATTTCTAATAAAAGCCTTTAAAACCTTCGAACTAGATAATTCTATAATTTTGAAGCAAGTATCCCTGACATTCAAAACTACATTTATGATGAAAACAGATAACTTCATAACTCAGAATCACTTTGGCCAACTTTGGTCCAAAACTTCTCTCATAGGTAGAAGAGAGGAAGGTGAGAGCAATAAAGTACAGTATGACTGTCTTCCGAACTCTTATAGCCGTGCTCAAGGAAGAATACTATATGAGGCTACCTAGTCAAAAGAGAAGTGAATCATCACCCATGCTTCATGGACACCATGTCACCAACACGATGGTCGAAATGGACTCATGTGTTGGACACAAAACTTGAAAATCCATGACACAACCAAGCATAATAACATTTAAATAGATATGAAAACATAAATGATTATAAGTAATACTAATAGCTATGATGATAGTTACTTTTATACTATATTTTCTAAGCATTTTAAGATTTGATACAAATAACCGAAACTTTGAGTAATTGAGTGAATTTGAAAAACCAAGTCATCTTTCATGAAGCTCCTACTGGTTCCTCAAAAGAGCCCATTAGACATTTTTAGCCCATTCCACAAAAGAATATCTACTTGCTAAACTATTCTTTTTGGACGTTACCATTGATTTGCTTCATATAATAATTCATGGGTGTGAATTGTGATCATTGGAAAATACAAATATTTATAATAGAGTCAATTAGCTTTCCTAATTTGTGCACGAGTTAGATACAACTCTTTTTTTGGAGCGGAGGGGTAATTCCTTTCTGAAACCCTAATTTCTGGCTTTGACACATATTAGCATGTGAATCCGAGGACACGTGCCTTCAACAATTGATTTTCCAAATCCCCCAAATCATAATTATTCACCTATCTAAGCCCACAGATAAAACAACACATGGTGAGAGCATCACCATCAAAGACCAACACGTTGATAGCATGTAATAATAATGAAAAGATCAATTTCAATGCAGTGATTACTAGCTTCATAAACATAAAATTTGCAAAACGCAACAATAAGAAATATTCTGTTCTTACTAAATGAGAATGTACGGCATGCAATATGGATTTTCAACCAACCATAGGCACTGTGAGCATTATCAATCCCACTTCTGGAACCACCTCATCATAGCCAATGTGAATACTATTAATAATTCAACTTTCCTTAAGAAATCTCAATTCTCAACACGTTCAAAGACCCTACGTATCCACACAAACTTCTCTCATAAAAGTGCAAACACATCTAATTTACAATCTCAACTCTTTATAAAGACTTATTCTTTTGGTGAATTATTCTTCTCCATTATACATATACAGAGTGATCCAAAACAGACACTTCAGACATTGTTGCATCTCTAGCTTAACAAGAAGGAGACAGAAAAGACATTCCAGGATAATGGCAAAGTTCCTCACTCATCAGTATAGTCACAAATAAATTTCCTTTAGCTGTTATCAATCAAAACTACGATCTGAACTTAATATACAATAATTAACAATCCCAAATTCCTAAAGAAAAACAACACTTTAATCAAGTAAATTCAACCAGAGAAACAATTTTTACACAGTAAAAAAGGCAGAGATTTCAACAGCATGATACACGTTATATCATAAAGTGAGCAAAAAGAACCCACAAAATTTAGGAAACAGAGAGAAAGAGAGAGACTAACGTAGATATTGAGTTGGCGTTGGAAGCTGGAAAAGTTACTGTGCTTGAAGTACTTGGGAAGCAATTCGGATGTAAACTCAGTCTCATTCAACACTACAAAACTGTCACCAGTGGGTGCCCACGAAATCACGGCGTCCGTGGAAGGATCGTCGACCATCTCATAGCATTTCAACAAAAACGGCGGAATCGAATACCCATTCTCCGTCGATTTCTTCACCATAATTGAAGAAAGAACAAGGGTATGTGGGTTTGGGATTGGGATTGAAATATGGATTTTGGCAAAGGTTTAAGGGAATTCCGGTTGGGATTTTTTGAAAAGGGTAGAAAAATAGTTGATGAATCGAGAAACGAATGAAGCCGATCGAGATGAATTGGGAGGAAAGAGAAACGAAAGGATGGGGAATTTGACTGGAAGATGAGTATGAAGACGATATGGAAGGAAGAAACGAAACTAGTCTCCTCTCAGTTTATTTTTTCTTGTTTTTTTGAAGAACAGTAGTCGCTAGTCGGTATGCGAAGACTGAAGAAGTAATCTAGCACCCTTTTTTTTATATCGGCAATGACATCTTTCTTATTTTGCATTAAAATATGAGTATATATAGTATATTTCAGTCAATGAGAATATGTCATATCAGAGTATTCATATTTTAATATAAAATAAGAATGATCCCAAGCATTACCCTTTTGGTAGGGTTTTGGAGCAAAAATATCTACTTCATATAAGTTGGATTTTATTTTTATTATTCTTTTTCCAATGTATTCCTTGAGCCGAAGCATACATTATGATTTATGAATGGTATCGAAATATCGAAACTTATCTATATATAAGAGGTTTCATTTTGTAAACGTTAACTACTGATGCGGATTATTTTTTTCTAAATACGATTCTGGTCAAGATTAAATTTTTATAAGTATGTAAATTACGATTTATTTATTCAGCTTCCTATTTATATGGATCTTCTCTTCCCTTTTTTTCTCTCCCTTTCCTTCTCCTATTTTCTTCCTCTCCCGTTTCTCTTTCTCTCTTTTCAATTCTTATCGTCTCCTCACAACACACTTCCAAAATCCAAGCCGTCCCCTTTCCCTCTAGCAGCACCCATGGCTTTGGCCCCCTCTCTAATCCTTAACATTTCCTTCTTTCTTGTGCTCGCTCATTATAATCAAGTTTTTCGAAGTGGAAGAGGAGGCAAATGGCGGCTAGAGTTGGAGGTGCCGAGAATAAAAAAAGGGAGTGGCCAGGAGGTGTTATGAGAAGTGTTTTGAACTTGCAAGCTTTCTCGCCATCGGCCATACGTAGCTTTGCCCTCTTCGTCGCCATTAAAGTTTAGACTTTATAATATGTAATTGTCAAGTAAAATTTGCACATGTGCCACATGCAAAGAAGGAGAAAAATAATTCTACAATTACGATTACCCCATTAATTTCCAAGATATATTAAACCCATATTTCCTCTATTTGAATTGTGTTTGGTATACGTGAGATAATTAACACGAAATCCACGATGAAAAATATTACGACTTCATTAGTTTAATTGTAGTTCCATATAAGCTAAGCATACGAATTCCTGTGATTCCATATAATTAAAAATTCTGGTTCCATGTAATTACAAGAATATAGGTACTTAACACAACACTTATAAAATGCTTAATACATCACTTTTGAAAAGTATTTGACCAAAATACCCTTTACATAAATTAATTTTTTATTAAATTTAAATTATCTAAATTTTTATTTATTTATTGTTTTTATTAAATTTAAATTAGCTAATTTAATAAA